>JAPDNY010000017.1:4747500-5090000 GCA_029375565.1 Gekko gecko
AGGACTGGCCCTGGTTACTACCTGGATGGGAGACCACCACGGAAGCCCAGGGTTGCTACGCAGAGGCAGGCAAGGGCCAACCACCCGTGGTCATCTCTTGCCTTGACCTGGATGGCCCAGCCTAGCCTGATCTCCCAGATCTCAGAAGATAAGTAGGACTGGCCCTGGTTACTACCTGGATGGGAGACCACCACGGAAGCCCAGGGTTGCTACGCAGAGGCAGGCAAGGGCCAACCACCCGTGGTCATCTCTTGCCTTGACCTGGATGGCCCAGCCTAGCCTGATCTCACCAGATCTCAGAAGATAAGTAGGACTGGCCCTGGTTACTACCTGGATGGGAGACCACCACGGAAGCCCAGGGTTGCTACACAGAGGCAGGCAAGGGCCAACCACCCGTGGTCATCTCTTGCCTTGACCTGGATGGCCCAGCCTAGCCTGATCTCACCAGATCTCAGAAGATAAGTAGGACTGGCCCTGGTTACTACCTGGATGGGAGACCACCACGGAAGCCCAGGGTTGCTACGCAGAGGCAAGCAATGGCCAACCACTCGTGGTCATCTCTTGCCTTGACCTGGATGGCCCAGCCTAGCCTGATCTCACCAGATCTCAGAAGATAAGTAGGACTGGCCCTGGTTACTACCTGGATGGGAGACCACCACGGAAGCCCAGGGTTGCTACGCAGAGGCAAGCAATGGCCAACCACCCGTGGTCATCTCTTGCCTTGCCCTGGATGGCCCAGGCTAGCCTGATCTCACCAGATCTCAGAAGATAAGTAGGACTGGCCCTGGTTAGTGGTTGGATGGGAGACCACCATGGAAGCCCAGGGTTGCTACGCAGAGGCAGGCAATGGCCAACCACCGGTGGTCATCTCTTGCCTTGACCTGGGTGGCCCAGGCTAGCCTGATCTCACCAGATCTCAGAAGATAAGTAGGACTGACCCTGGTTAGTACTTGGATGGGAGACCACCAAGGAAGCCCGGGGTTGCTACACAGAGGCAGGCAACGGCCAACCACTTGTGGCCATCTCTTGCGTTGAAAATCCTCCAGGGATGCCATAAGACACTAAGCAAGGTCATCCCCGGTTCGTACTTGGATGGGAGAGCTCCCCCAAGGAAGTCCAGTGCTGCTATGCAGAGGCAGGCAATGGCAAACCACCTCTGCGCCTCTCTTGCCTTGACCTGAATGGCCCAGGCTAGTCCAATCTCATCCGTTCTCCAAAGCAAGGTCAGCCCCCGTTAGGACTTGGACGGGAAACCCCCAAGAAAACCGAAGGTCGCTGTGCGGAGGCAGGCAATGGCAAAGCACCCCTGAATGCCTCTTGCCTTGAAAACCCCGTGAGGTCGGCATAAACCGGCTGCGATTTGATACCACTTTCCACCGCCGAGATAGCCCGGACCTGGAACAGTCCAGGCGAGCCCGATCTCGTGGGATCTCAGAAGCTGAGCAGGGCCGGCCGGGGCGAGTGAGTGGATGAGAGTCCAACAAGGAAGGGCAGGTTGCTACCCGGAAGCAGCCGGCGGCAGATGGGTCCTGCATGGAAAATCCCACTGGGTCGACATAAGTCACCTGTGATTTGACGGCGCTTTTGACACCTGCACAGATCGGGACAGGGCTGAGCCTTCAGTTCATACATCTGCCTGTTAGGGGTGCACGGACCTTGGATGCCGGTTTCAGATTACGGGGAGGTGCGGAAAGGTTTCTTTGGGGAGGCATGAAGTTGCTTTAGACTGAATCAGGCCCTTTGTTTATTAAGGTCACGCTGGCCATGGCTCTCCAGGGTCAAAGAAGGAGGAAGAGGAGGAGGAGATTGGATTCATACCCCGCCCTTCACTAACCCTAACCCTAACCCCATGTGCTTAAACAAGGAAAAGATGAATTGCACCGCCGCACTGAGGGCTCCCTATGGGGTTTGCGATGATGCGCGTACTGTGAAGGGGGGAAAAACAATCAGACCATCCCGACGGCATGAGAGCGCGCTGGAGCGATCGGACATGAGAAAGACCATCCGTGGCCCATCGCAACCCGTTTACTACCGGATTTTCCCCGGTGTCTTTTAACTTCACTGTGGTGCTGCAGAATGGGTTGCTGACGGCTGTGGGGCACTTCCCAGATGTTGTTGTCTGATCGCGCCCTTTAAATCCACCCAGCATTCGTGCCTATGTCGGGTCTACTTGTGCGTATGATGGGAAACCCTCAGAGTGGCTTACAATCTCCTTTCCCTTCCCTTCCCCACAACAGACACCCTGTGCGGTCGGGGGGGCTGAGAGAGCTCCTTCGATGACTGCTCATGAGAGAACAGCTCCGAAAGAACTTGTGACTGACCCAAGGTCACACCAGCAGCTGCATGTGGAGGACTGGGTAATCGAACCCGGCTCTCCCGGATTGGAGTCCGCGCTCCTAACCATTACACCAAACTGGCTCTCAGCAAGACACAGGCCAGAAGATGGGATTGCACCGCTCCTCGGATGCCGCCAAAGCTGCTGGGTCAGAGATTTCCACTTCCCGCTTCTGACCGACTCGTCTGACGAGATGGCTCATAGGCAGCCACGGCAGGACAAGGGCAGCCGGCCAGTGTGTGCCAGGCCAGAAATAACCCAACCAACCTGGAGATACACTGGCATTTATGAAGGCCATAGCAACCCCCCCCATTCTCTCTTGAACCCATTGGGACAGTTTTGCCAGCCAAGTGATCCAAGAAGAAGAAGAAGAAGAAGAAGAGATAGGATTTATACCCCGCCCTTCACTACCCAAAGGAGTCTCAGAGTGGCTTACAAACTCCTTTCCCTTCCCCTCCCCACAACAGGCAACCTGGGAGGTAAGTGGGACTGAGAGAGCTCTGATAGAAACTGCTCTTTTTCAAGGACAGCTCTGACTGAGCTATGGCTTGCCCAAGGTCATCCAGCAGCTGCAAGTGGAGGCATGGGGAATCAAACCCGGTTCTCCCAGATTAGAGTCCGTGCACTTAACCACTACACCAAACTGGCTCTCATCTACATCCAAGAGGCTGTGAGGGCAAGGAAATTAGGTCACCGGCATCAGTGTGACAGGAGACAAAGGGCAGGTCTTCTGCCTGTCACATGAAGCTGCCCTAAACTGCATCAAAACTGTTGGTCCGTATCGTCTACTCAGACTGGCAGCAGCTCTCCAGGGTCTCAGCTAGAGATCTTTCCCATCCCCTACAGAAAGGGCTTGTGGCTCAGAGGCTGAGCCCCTGCTTGGGATGCAGAAGGTCCCGGGTTCAATCCCTGGCATCTCCATATCAAATGAACTAGACAAGAGATGATGTGAAAGATCTCTGCCAGGTACCCTGGAGAGCTCCTGCTAGCCTGAGTCGAGAATGCTGACCTTAACAGATTGATGGTCTGATTCAGCATAAGGCAGCTTCATGCGTTCATGTGCCTCTTGATCCTTTTAACTGCAGCTATTGAGGATTGAACCGGGGACCTTCTGCATGCCAAGCAGATGTTCTACCACTAAGCCAGGGTCTCGGGTCAAGGTCTTTCCCATCACCCCCTACCTCTTCCCCATAACTGCAGCTATTGGGGATTGAACCGGGGACCTTCTGCATGCCAAGCAGATGCTCTACCACTAAGCCAGGGTCTCCGGTCAAGGTCTTTCCCATCACCCCCTACCTCTTCCCCATAACTGCAGCTATTGGGGATTGAACCTGGGACCTTCTGCGTGCCAAGCAGATGCTCTATCACTGAGCCAGGGTCTCCGGTCAAGGTCTTTCCCATCACTCCCTACCTGTTCCTCTTAACTGCAGCTATTGGGGATTGAACCTGGGACCTTCTGCGTGCCAAGCAGATGCTCTACCACTGAGCCAGGGTCCGGTCAAGGTTTCCCATCCCCCCTCTTCCTCACTGCAGCTATTGGGGATTGAACTGGGACCTCTGCATGCCAAGCAGATGCTCATCACTGAGCCAGGTCTCGGTCAAGGTCCCATCACCCCTACCTCTTCCTACTGCAGCTATTGGGGACCGGACCTCGATGCCAGCAAGCCTCAAGAGGCTGCTTTCCCACACCCCCCTTCCCTGACTATTGGAGATGCATCGCATGCTGCATGCTCTAACTGGCCAGGGGTCAAGGTCTACCATCAGCACAGGAGGGTGCACGTGCCTCAGACCAGGGTCTGGCTCCAGCCCCTGATGCGCAAGAGCGAGGCAACTGCCCAGAGGTCACACTGATTCTACAGAGGGCTCCGAAAGGCGAGTGGGGCCTTCCCGGCTGCCCCGAAGGGACGCTTGCCGTTAACTGGCTTCATATCTGATGGAACCTGGAGGGCTTTTGGAGAGTTTATTTATTTCTATTTTTATGGATCTGACCTAAGCGCTACACCGAGCCCGGGATCTGTTGATGGCCAACACGCAACCGGCATTAATAAGAGGCTTCCTCTTGTAGCCGTTTTAGAACCGAGGAGTAGATTTCATCTTTATTATTCTGTTGTGTAGGCTGAGGATTCAGACGGGTGACTCGGAGCTGCTGATTGATTAATCACCCTGAATTGTGCATTTTACGGCCTCCCTTCACCGTCTCTCTCTTCCTCTCTCTCTCTCCCACCTTCTCTCTATCTTTCCCTCCAATGTTTATTTATGATTTTTTTTCCCCGGTTCGAATCTGATTCATTGGATCTCTTGCCGCTTGCGGGAACAAAGTGTTTCCAGTGATAAGTTACTCCTGCTCCATTCTATTTTGGAGGCTTTTGTCTTCGACGCCAGGTGGGGAATCGGCGATATTTTAGGGATGGCGGTGCCGATCGGTGGGGGAAGCCACCTGCACCTGAACGTGAAATTAGAAGGACATTAATTACTCCTAATTGCCACCATCCCTTCAACTCGTCCGCATGTTTTTAACAGTTACATAAGAACATAAGAACATAAGAGAAGCCAATGTTGAATCAGGCCAACGGCCCATCTAGTCCAACACTCTGTCACACAGCGGCCAAAATATACCAGGTGCCATCAGGAGGTCCAGCAGTGGGGCCAGGACACTAGAAGCCCTCCCACTGCTGCCCCCTCCAGCACCAAGAATAGAGTGCATCACCTGCCCCAGACTGAGAGTTCTCATTCTATACCCTGTGGCTAATAGCCACTGGTGGACTTCTGCTCCATATGTTTATCTAATTTCCTCTTGAAACTGTCCATGCCATGCTTGCAGCTGCCACGACCTCCTGTGGCAGTGAATTCCATATGTTAATCACTCTTTGGGTGAAGAAGTATTTCCTTTTATCTGTTCTAACCCGACTGCTCAGCAATTTCATAGAGTGCCCACGAGTTCTTGTATTGTGAGAAAGGGAGAAAAGTACTTCTTTCTCAACCTGCTCAATCCCATTCATAATCTTATAAACCTCGATCATGTCACCCCTCAGCCGTCGTTTCTCCAAGCTAAAGAGCCCCAAGCATTTTAACCTTTCTTCATAGGGAAGGTGTTCCAACCCTTTTATCATTCTAGTTGCCCTTCTCTGCACTTTTTCCAATGCTATAATATCCTTTTTGAGATGTGGTGACCAGAACTGTACACAGTATTCCAAATGAGGTCGCACCAATGATTTATACAGGGGCATGATGATACTGGCTGATTTGTTATCAATTCCCTTCCTAATAATCCCCAGCATTGCTTCCTGACTTGACCTACATATAGTCTTCAAAGCGAGGGATGAGCTGGCTTTGGCCGTTTGGATGCTTTGTCGTCTAGGGTTGCCAGCTGTGGGTCGGGAAATACCTGGAGGATTTTTTTTGGGGGGTGGAGCCTGTGGAGGGTGGGGTTTGGGGAGGGGAGGGACCTCGGGGGGGGGTAGAGCACCATGGAGTCCACCCTCCAAAGCAACCACTTTCTCCAGGAGATCTGATCTTGGTCATCCAGAGATCAGTTGTCATAGTGGGAGATCTCCAGGTGCCACCTGGAGGTTGGCAACCCTGTTTATAGGCTGGCGAGTTTGCTTTACTCTGCTTTCCCCTTATGTGGAATAACAGTAGAATTAGGAGAATATCTAAAATTTGGATCATGTAACTTCAGCCCCTGCTTATTGGTTATGCCCCAGGCAACTAGATTTTTTTGTGTGTGTGATGTTTTATCAGGAAAGAAAAGAAGCTGGTCTGGTCATGTACACCTGCTTATTGGTTATACACAACAGAAACAGATTCTTTGGGGTGGTGTTTTGTTGCAAAGAAGGAGGAGGAGGAGGAAGATGAGGAGGAAGAGGAAGAAGAAGAGGAGGAGGAGGGGGAAGAGGAGAAAGAAGAAGAGGAGGAGGAGGAAGAGGAGGAAGAAGAAGAGGAGGAGGAGGAAGAGGAGGAGGAAGAAGAGGAGGAGGAAGAAGGAAGAGGAGAAGAAGAAGAAGAAGAGGAGGAGGAGGGGGAGAAAAAGATGATGATGACGATGACGATGACGATGAAGAAGAAGAAGAAGAAGAAGAAGAAGAAGAAGAAGAAGAAGAAGAAGAAGAGGTCTGATGTTGGCACCAAGATTCTTCTTTTGTGTTGCATTTTACTGATGTTCTCACACGAACACTTGAAGCTGCCTCGTGCCGAATCAGATTCGTGGTCCATCAAGGTCTTGTCTACTTAAGACTGGCAGAGGCTCTCCAGGGACTCAGACAGACGTCTTTCACATCATCTGCTGCCTGGTCCTTTCAACTGGAGATGTCAGGAATTGAACCTGGGACCTTCTGCATGCCAACTACAGTCTCTTCCACTGAGCCACAGGCCCTCACACTTTCCTGCACACTGGGTGGAAGTTCAAACAAACTGAACAGTGAGGGAATTAAATAAACATCTGGAGCAGAGGTCCATCGGTGGTTAGTAGCCACAAGGTATAGATAGGGACTCTTGGGCTGGGGCAGGTGATGCTCTGTATTCTTGGTGCTTGGGGGGAGGCAACAGTGGGAGGGCTTCTAGTGTCCTGGCCCCACCGCTGGACCTCCTGATGGCACCTGGTATTTTTGGTCGCTGTGTGACAGAGTCCTGGACTGATCCAACGTGGCTTCTCTTATGTTCTTATGTTCAACACTCTTTTTGCATCATGCTGCGAATGCACATCTGATGGCAGTGTGAAAGGAATCCACAAATGTGGAGAGGAGATAAAAAGAGATGGAGGAACTGAGACCTTCGCCAAACCACGCACACCTGGTGCAGAATTTAGAAATAACTAAATAAGAACAATAGTAGAGAATCCCTAACGCGTTGGTTCAACTTCCACAAAGCCAGATAATTCCAAACTTCAGAATCCAGGGAGGCAAATATGGACAAAGAGAATTTGGAAGCCTTCCTTAGAGGTAGGGTTGCCAGCTCTGGGTTGGGAAACACTTGAAGATCTGGGGGGTGGAGCCTGGGAGAGGGCGGAGCTTGGGAAAGGGAGGGGCCTCAGGAGGGTATAACATCATAGAGTCCACCTTCCAAAGCAGCCAGTTTTCTGCAGGGGAACTGATCTTGATTGACTTGGTGGTCTCCAGGCGGTGCCTGGAGGTTGGCAACCCTGCTCAGAGGAAATCTCAGTGATGACCCTTGAAGGGTAAAAATAAGGTTGCTAACATCCAGACGGTAGTGGGAGATCTTCTGGGATTGAAACTGATCTCCAGACAACAGAAATAAATACCTGGAGAAAATGGCCACTTTGACAGATGGACTCTATGGAGGAGGAGGAGGAAGAAGAAGAAGATGGAGGAGGAGGAGGAGATTGGATTATACACCGCCCTTCACTACCTGAAGAAGTCGCAGAGCGACTCCTTTCCCCTCTCCTTCCCACAAAAGACACCCTGTGAGGTAGGTGGAGCTGAGAGATTTCTTTAGAGAACTGCTCCTAAGAGAACAGCTCTGAAAGAACTTGTGACTGACCCAAGGTCGCCCCAGCAGGTGCATGTGGAGGCGTGGGGAAATCAAACTCTGTTCTCCCAGATTAGAGTCCACCTTCCCAGGGCTCTTTTTGTAGCAGGGACTCCTTCGCATACTAGGCGACACACCCCTGATGTAGCCAACCCTCCAAGAGCTTATGGAGCACTTCTTACAGGGGCTACTGTAAGCTCTTTGGAGGATTGGCTACATCAGGGGTGTGTGGCCTAATATGCAAAGGAGTCCCTGCTACAAAAAGAGCCCTGCACCCTCCTAACCACTACACCAAACAGGCTCGCATACTCTTGATACTCCACTGAAGTCCCTCTCCTCCCAAACCCCGCCCTCCTCAGGCCCCGCCCCCAAGATCTCCAGGAATTTCCCAGCCTTGAGCTAGCAATGCAAGGTGAGAACCAGCTTGTTGGAAGACTCCCCCTGCTTTTCTCTGCAAAGCATTAAAGACTGCGCCGCCATGCAGATGGCCAGAGATCGGATCCGTGTGGGCACTTGCGCCAGTCGTGGTCCCCGCTAACTTGGCCGTTCGCGGCGATTGTGCAGGCGCCGTCTTGACCCAGCTGTTTGAACATCTCTCCCAACGCTTTAAGTTTCTGCTTCGCTAGTCACGGAGGCTGTTAAAACGTGGCTAATGATGATATATCGGCCTGGACTGCGTTCCGTACTCAAGCAGCCTTTGATATTCTAATGATCCGAGCTGGAGGATGTGGGCTGTTTGTGCTGTACTATCAACTCTTATTGCTCTAGATGGACCATTGATCTGAGCTGAATCAAGGAGCTCGTTAAGCCTGTCAAGAAATCTGTACTGTCAGTCTGCGGCGTGGGGGGGGCGGGAGGCATTACACTGCAGTATATGTGTCCCAATAGTGTTCCTTGGCAGGCTATGTGAGTAGGGAGGGGCCGTGGCTGGGTTAGAGCCTCTGCTTGGCCTGCAGAAGGTCCCAGGTTCAGTCTCCAGCATCTCTGGTTAAAAAGACCAGGTAGTTGGTGGTGTGAATCATCCCCTGCCAGAAGAAAGCTTCCAGAAAGCTTTTGATACAGTTCCTCATCAAAGGCTCCTAAGTAAGCTCAATAGTCATGGGATAAAAGGACAAGTCCTCTTGTGGATCAAAAACTGGCTTATCAATAGGAAACAGAGAGTGAGTATAAATGGGAAAATTTCTCAGTGGAGGATGGTAAGCAGTGGGGTACCACAGGGATCAGTACTCGGTCTTATGCTTTTTAACTTGTTTATTAATGATTTGGAGTTGGGAGTAAGCAGTGAAGTGGCTAAATTTGCAGATGACACGAAGTCGTTCAGAGTGGTGAGAACCAGGGAGGATTGTGAGGTACTCCAAAGGGATCTGTCAAGGATGGGTGAGTGGGAGTCAACGTGGCAAATGGGGTTCAATGTGGCCAAGTGCAAAGTGATGCACATTGGAGCCAAAAATCCTAAATATAAATACACATTGTTGGGGTCTGACCTGGCAGAGACTGACCAAGAGAGAGATCTTGGAGTCGTAGTAGATAACTCAATGAAAATGTCTAGACAGAGTGTAACTGCAATAAAGAAGGCCAACGCTGTCCTGGGGATTATTAGGAAGGGAAACAAATCAGCCAGTATCATAATGCCGCTGTATAAATCATTGGTGCAAACTCATTTGGAATACTGTGTACAGTTCTGGTTGCCACACCTCAAAAAGGATATTTTAGCATTGGAAAAAGTGCAGAGAAGGGCAACTAGAATGATAAAAGGGTTGGAACACTTTCCCTATGAAGAAAGGTTAAAATGCTTGGGGCTCTTTAGCTTGGAGAAACGATGGCTGAGGGGTGACATGATTGAGGTTTATAAGATTATGCATGGGATAGAGCAGGTTGAGAAAGAAGTACTTTTCTCCCTTTCTCACAATGCAAGAACTCGTGGGCACTTCATGAAATTGCTGAGCAGTCGGGTTAGAGCAGATAGAAGGAAGTCCTTCTTCACCCAAAGAGTGATTACCATATGGAATTCACTGCCACAGGAGGAGGTGGCAGCTACAAGCATGGACAGTTTCAAGAGGGAATTAGATAAACATATGGAGTAGAAGTCCATCAGTGGCTCTTAGCCACAAGGTATAGATAGGAACTCTCAGTCTGGGGCAGGTGATGCACCCTATTCTTGGTGCTGGGGGGGCAGCAGTGGGAGGGCTTCTAGTGTCCTGGCCCCATTGCTGGACCTCCTGATGGCACCTGGTATATTTTGGCCGCTGTGTGACAGAGTGTTGGACTAAATGGGCCATTGGCCTGATTCAACATTGGCTTCTCTTATGAGAAGAAGAAGAAGAAGAAGAAGAAGAAGAAGAAGAGGAGGAGGAGGAGGAGAGGAGGAGGAGGAGGAGGAGGAGGAGGAGACTGGATTTATACCTCACCCTTCACTACCCAAAGGAGTCTCAGAGTGGCTTATAACCTCCTTTCCTTTCCCCTCCCCTGTGAGGTAGGTGCGGCTGAGAGAGCTCTCTCGAGAACTGTCCTTGAGAGAACTGCTCTGAAAGAACTTTTGATTGACCCAAGGTCACACCAGCAGCTGCATGTGGAGAAGTGGGGAATCAAACCCGGTCCTCCCAGACTAGAGTCTGCGCTCCTAACCGCTCCACCAAACTGGCTCTCTGGAGAGCTGCTGCCAGTCTGAGTGGACAGTACTGACCTTGATGGACCTTGTGTCCTATTTGGTATGAGGTAGCTTCATGGGTTTTGTGTCGCTGGAAAGGAGAGGACAAGCAGGGAACCGGGCTGGTGTCAGTTCATCACAATGTTTAGCGAGGAGTACACACAGTTAACAGACATGCATTCTTGCAATGGCAACGCCAAATTTAAAATTCACTAAGCACCCCTATGTGATTTCACGTTTTTCTTTAGGATATTCACTAGGTGTGGGAGAGAGCTAGGGTTGCCAAGTCCCTCCAGCCACTCATGGGGATGGGGGAGGTAGGATGGCCAGTTCCAGGTTGGGAAGTTCCTGGAGATTTGGGGATGGAGCCCAGAGAGGACAGGGACCTCAGTGGGACACAATGCCTTAGAGCCCACCCTCCAAACCATCCATTTTCTCCAGGGGAACTGATCTCTGTAGTTTGGAGATGAGCTGTAATTCCAGGGGGTCCCCAGGTCCCACCTGGAGGCTGGCATCCCTATGGTTCAGTGGTAAAACATCTGTTTGGCATGCAGAAGGTCCCAGGTCCAATCCCTGGCATCTCCAGTTAGAAAGGACCAGGCTGTAGGTGATGTGAAAGACCTCTACCTGAGATTCTGGAGTGCTGCTACCAGTTCGAGTAGACAATACTGACCTTGATGGACCTAGAATCTGATTCACATAAGGCAGCTTCATGTGTTAATGTGTAATGCTGAAAGTGTGCACTGTACTGTTTGACGATGTAGAAAGTAAACCGCTAAACACGTGCGAGCTGTTCATCAACTGTTAAACTGCTCAACGAAAAACTGGTTCCCTGCTCATGATCGGTGAGTGGAGCATGGATGCTTGTTGAGAACTGAATGCCCTCCAAAGAATAAGGTACAAAAGAGGGCGAGATGATTATGGGGTTGGAGCACCTTTGCTATAAGGAAAGGCTGAAGGGCTTTTCAGTTTAGAAAAGAGACAACCGAGGGATGCTGCATGAAGAGAGTTGATAAAGAGAACGTTTTCTCCGTCTCCCAAGATGCTAGAACTTCAGGACATCCAATGAAGCCGATGGGCATTATATTCAGGAAAGATGAAAAGAAATATTTCTTTACACAGTGAGTGATTAAAATGTGGAATTCGCTGCCAGAAGATGTAGTGATGGCCACAGGTATAGGCAGCTTTAAATGGGGATTGGGCAGATTCATTGAGGATGGGTCTATCAGTGGCTTCTGAGGGAACCTCCATGGTCAGGGGTAGTTACTCTGAATCCTAGTGCCAGGAGGCAATACCAGGGGAAGACCATGGCCTCTGTGCCCTGTCGTTGGACTTCCAGAGGAACGGGTTGGCCACTGTGTGAGACAAGACGTTGAACCAGATGGTCTGCCGGTCTGATCCAACAGGGCTCTTCTTATGTCCTTATCTTAAGGTGACCAGAAAACTGATTCGGATGAATGCTTGAAAAGGGTTGGGGGGGGAGCACCAATTTAGAATGTGTCAAAGACCCCTCCCATTCAAATGTTAATGACAGATCAATAAAAGCGCTTTCAGCGACTCCCAGGGTAATCCTTTGCTTTGAAAAACCAGCGCGGGGGACTTGAATCACTGCGTAAAGGTCAAGTTTTTAATTGTACTTCCCGTTAAACATTTTAAAGCTGGCTTTGTGTGTGCAAACTTTAGTGCCGGAACTTTCATTTGTGGTGATTGGAAATTCAAATCACTCTTTTCTGTATGCACTTCAATTCTCATTTGCATCGTCTCAGGGGAGGAAACGTCTGGTGGGGGCTTGACAGGAGCAATATTCTTTCGCTTTTAAAAACCCTGACTTGTTTCCAAGCCTCACGGGGTAGCATACATGGATGTCCCTCCTTCCCCATAAGGTCCTCACAACAGGCCGTGCTGACAGTACATGAGTGATCCAAAGCAGAGCTGAGGTTTCAACCTGGCTGTCTTAGATCCCAGTGTGATATTCAAGTGACTTCTAGAGGGGTCCCCAACCTTTTTGAGCCTGCAGGTATCTTTGGAATCTTGGGAAGGGGTGGTGAAAACCTCCCCAAAATGGCTGCTGATCCCAAAATGGCTGCCACAGAAGGCGGAGCCAAATGCAATACCTCCCGCCTTGATTTGCACAAGAATAGGGAACGGACTGTAAGAGAAGGGGGATGAAAAGAAAGGAAGGAAAGCTGGAGCAGGGAGGAAGAAGAAGAAGAAGAAGAAGAAGAAGAAGAAGAAGAAGAAGAAGAAGAAGAAGAAGAAGAAGAAGAAGAAGAAGAAGAAGAAGAAGAAGATTAAGACGAGGAGGAGGAGGAGGAGATTGGATTCATACCCCGCCCTTCACTCAGAGTATCAGAGTGGCTTACAATCTCCTTTCCCTTGCCCTCCCCACAACAGGCACCCTGTGAGGTAGACGGGGCTGAGAGAGCTCTTTCGAGGACTGCCCTTGAGAGAACAGCTCTGGAAGGACTTGTGACTTACCAGGTCACACCAGTAGCTGCATGTGGAGGAGTGGGGAATCAGACCCGGTTCTCCTAGATTAGAGTCCACGCTCTTAACCACTACACCAAACTGGGGATTAAAAAAAGAAATGAAGGAAAGACTGAGGGTGCAATGAAACCACCCACGAAGGAAAGCCTGGGTCCTTATTCGTTTTTCTGACCCAGTTGCTGGAGCTGTGGAAAACCCTTTCATTTGAATGGAGGCAGGCAGTAGCAAGCCCTGATACATAAAGGCCCCTGCTAACTTTCTGAAAAGTTCGACGGGGCTGGGAGGTGTAATGGCAGGCCCCACAGCGCCCGTAGGCATTGTGTTGGGGAACCCTGCATTACGCCAACACCCTCCTAGTTACGGTCTGACACTCTCCCCTTGATGCGGCAAATTAATCTTCGGCAACAGGAGGGGTTGAAGACAGATCAAAGTGTAGCGTCGGGGAAGGATAACAAAGGAGAGAGTGTTCAGAATGGTATTTTACAGCGGCTGTCACGGGCTCCGAAGGTTATTTTGAAACAAACCAACACGAGGGAATCCCAAATGGACTCTCCGAAGCAGTCCAGAGTTTTGACTTTTTAAAATCCCCGCTGAGCTGCCCTGGATTAGAATCAATGGCTCCAGTGCGCTATAATAATGGTGCTCCTTAAAAGCATTATGAAATCAATAAATGTACTTTAGATCACGGGGACGGCACACCAGCCTCGGAGGAACGGAGGAAGGGCCGGCCTCTTTATTCTCCTGCAGAGTTTTTCAGAACCTTTCTTCGCCCGTATTAGTCATTACCAAGCCAACGGGGCCGAAATCTTCTCCCAGACCTTATTTTCTTTGCAGTGGTCCGGTGCTGCTATGTTTCCTCTTGCGAGGTTATTCAATGATTTGGTATCCTTGGACGTGCCTTGGAATTCTGGGTTGCTATCTGGGTTGCCAGCTCCGAGTTGGGAAATTCCTGGATATTTGGGGGTGGAGCCTGGGGAGTTCAGGGTCTAGGGCAGTGGGGTATAATGCCATCCAACTGGCGACAATAGGGCAACATTCAACAAGGACTGAAGGGCCTTGCTGCCCTTGCAAGGACCTCAAGGCCCAAATGGTGGAGAATGGGGTGGTGGGGTGGAGCCCTTGAACATGGGCCCTACAGTGAGACAGTTCGGTGTAGTGGTTAAGCGCGCGGACTCTAATCTAGGAGAACCAGGTTTGATTCCCCACTCCGCCATTTGCAGCTGCTGGATGACCTTGGGCAAGCCATAGTTCTGTCAGAGCTGTTCTATCAAGGGCAGTTCTCAAAAGAGCTCTCTCAGCCCCACCTACGTCACAGGGAAAGAAGCTGTTCTGAGACTCCAAGTGAAGGACAGGGTATAAATCCAATTATTTCTTCTTCTTCTTCTTCTTCTTCTTCTTCTTCTTCTTCTTCTTCTTCTTCTTCTTCTTCTTCTTCTTCTTCTTCTTCTTCTTCTTCTTCTTCTTCTTCTCCTTCTCCTTCTCCTTCTCCTTCTCCTTCTCCTTCTCCTTCTCCTTCTCCTTCTCCTCCTCCTCCTCCTCCTCCTCCTCCTCCTCCTCCTCCTCCTCCTCCTCCTCCTCCTCCTCCTCCTCCTCCCCACCAGCAACGAGGTCCAGGCAACCGCTGTTATCTTCTTCAATGGGGTTTTTCCATGGCGGATCACTACAATTTTTTTAAAAGAATTTAACCACTACATCTTTGCTGTACTGGGTTATCTCACGTGCCAAAGTCATTGGCGTGAATAAAAATTTCCTAGGCTATGCGTTATAGTTTCCGAGTTACGGGGGGTTTATATAGTCATAGATACTGGCAAGCCCAGCAAGCCCACGCAGCTGGGGGTTTGGGTGCTGCGAGCCCCCGAAAATTTTTTGAAGTTTGACCAATGACAGGGACATTTTGAGGCCCCATGAAATGGGCATGAGAGCATATTCTAAGGTCAAGATGAAGTACTTCGACCCACTGGCTTAGGATTCTGTCACTAGAATCGCCTTATTTTAATAACACACACTTAAAAAGAACTCCGTGCGTTTTGTTGAATTAGGGGCCCTGAAGCCTAAGTTTCATTAGTTTCATAGTAGATCCACCTACTATTCCAAGGGAAAGGTGTTGTAAAAGGCAGCCTCAGACGTCATTAAAAAGGGGGGGAGGAATCGGCACGGGCAGAAATTAGGGTCCAGCGGATCAGCGCTCTTCTGTTGCCGTTACCAGTGGCAATGGCGATCGAGGTGGTATGAATCCTAGTTGCGGTGGCAGCTCCAAAGGCCGGGCAGAAGAGCTCCGTTTTACAGGCCCTGCAGAACTGTGGAAGGTCCTGCGGGGCCCCGGTCTCCTCCGGGAGCTCATTCCACCAGAGTGGAGCCACCACCGAAAAAGCCGTGGCCCTGGTCATCACCAGCCTGGCCTCCTTAATACTTGGGAGGACCAGCCGATTCTGGGTCCCTGATTGCCGTGCTCTCTCTCCAACTACTACCCCTCACTGGCTCAGTATGAAGCTGCCTTGTTTATGCATATTCCGTAACTGCTAGGCACTTCACCTCCGCCACGTGGGTCACATTTTATTTCCCTGGCTGACCACAATTACTTCTACAGCTGTTCTCCCTGAGCCCTTTGGCCTCGGCTCCCGAAACCTACAGATATACTCCTTTGATGGATAGCAGTTCACTCTTTACGGAGATATTTATAGCAAGCCCTTTCCGGACAGGGTTGGGCGATACCCTCAGCAGCGGCGTGTTCTTCCTCCGAAACCCCTGGGCAGTCGCAAGTTCCTCATTGTGGGATGATAATATTGCAGGTTGCAATTCACACTTTTTTAAAAAAAGTGGTGATATTTTTATGGGTTGCTTGAGACATTTGATTTAATTGGTCTCCAGGAGACTCGGATGGTTGACACAGAAAAAAAAATAAATTGTTACCTGGATCTGAAGCCTGGATCCAGCCTGCGCTTAGAACAGCTGACAAGACCGGTTGGGGGGCTTAGTATCCTTGCTGATATGAAATTGGGAACTGAGGTTTTTGTTTTTAAAAAAATGGAGCTAACTTGGTACTATTGTTCCATTTCGATAACTTAGAACATGTGCGGTGAAAATAATATTTTTTTTGCTAATTGATTCCCCCCCCCCATGTGTCCTCTCCAAACTTTAGGTATTGTTTGGGAGTTGGGACCCATGTAGAATGACCTGGACCACCAGTTGTGGAGGCAAAGGGTCAATTCCATCGTATTTACATTAGCCATTTTCGATACATGCATATTTATTTAGAAGAGGAATAAGAAGAGTAGGTCTTTAAGGCTTTTCTCTACCTTAAAGAATCTCAGGTTGCGGTCGCACGTGCCAGATAATACTGGGGGGGGAGGGGGAAGCGAGGCTATTTGCCCTGTAGTAATTTGATGCGCCACTGCGTGATCAGACGCAATTCCTTGCCGCGTGTTTCCGGTGAGCTAGTCAGACTGGCAGTGGCCCTTCAGGGACTCAGGCAGAGGTCTTTCCCACCACCAACTACCTGGTCCTTTTAACTGGAGATGCCGGGGATTGAACCTGGGGCCTCCTGCATGCCAAGCAGAAGGTCTCCCACTGAGCCACATCCCCTCTGTAAACACACATTATGCTGAATCAGACTGTTGGTCCAATCAAGGTCAGTATCGTCCACTCAGACTGGCAGCCGCTCCAGAGTCTTAGACAGAGATATTTCCCATCACCTACCACCTGGTCCTTTAACTGGAGATGCCAGGGATTGAACCTGGGGCCTCCTGCAGGCAAAGCAGAGACTCTTCCAATGAGCCAGAGCCCCTCCCCATCTGGGGAATCATTTGTAGTTCTGGGAGATCTCTAGGCCTGTCCCTGGAAGTTGACAACACCAGGCCTAGCTCAGAGGGCACGGGGAGGAATTGCCCATCGATTGCCTAGAAACCGCCACCTTTGTTGATCTGACAGCTGTCGTGGACTCCAGCTGAGCAGGAAAAGCTTTGGAGGCAAGCGTCTGGAGCACTAATTCAGATCATTTTTTTGCTACTGCTGGTCAAAGCGTTGAGGGCTTTGGATTACGGGCGGTGGCAGCAAATCGAACTTGATTTAACTCGTCTGCAGCCCAATATATACGTGGTGCTGTATATCCTTCGCCGGACCTACACTCGTGACACTGGGCCTGAATTGGTAAAACCTGAGCAACTGGAACTTTTCGACTTCCCAGAGGCTGTCTGTCTTCCGTTGCTACGTGTCGACCTTCAATGACTTTGAACTCGGAAACGGTCAGTGGAATAAGTTCACCTGCCCATTCTCTGTAAAAGAACTATAAGAACTTAAGAACATAAGAGAAGCCAATGTTGAATCAGGCCAATGGCCCATCTAGTCCAACACTCTGTGTCACACAGTGGCCAAAATATACCAGGAGCCATCAGGAGGTCCAGCAGTGGGGCCAGGACACTGGAAGCCCTCCCACTGCTGCCCCCTCCAGCACCAAGAATAGAGTGCATCACCTGCCCCAGACTGAGAGTTCCCATCTATACCCTGTGGCTAATAGCCACTGATGGGACTTCTGCTCCATATGTTTATCTAATTCCCTCTTGAAACTGTCCATGCTTGCAGCTGCCACCACCTCCTGTGGCAGTGAATTCCATATGGTAATCACTCTTTGGGTGAAGAAGTATTTCCTTTTATCTATTCTAACCCGACTGCTCAGCAATTTCATGAAGTGCCCACGAGTTCTTGCATTGTGAGAAAGGGAGAAAAGTACTTCTTTCTCAACCTGCTCTATCCCATGCATAATCTTATAAACCTCGATCATGTCACCCCTCAGCCGTCGTTTCTCCAAGCTAAAGAGCCCCAAGCATTTTAACCTTTCTTCACAGGAAAAGTGTTCCAACCCTTTTATCATTCTAGTTGCCCTTCTCTATAATTGTCTTGGTGTCTGTCTATGTTGGGGTCCTCAGCTTTTTTGACCTTGCAGGCACCTTTGGACTTCTGACACGGCGTAGTGAGCACAGCCTCAAAATGGCTGCCACAGGGTGTGGAGCCAGACCCAAAATGGCCGCTGCTATTTACTCTCAGCCATCCCGTTAAGGTCCTCGTTTATAGTGGTGGCTGCCCCTGAAGTCAGCATGTTTAAAAAGCTACACAGCCAATCAGTTTGGTGTAGCAGTTAAGAGCGCAGACTCTAATCTGGGAGAACCGGGTTTGATTCCCCACTCCTCCGCATGCAGCCAGCTGGGTGACCCTGGGTCAGTCACAGTTCTGTCAGAGATGTTCTCTCTAGAGCAGTTCTCTCAGAGCTCTCTCGGCCCTCCCTCCCTCACAGGGTGTCCATTGTGGAGAGAGGAAGGGAAGGGATTTGTAAGCCTCTCCGAGACTTCAAGTGAAGGGTGGGATATAAATCCAATCTCCTCTTTCTCCTCCTCCTCCTCTTCTTCCTCTTCTTCAATGGCCAACCAGAAGCCTTACTGGGCAAAAAACCTACCTGGCCCCTCCCACTTCCTAAAAAATACCTGGCAGGTGCCAGGAAAGGTGTTGGCAGGTGCCAAGGTGCCCGTGGGCCCATCGGGGATCCAACAGGCACCAAGGAACGAAACAAAATATTATACACAGTCTCTGGGTAAGAACTTGCCAGTGTAGGGTTGCCAGCTTGGAGTTGGAAAATATCTGGAGATTTGGGGGGTGGAGCCCGGGAGGGCAGGGTTTGGGGTGGGGCAGGACCTTTGCAGGGCACAATGCCATAGAGTCCATGGGTGCCCATAGTGCCCTCTGGGGACCTCTGTTCTACAACTTGGTTATTTATATACGATGAGCCGGATGCTATAAAAAGTGAAGGGCGCCAAGGCCCATTCAGATCTGTGGGTTTCAGTGCACCTGATTCAGCAAAGGATTGTGCTGTTGTGCAGTTTAGCGACATAACTCTGGCAAGGAGTTGCCAACCTCCAGGCGGCACCTGGAGATCTCCTGCTGTTACAATGGATCTCCAGAGGACCGAGATCCGTTCCCAGAGGGGGGGCGACAGAAACAGGCCCCTGCTCCTCCTCCTCCTCCTCTTCTGAAGCTGGGATGTGGCACAGGGTTCCCAACCTCCAGGAGGGGGCTGGAGCTCTCCAGGAATTACAACTGCTCTCCAGACTGCAGAGATCAGTTCCCCTGGAGATACTGGCTGCTTTGGAGGGGGGACTCAATGGCATTGCACACAGCGGAAGCCCCTCCCCTCCCCTGGGCCCACCCCCTGAATCTCCAGGAGGGGACACCGTTCCAATAGTTCCATTTAAACAGGGGCAATGCCTACTAATAAGGGGTACACCCTGAAATCTTCCGGTTAAAATCGCTGACGGTAAAGCATTAAGCCCGGCAAGAGAAAAAAAAAACTCTGCAAATTTTCGGAGTCTGTAATTGCTAAAAACAACTAGGGAGAAGTCCTCCTCTCCCTCTAAGCTGGGGTGTCTTGTGAGCAAAAATTCTTCTTTGTGAGCTGCTTGGCATTAAAGTTGTGAGCGAGCGACTTGGCTGCTGCGTAAATGAGTTTGCTCTGGAGCCCTCCCTTCCTGAGCTGAGGCAAAAACATGTGAACCGGAGGCTAAAAAACGGTGAGCTCGCTCACACTCACTCAGCTTAGAGGGAACGCTGGTGGGGAGTATCCCACAGCTAAGAGGAGAGCGGGTCTTATTGGCTGCATTGTGCAGCCTGTCTAGCTCTGCCTCCAGGACTCTGTCCCTTATTTTTTGAAACGCCTCCGATTCTGAAAGTAAAAGGAGGGATTCGAAGGGGATATTCAGAGTTCCCAGTTTATTCTCTGTGGTGGCTAACCGAGGTGAAGACTCAGATTCCATTAAAAGCTGGCCATTGTAACTGGGAGGGTCAGAGTTATAATGCAGCTGAAGCCAATATCTAAAGGAACTGGAAACTGTGCAAAATGCAGGTGGGCAGTCCATCTGCATACGAACTAGGCCAAAGAAGCAGCGGATGTTTCCTCACGCGTCGATTCCGTGTCGGAAACAGTTTGAGACTTCAGAAGATGCCCGGAAATCGGGACGTGGCAAATGTCAGAAGCGTTCTCGCCAAACACCTGCTTCAATAGACAGACCAGCCACCAACGTGCGCCCCGCCTGACGGAGTGAAAAGCAGCCGTTTCCCGGAGTGGAAAGAAGGAGGTCACCCGGGATGTTCTACCGAAAACAGCCTCCCTCCCCCCCCAAATCCATTTCAACACACATATTTTCCCTACAACTCCAAAAGCAAACTTGGCCCACGAAGACATCAGATGCCTGCACATGTGTTCGTGCGTCAGACGTCTTTCTCCTGCAACGCTGACGACATATATTTTTTTAATTTTGACAATTCAGCACATGCCAAGAGCGTTTGTGACATCCCGAGCGAGACAGACAGTATTTTGCCAGCCAAATTAGTCATGTCAGGAAAGCTACAGTCTTAGCTGCAAGCTGGGGCAGAGGACCTGTCACGTGTAATTGCCGACAGGTGCCGAAGAGGTAGCTGTGGTGTTGCTGTAGCACCGCGCACTCCGAAGCAGACTTAGGCCCCTTGTAGTCGGTGGGGTTAAAAGGGTGTAACTCGGTTCAGGACTGCACTGTCAGTCTGTTGCAGAGAGTGCCGCTGTAGCGTCGACGGCTAGGATCTAGAGACCTTTTTGTCAGCTGTCACATTCCGTTAGTCTTTGAAAGATTCTTACGCGTCAGGATGTGTCGCTGGCACCCAAGATCGAGTTAATTCATGCCGTGGTGTCCCCCATTACTATGTAAGAGTGTGGAAGTTCCTCAGTGGAACGGGCTTCCTCGGGAGGCGGTGGGCTCTCCTTCTTGGGAGGTTTTCAAACAGAGGCTGGGCGGCCATCTGACAGCAATGCTGATTCTGTGGACTTAGGCAGATCACGAGAAGGGAGGGCAGGAAGGGTTGTCTCAGCGCTTAGTTCTCCTGGCCCTTTCCGACACGCCCAGGGAAATGCTGATTGCCACTTTGGGGGTCAGGAAGGAATTGTTCTCCAGCCCAGTTTGGCCAGGGATCCTGAAGGGTTAGGGGTTTTTTTTGTCCTCTTCTGGGCATAGAGCAGGGGTCACTAGGGGTGGAGGGGAGGTATTTTGTGAATTTCCTGCATTGTGCAGGGGTTGGACTCGATGACCCTGGAGGTTCCTTCCAACTCTATTGTTGTTGTTCAGTCGCACAGTCGAGTCCGACTCTCCGCGACCCCATGGACCAGATTACGCCAGGCCCTCCTGTCTTCCGCTGTCCGCTGAAGTTTGCTCAATTTCATGTTCGTTGCATCGATGACACTGTCTAACCATCTCCTCCTTTGCCGTCCCCTTCTTTTTTGACCTTCAATCTTTCCCAGCATCAGGGTCTTCTCCAGTGAGTGCTCCCTTCTCATTGGGTGGCCAAAGTATTTGAGCTTCAGCTTCAGGATCTGGCCTTCCAAGGAACAATCAGGGTTGATTTCTTTTAGGATTGACTGATTTGATCTCCTTGCAGTCCAAGGGACTCTCAAGAGTCTTCTCCAGCACCATAGTTCAAAAGAATCTATTCTTCGGCGCTCGGCCTTCAACTCTATGGTTCTATGAAAGTCGGGCGATGAAGAAAGCTGACAGGAAGAAAGTTGATTCATATGAAATATGGTGTTGGGGGAGAGTTTTGAAGATACCGTGGGGCTAGGGTTGCCAGTTCCAGGTGGAGAACCCTTTCTGCCAACTTCAGTGAAAGGAGGGACTGTTGTTTCAATAGAGAGATTTTGGATTGGCTGTCCCATATGAGATTGGGTTTTGGAGATCTGTTGCAGACAGATTGAGAATAGCACTTGAGGAATACATCAATGCAGTTTGTGACTTCTGAAGAAGATGGTGTGAAACGGGCTTAAACCAGGCACTCATCAAGAATTAAACAAAAGCTGTAATCTTTCTACTTCATGTTTCTTGTTTTTAGACATTGCTCTGTAGGAATGGTGCGGTGAATCAACTAAAAGCTATAATCCTCAGAACTTTACGTGTACAGATTTTGGACTTTGTAATATATAGAAATGGCGCAGTTCCAGATTCTCTAGTCTGGCTTGAGTTGCAACCTTACTGTCGGAAGGATTCTCTACTAAGTGGAAATTGCCTGGTATCAGGACATACAGCAGGTCCGATATCAAGACGATTCTAGTATTTGATGTTGCTTTAATAACGGTTGTGCAAACATCATTATCTACTGTGCCGGGTTTATATGAACTCTAATACGAAATTGCATGTGTACATATCGTCTTAGTTCTAAAATGTTGATAGTGGATACCGTGATAGATAAATGAGGCAAATGCAAATACATTTATTAAAAATTTGTTCACGTCTTGTACACGGTGCTTTTTCTAATGTTTACAACTCCCAGGTGGGGGGTGGAGACCTCCCGCTATTACATCTCCTCTCCAGGTGACAGAGATCAGTTCCCCTGGAGAAAATGGCCGCTTTGGAAGGTGGACTCTACGGCATTGTACCCTCCCCAAACCCCGCCCTCCTCAGGCTCCACCCCCCAAATCTCCAGGTATTTCTCAATCTGGACCTGGCAACCCAACATGGAGTGCCAAAAAGACAAATCAGCGGGTTCTGGATCAAATCAAGCCTGAACTTTCCCTAGAAGCTAAAATAACTAAACTGAGGCTATCATGCTGTGGTCACATCACCAGAAGACAAGAGTCGCCGGAAAAAACAATAATGGTAGGAAAAGCTGAAAGCGGAAAGGAGAAGAGGAAGAGGAAGACCCAACCTGAGATGGTGTGACTTCAGTTTGGTGTAGTGGCTAGGAGCACAGACTCTAATCTGGGAAAACCGGGTTTGATTCCCACTCCTCCACATGCAGCTGTTGGTGTGACCTTGGGCCAGTTACAAGTTCTTACAGAGCTGTTCTCTCACCAGCAGTTCTCTCAGTCCCCCCTACCTCACAGGGAGTATGCATGGGATAGAGCAGGTTGAGAAAGAAGTACTTTTCTCCCTTTCTCACAATACAAGAACTCGTGGGCACTCCATGAAATTGCTGAGCAGTCGGGTTAGAACAGATAAAAGGAAGTACTTCTTCACCCAAAGAGTGATTAACACATGGAATTCACTGCCACAGGAGGTGGTGGCGGCTACAAGCATGGATGGCTTCAAGAGGGAATTAGATAAGCATATGGAGCAGAGGTCCATCAGTGGCTATTGGCCACAAGGTATAGAGAGGAACTCTGGGGCAAGTGGATGCTCTGTATTCTTGGTGATTGGGTGGGGGGCAAGGCAACAGTGGGAGAGCTTCTAGTGTCCTGGCCCCACTGATGGACCTCCTGATTGTTGGAAATATGTGAGTTGCAAGGTCTAAATTCCAGTCATGATAGGGTTAGTCTGTATACCTTGTGTGCTATTGTTTAGCCTGAAACCTGGCTCAGAGCCAATGCAAACAAAGCTGGGGAAACTGAAGTCTGTTTACAAACATCATTGGTTAATGTAACCAAGTGATTTCCTTCTAAGGACTGTGTGACAGAGTGTTGGACTGGATGGGCCATTGGCCTGATCCAGCATTGGCTTCTCTAATGTTCTTATGTTTTTATAAAGTCTGGGGTCAGCCTTTGCTCCCCCCCTGAAACATCAGTAGGAAAAAAATATCCCTAAACTCTGATCCTCACAGATTCCCATCATCTTAGCCCCCCTCCATGAAAGAAAACAGAATATCGACTAGGAATGAGGTTCAAAACTACAGCATACTCATTCATAAATAGGGTGGCTCATCAGTAGAGCATCTGCTTGGCATGTAGAAGGTCCCAGGTTCAATCCCTGGTGCCGTCGGTTGAAGGATACCATCCAGAAGGGCTTGGGAAAGGCCCTTCTCAGCTTGAAATCCCGGAGAGCAGCTGCTGGTCGCATAGACAGTGCTAAGATAAGACACTCAGGCGGTGGAGTGTGCAAAAAGGCAGGGGGGTTTTTGGTTTCTTTTTTCCCCTCCCACAATGCACTGCTCTGTCATTCCCCAGACATTCTCCCTTCACCGGTGAAGACATCATTTCTAATTAAAGGCAATTATTTGCAGAGCAATTCCTTCCTTTGTGTACCCTGACTTTAAACGTCAGTCACTTTTCCATAAGTTTGCATGTTTCCTTTCCCTGGAAGATAATCCGTGAAAGATGTGTGTGGTGGAGTAATACGGGAATTTAGGAGCCCTATCAGTTTTGCCCAGGAGCGCTTTGCATCCTATCAGCTGGGTGAGACCTGCGGAGAATATATTAAGAAGGAGGGGAGGGAAAGTACCTTCCTTTCCCGGTGAAGATTATCCTGGTTAGAGCTGTGCTCTGAAATCTGTTCCCACCATCTGTTCCCAGATTCCTCCCCCCCCCCAGTGTATTTCTGCTTTCATACCTGAATATTCTGTTAATGGAAAATAAAGATGCCAAGGGAGAATTCCATAGGTCTGAAAAACAATATATCCCCTTGGATTATTATCAGGTTTAGGAGGAGGACTGATGCGGTGTGGACATTGTTGAATATCTGGTAATTTTGAGAACAGATAGCGGGCCCTGTAACAAAATGGCTGCCGCAGGTGGGAGGGACCAGTCAAAATGGCTGCCGCAAAAATGGCCAGGTCCAGTGGCAAAATGTCAGGAGGTTCAATAAAATCTTAAACCAAGCATCCTCCTCCGGTTTGGTGTAGTGGTTTGGAGCGCGGACTCCAGTCTGGCGGAACTGGGTTTGATTCCCCACTCCTCCACATGCAGCTGCTGGTGTGGCCTTGGGTCAGTCATAAATTCTCTCAGAGCTGTTCTCTCAGGAGCAGTTCTTGAGAGAACTCTCTCAGCCTCACCTCCCTCCCAGGGTGTCTGTTGTGGAGAGGGGAAGGGGACGGAGATTGTAAACCGCTCTGAGACTCCTTCAGGTAGTGAACCATGGGGTATAAATCTAATCTTCTCCTTCAATGGAAGCAGCTGTTGATGAATTAGTGCTCCCTTAGGGTCGCTAACCTCCAGGTGGGTTCTGGGGATCTCCTGGAGTTCCAACTGATCTCCAGGCAACAGAGAAAATGGCTGCCTTGGAGGATGGGTCTCTATGGCATTATACACCACTGAGGTCCTGCTCCTCCCAAACTCCTCCGTCCCCAGGTTCCACCCTACAAATCTCCAGGTATTTCCCAGCCCAGAGCTGGCAACTCTGTGCTCCCTGCTGAAACAAAGCTGACGCATCCCAAACTCCACTTGCTTCAACGAAGTTGAGAAAAGCCAGGATTGTCTCTTTGGTTTGGGGAAGAAACGCTTTTGGGGGGGGGAGAAACAGCGAGTGGTTGCCAGGAAACAGCCAGCGGAGCTCACAGTGGTCCCCTCCCTTTTAAATAACACATGTCTGGGGCTCCGATTTGAACTCAGACCATGGCAGGGGGCAACCGGGACTGAACTCTTCTCCCTCTCGCTGTGGTTCTGAATAAAACCAAGGCGTCCCCCCCCACACACACCTGCTATTCAAAGACAACAAACGCTGGAAGCGTCTTTCCCAGAACTTCCATTGTTCCGTCTGGTTGGATCCTGAGACGATGAGAATTTTGGAAGCCCTCCCCTCCCTCCCGGCCATGCATAATTCAGGTCTGCACTTCTGCTGTCACAAGATCAGGGCGCAGCCATTAGCTTTAGAGGGCTTTTTTTTAAAAAAAGGGGGGGGATTAGGTAAATTCACGGAGGGGAGGTCCATCAAAGGCCATTAGCCGTGACAGCTAAATGGAATCTCCAGTTTGAGAGGCGTCGCGCCTCTGAGTAACTCTGGCTCAGGAAGGGGGGGGTTGTGTGTCTTTCTGTCTCCTACATCCTGCTTCTGTTCCTTTATGAAGCATTGGTATGGTTGCCGGCTCCGGAGATTTGAGGGGTGGAGCCTGGGGAAGGCGGGGTTTGGGGAGGGACCTCAGCAGGGTATAATGCCATAGCCACCACCCTCCAAAGCAGCTATTTTCTCAAGGGGAGGGGGAGGAGGAGGAGGAGGAGGAGAAGAAGAAGAAGAAGAAGGAGGAGGAGGAGGAGGAGGAGGAGGGTGGTGGTGGTGATTGGATTGGATTGGATTGGATTGGATTGGATTGGATTGGATTGGATTGGATTGATACCCCGCCCTTCACTTGGGAGTCTCAGAACAGCTTACAATCTCCTTTCCCTTCCCCTCCCCACAACAGGCACCCTGTGAGGCAGGTGGGGCTGAGAGAGCTCTTTGGAGAACTGCTTCTGAGAGAACAGCTCCAAGAGAACTTGTGACTGACCCCAGGTCACACCAGTAGCTGCATGTGGAGGAGTGGGGAATCAAACCCGGTTCTCCCAAATTAGAGTCCAGGCTCCTAACCTACTACACCAAACTGGCTGTCAACAGAAGGACAGAAGCAGAGAGGTTAAATGGAGGAGGAGGAGACTGGATTTATACCCCGCCCTTCACTATCTGAAGGAGTCCCAGAGCGGCTTACGATCTCCTTTCCCTTCCCCTCCCCACAACAAACACCCTGTGAGGTAGGTGGAGCTGAGAGAGCTCAGAACTGCCCTTGAGAGAACAGCTCTGAGAGAACTTGTGACTGACCCAAGGTCACACCAGCGGCTGCATGTGGAGGCGTGGGGAATCAAACCCGGTTCTCCTGGATTAGAGTCCACGCTCCTAACCACTACACCGAACTGGCTGCTGGGACTGATCTTGGTCACCAGATCAATTGCAATAGTGGGAGATCTCCAGTTGCCTCCTGGGGGTTGGCAGCTCTAAAGGGCAGGCTGCTGTTAGGACATCGGAGGAGATGGGCCTTCAGGTTTTCCTTGTGTTGGCCAAGCAGGGTGACGGGTCTTACGCGGGCAATGGGAGGATCCAAGAAGTGTGGTCTCTGATCCAGACAAACCGCATGGTCTGGGGGGGGGAGACCCTCAGAGCTGTGCTTCTTGGTGAAACTGCCTGCTGGGCATCTTAAGCTGCGGATAGGGTTGCCAGCCTCCAGGCGGTGGATGGAGATCTCCTGGAATCACAACTGATCCCCAAACGACAGAGATCAGTTCCCCCGGAGAAAATGGCTGCTTTGGCGGGTGGACTCCAGGGCGTCGTATCCTGCTGACTTTGACAATATACGCAGCTGGGTGTGAGTTGGCAGAACTTTCCACCACCATTCCAGGGCTCTTTTTGTCGCAGGAGCTCCTTTGCATATTGGGCCAGCCCCCCCTAATGTAGCCAATCCTCCCAGAGCTTACAGAGCTCTTCTTACAGGGGCTACTGCAAGCTCTTGGAGGATTGGTTACATTAGGGGTGTGTCGCCTAATATGCAAAGGCGTTCCTGCTACAAAAAGAGCCCTGTATACCCCATCCCCACCCCGGAGGGAATTCAAAGAAACCTACAACAGAATAATCACCGCATAAATAACCTAGCAGGAAGGAAGCCTTGTCAGATCTTGGAAACTAAGCAGGGTCGGTACTTGGATGGGAGACCACCAAGGAAGGCTCTGCTGTGGAAGGCCATGGCCAACCACCTCTGCTTCTCACTTGCCTTGAAAGCCCCTTGCTGGGGGAAGCTAAGTAGGTTTGGTACTTGGATGGGAGACCACCAAGGAAGACTCTGCAGGGAAAGGCAATGGCCAATCACCTCCACTTCTCACGCCTCTTGCTGGCAGAAGCTAAGCAGTGTCAGTCCTTGGATGGGAGACCATCAAGGAAGGCTCTGCAGAGGAAGGCCACGGCCAACCACCTCTGCTTCTCACTTGCCTTGAAAGCCCCTTGCTGGGGGAAGCTAAGTAGGTTTGGTACTTGGATGGGAGACCACCAAGGAAGACTCTGCAGGGGAAGGCAATGGCCAATCACCTCCACTTCTCACGCCTCTTGCTGGCAGAAGCTAAGCAGTGTCAGTCCTTGGATGGGAGACCACCAAGGAAGGCTCTGCAGAGGAAGGCAATGGCCAACCACCTCTGCTTCTCACTTGCCTTGAAAGCCCCTTGCTGGCAGAAGCTAAGCAGGGTTGGTACTTCCTTCACCAAGGAAGGCTCTGCAGAGGAAGGCTATGGCCAACCACCTCTGCTTCTCACTTGCCTTGAAAGCCCCTTGCTGGCAGAAGCTAAGCAGGGTCAATCCTTGGATGGGAGACCACCAAGGAAGGCTCTGCAGAGGAAGGCCATGGCCAACCACCTTGGCTTCTCACTTGCCTTGAGAGCCCCTTGCTGGCAGAAGCTAATGGGGTTAATACTTGGATGGGAGACCACCAAGGAAGGCTCTGCAGAGGAAGTCTATGGCCAACCACCTCTGCTTCTCACTTACCTTGAAAGCCCCTTGCTGGCAGAAGCTAAGTGGGGTTAATCCTTGGATGGGAGACCACCAAGGAAGGCTCTGCAGAGGAAGGCCATGGCCAACCACCTCTGCTTCTCGCTTGCCTTGAAAGCCCCTTGCTGGCAGAAGCTTAGTGGGGTTAATCCTTGGATGGGAGACAACCAAGGAAGACTCTGCAGGGAAAGGCAATGGCCAACCATCTCTGCTTCTCACTTGCCTCGAAAGCCCCTTTCTGGGAGAAGCTAAGCAGGGTTAGCCCTTGGATGGGAGACCAGCTGTAGGTTGGAGTTTTGGCAGGGTGAGGCCTAAGCTGAATATTTATAGGGCAGCTGAAATGGGAAGGGGGAAAAACCAATTCTCCGCAAAGCTGTTAAACAGCTGGCAAGTTGTTCCTCCCACTCCTCCGCTCCCTGCTTAGACTGTCTCTGAATCAACAAGGCAACATTTCCATCACAAAGGGGCGAGAAACACTTTGCAGTATGATTAGGTGGATTTTGCACCGAGAGTCTGTTTTTTGGGTTTTAAACGCCACTGCTCTCCCGAAGAAGAATGGAGCTCTGCATACCCTCAGAAGCTCTCAGCTTGAAGTGCCAGATTTATTGAAATCGGGAAGCGGCCACCCGAGGAAGGATCGATGGAGATGCGTTCTATTGTCACATCCATTATTTCAGTCCGTTATCTTCTCGTGCGGAGGAGGCCTGGGCTTTCTGCTCGCAATGCAGCTGGGCCCGATGGCCTTCCATTTGGGGCCCCCTTTTTTGTAGAACGAAGGCGTCGTGCTAATGGAGACGGGCTCGAGGATGTCGCCGGATGGGCGACAGCCAACGGGAACCGAGCGATGGCCAATTATTATGATGTGCTGTCAGCTACATCGAGGGCCGTAGTTAAACAGCTGGTTAGAATGCAGCTATGGAGGCCGACGCTCTGTGGTTCATTCTAAACCCCTTCCTTTCACTTTAGAGCAGTGATTCCCAACCTTTTTTTGGGTATGTTGACCCACAAGTCCAATTTTTCTTGGAATGGTGACCCATCCAGGGCAGGCCCGTGGCCACAGTGGGTCATTTTGGGGCTCCGCCCCCTCAAATGTGAGGCACGCCCCACGACAGCTGCTGACACTCTCCCCCTCCCTCTTCCCTCCTCCCCCTCCCGTCCTGTGACATTAAAAGGGCCCTCTAGCTGAACAGCGGGAGCATGCCGCCCGCCGATCAGTTGGAGGGCACTTTAAATCTTTCAGGAGGGGAGAGAAGAAGAAGAAGAAGAAGAGGAAGAAGAAGAAGAAGAGGAGGAGGAAGAGGAGGAAGAGGAAGAGGAGGAGATTGGATTTATACCCCGCCCTTCACTTGGAGTCTCAGAGAGGCTTACAAACTCCTATCCCTTCCCCTCCCCACAACAGACACCCTGTGAAGGAGGTGGGGCTGAGAGAGCTCAGAGAGAACTGTCCTTGAGAGAACAGCCTGGACAGAACTATGGCTTGCCCAAGGTCATCCAGCAGCTGTAGGTGGAGTAGTGGGGAATCAAACCCGGTTCTCCCAGATTAGAGTCCGCGCACTTAACCACTACACCAAACTGGCTCTCCACTACACCAAACGGGCAGCACCACGCCTTCCCTGAACTCCAAGCAGCGATTTCTCAGCTTGGAGTTCAGGCGTGGGCAGCCCCTGCTCGGAAAATACCATTTCAAGGGAACGCTTTAAATGGGTTTTTTTCCCAAGTGGGGGCTGCCCGCACCCTTCCGCCTCCCTTGCTGCCCCACAAAATTTCCCCATGCCCCACCAACCCAAAATTTCTGGCTATGGGGCAGATCCAGGACCGGCCCCAGGTTTTTTGGCACCCGAGGCAAACAATGACCTTGGCGCCCATCTAGTTCAGCATTCTGTTTTCGACAGTCGCTCACCAGATGTTTTTGAGAAACCAACAAACCTCCCCCAAAGGTCACAGCTGCCCCACTGGGAACCCCAGGGACGCGGCATTTCGACACACGCAGCCTTTGCATAGGGAGGTGACGTCTCACCCTCTGACTACCCTCTCCTCTTCCATTACTCACTTGGATCCCCCATAAGGTTCTAAGAAATCCATTCCAGTAGCCATCAGGACATGTTTTACTTGATCATAGAATCATAGAATGTTAGAGTTGGAAGATAGTCCTACATACCTACATACCCAAAAGATGGTCATCCAGCCTCCACTTGAAAACATCCAGGGACTCTTACAGTTAGGAAGTTTCTCCTGATATCTAGCCAGTAACGACTCCCTTGTAATTTCCACCTGTTAGATCTAGTCTTGTAATCCGGAGCAAGAGAGAATAGATCTGCTCCATCTTCTACATGACAGCCCTTCAAATACTTGAAGACTGCAATCATGTCCCCTCTAAGCCTTCTCTTTCCCAGGCTAAACATACCCAACTCTTTCAGCCTTTCCTCGTAAGACTTGGATTCCAACCCTCTCGCCATCCTGGTTGCCCTCTTCTGGACACACTCAAGCTTGTAAACATCCTTCCTAAAATGTGGTGCTCAAAACTGGACACAGGACTCCAGGTGAGGCCTGACCGTAGCAGAATAGAGTGGAACTACCACCTCCCGTGATCTAGACGCAATGCAATCCTAAGATTGCATTAGCTTTCTTCACAGCCACGTCGCACTGCAGGCTCACGTTGAGCTTGTGATCAACCAGAACACCTGCTGTCAACATGCTGATCAACATGTTTATGCAGAGAAGAAAAAATGGAAGATGCCGTTTCCAGGGTCAGATCCTGGTTTCCAAAATGGAACCCTAGGATTCCACGGAAGCTCTTGAGCTGTGCCTGTGTTCTTTTGGATAGCGGGTTCCATTTAACCAGCCACCATTGAAGAGGATTGAAACGTCTTGATGAGAGACGTGTGGCTGTTATTTGTTCCATGGTGGGAGTTCCTCTGCCACAGTTACTTTTTGTTTGGAGGTCTACGGACACTATTTGTACGTGGGGCTACAGGAGGGCCTGCAGTCGGATTTGGACGTGTTCTTTGGCCAATAATGAGTAACTGATATGAGCGATCTGTCGGATATACGTTTATACATTCCATTGAGTCATGACTTAGTAGTACCCAATCTTGTACTTTAATGAGTGTAATAGACAGTTTTGATCATACATAGTTGTGAATTGTTGATGGTTTGAAGCCTCAGAGAGTGAAGTGAAATTTCGCTTTCGTTAACGTTCTGCTCCCATCTCAGGGTCGGTAGAATTGATCAGGGTAATCCTAAACAGATAAGCACCCTTTGAAGTCCATTGATTTCAAAGGGTTTAGATGTGGTATAATTCTGCTTAAGTCTCTTCAGTGTTTTGTGTGTGTGTGTGTGTGTGTGTGTGTGCCGAGTCTCTTCTGATTTATGGCAACTGTGGCAGGACGGGCCTGCTCTGGCCTACAGGCCCTATTCTGTTCTGCCCTTCTGGGTTTTCCTCAACATCTGAAGAGGCTTTTCTCTCCTCTTTCTGGTAATCCACCACCACCACCTGACCTCTGTAAGGAGCGCCCACTGGGAGGGTCAGGTCTCACAGCTTCCTTTTCCAGTTCTGAGGCCTTGCCTTTGTGTCTCCCGCTGCCTAGTGCCTGGTTGCCACAGGGACTGTTTATTGCATTGGGCACCCCTGGAGGAATAACCACACGCGAACTGCTGGCCCTTCCCCTGGCCCTCCGTTTAAAATAGTGTGTCCAAGACGGTGAAGGTCTATGTGGTACAGAGAACCACTGCCAGCATCAAAAGTTATAAGGTATTTATTAAAAAGAAAATGTTCACAAGCATAGTTTTAGCACAGCTCCAGACTGAGCAAGGGATCCAGAAGAAATGGGTAAAACACAGGTCCTCTGTCCCCCTCTCTCTAAATGCCCTATGAGATGTTAAAATAGGACAGGCTCTTTAGCTTAGGAGTTCTAGATCTCTATAGAGTTACCATTACTTTGAAGCTTGCTCCAGCTCTTTACGCGAGCACATGGTCAATGGCTGCCTTCCCAGTGGAGAGAGGTCTGTGTGCTCTCATGGAGGCAGCACCCCAGGAAAAGAGACCTCCTCCTCACTGCCAGAAGTCTTTATCGTATCTGTTTCTCTACCCACAGACCAGGCCATACCAGGTCAAAGAGGCTTAGGGTTGCCAGGTCCTACCTGGCTGCTGGTGGGGGGCTCCAGGCTGTCGATTGGGATCTTCTGACATCATCGCATTGCCAACATTGGGGGGGTGACGCTCTAGTTTTGGGGCAAAACTATGGGTTTTTTGCCCTCGAAACCATAGAGTTCGCCCAAAAACTAGAGCGTCATCCCTGATGTTGGCAACGTGATGACATCACTTCTGGGTGATGTCATTGTGACAGGAACATCATGCCATGACATCTCTGGGGGTGGGGCTTTCTCTGCTGGCAGCTGGCTGGCTGCGGATTGGAGCCCCAAAGACCATGGATCCCATGACCAGACTGGGAGTCTGGCAACCCTAAAGAGGCTTTTCCTGGCGATCTCCAGGAATCTCTGTCCTGCAGACTCCCTATCATTCTATTCCTCCAAAACTCTGTTCCTTGCTTAGGGAAAGGAGGAGATCCTGACCCACCCATAATGTCTCCTACCAAATCTATTAGCATTTGCATGTGTGGGCTAAGATACATCTGGAAAGCAATTGCACTGGCTTGCCCTCCTCCTGCCTGTTCTCTGCCTGGGGGGGGGGACTTTTAAAACACACAGTGGAGGTTTCTCTCAGCTCAAGCCTCTCAGGGAAAAAAATGCATTTCTTCACAGCGACCCTATGAATTAATGACCTCCAAAACATCCTGTCATTATCAGCCTTGCTCAGTTCTTGCAAACTGAGGGCTGTGGCTTCCTTGACTGAGTCAATCCATCTCATGTTGGGCTTTCCTCTTTTCCTTGGTAGCCTTCCATCCAAGTACCATTCCTTGGTGGCCTCCCATCCACATACCATTCTTTGGTGGTCTCCCATACATGAACCATTCCTTTGTGGTCTCCCATCCAAGTACCATTCCTTGGTAGCCTCCCATCCAAGTACCATTCCTTGGTGGTCTCCCATCCAAGTACCATTCCTTGGTGGTCTCCCATCCAAATACCATTCCTTGGTAGCCTCCCATCCAAGTACCATTCCTTGGTGGCCTCCCATCCAAGTACCCATCCAAGTACCATTCCTTGGTAGCCTCCCATCCATGTACCATTCCTTGGTGGCCTCCCATCCGAGTACCATTCCTTGGTAGCCTCCCATCCACGTACCATTCCTTGGTGGCCTCCCATCCGAGTACCATTCCTTGGTGGCCTCCCCATCCATGTACCATTCCTTGGTGGCCTCCCATCCGAGTACCATTCCTTGGTGGCCTCCTATCCATGTACCATTCCTTGGTGGCCTCCCATCCGAGTACCATTCCTTGGTGGCCTCCCATCCATGTACAATTCCTTGGTGGCCTCCCATCCATGTACAATTCCTTGGTGACCTCCCATCCATGTACTAACCCAGGCCAACCCCACTTACCTTCCGAGATCTGATCCCTGCTTATCTTCCAAGATCTGATGAGATCAGACAAGCTTGGGGCATCCGGGTCAGGGCAATGTCCAGATGGTCAGGCGTGGAGGAGTGGAAGGGTGGCCCTCTCTGACTTCTCAGCCCCTGCCCTCCAAACCCTGGGAAACATCACCTGAGTCCAAAACCAATATACGGCTTTCCCCGGCTTTATTAATTCCTCGCCCAGGAAAGAAACACACACACGCACAGAACTTCCACTGAACTATGAAATGAAGCAGGCAGGGAGTAAGAAAAGCAAATATTAAAAAGGTCTTAATGGCCTTTTGTTTTACTGGAGAAGTTCTATTAATCACCCCAGTGCGAGAAGTAGAGTGTAGGCAGGGATCATGGTTGAATGGGGCTTTAGCTGTGCAAATAACCGAGGTGTGTGAAGAAAAGGATCGGATGCTGAACGCTGGGTTTCCAGGCCCTGTTTGGCAATGGGGGAGAGCAAAGGCCCCTCATTAGGCGGGAGGTGCAATCCTGGTAATTACGTGGGGAGGGGGGATGCTTAGTTTTGTCAAAAAACAAACACGTAGGTCTAAGTACCTGTTTAAGGGGAATTCTTCTCTCTAACCCCAGGCAATGCTCCCTCTAAGCCATGGAGTCTTGTGAGCAAAAATTCTACTTTGTGAGCTGCTGGCATTAAAGTTGTGAGCGAGCGATTGCATAAATTAGTTTGCTCTGGAGCCCTCCTGCCTGAGCTAAGACAAAAATGTGTGAGCCGGAGGCTAAGAAACTGTGAGCTAGCTCACACTAACTCAGCTTAGAGGGAACACTGGCCCCAGGCGTTTAGCTTTCTCTGCAGTGGTTGTGCAAGATACTCTGGACATGCTCAGAGGCATTTTGTGATGTTATAAATGCTCAAGAGCGGAGTGCGGTCACTAACAAATGTTCTGGGGGTAAAATCCTGGATTTACTGGGAGAGGACAGCTTCACCGTAGCTCTTGCTGGGCACGCGCAAGTTCATTTCTTGGGGACATTATCAGGCAATCTCTCTTTTTGTTGCGATCTCACCAACGTGGTGCCTGTGGGTGCCGTGGTGCCCGTTAACACCTTTTAGCAACTGGGCAGGGCTAGATGGGGCTTATACCCAGCAGGGCTTCTCATCAATGCTCCCTCTAAGCTGTGGGGTCTGGTGAGCAAAAATTCTACTTTGGGAGCTACTGGCATTCAAGTTGGGAGTGAGCGATTTGGCTCCTGCATACATTAGTTTGCTCTGGAGCCCTCCTTCCTGAGCTAAGACAGAAATGGGTGAGCCGGAGGCTAAAAAACTGTGAGCTAGCTCACACTAACTCAGCTTAGAGGGAACACTGCTCCCGATTGGCTGTGCAGCTTAAAAGGCATCCTCTTCAACGGCGCTTTTGCCTTCGACGTTGAGGAACTGCTGTGAGAGTTATGCATCACCTCCCTCCCTGACATTTTGTGGCTGGCTCCGCCTTCCGTGGCAGCCATTTTGTTGTTACACCCACCACCCCGTGTCAGGATTCCAAAGCTGCCTGCAGGCTCAGAAGGGTCGGGGACCAGTGTTCCCTCTAAGCTGAGTGAGTGTGAGCTAGCTCACGGTTTTTTAGCCTCCGGCTCACACACGTTTGTCTTAGCTCAGGAAGGAGGGCTCCAGAGCAAGCTCATTTATGCAGTAGCCAAATCCCTCGCTCCCAACTTGAATGCCAGTCGCTCAGAAAGCAGAAGTTTTGCTCACAAGCCCCCACAGCTTAGAGGGAGCATTGGTTGGGTACCCTTTGTTTAATCTACTATTAGCGTGAGTTCGGTCTGGTTTCAGTGACTGGGCCTGAACCCTTTCCAAAACCCCTCTGTATCCACGGTGGTGGAGAGAGGATAGAATGTTAGGTGAGGATTGGGAGACCTGGATTCAAATTCTCACCAGGAGGGGGAGATCCGGCTGTTAACCTTCCTCTCTGCCTCTGGGGACAGGCCGACTTGTGTAGCCTGGGAAACCTCTTCGAGAGAGGAAGCACAGGCTGCTGTGTTATCACAAAATAGGGGGTGAGAAAATGTTGAACATTCACACACGCAGGCCTGATCCATCTATTCATAAGCATGACTAAAGGTGAGGCCGGGGGGGGGGTAGAAAGGAGGCAGTTCCATAACTTTTTTGCACTGACCTGGATGGCCCAGGCGAGCCCGATCTTGTCAGCTCTCGGAAGCTAAGCAGGGTCAGCCCTGGTTAGCATTTGGATGGGAGAACACCGAGGAAGCCCAGGGCTGCTATGCAGAGGCAGGCCACGACAAGCCACCTCTGCTCAATTCTCCTGACCTGGATGGCCCAGGCTGGCCTGATCTTGTCAGATCTCAGAAGCTAAGCAGGGTTGGCCCTGGTGAGTACTTGGATGGGAGACCACCAAGGAAGCCCAGGGCTGCTATGCAGAGGCAGGCCACGACAAGCCACCTCTGCTCAATTCTCCTGACCTGGATGGCCCAGGCTGGCCTGATCTTGTCAGATCTCAGAAGCTAAGCAGGGTCGGCCCTGGTGAGTACTTGGATGGGAGACCACCAAGGAAGCCCAGGGCTGCTATGCAGAGGCAGGCAATGGCAAGCCACCTCTGTCTGTCTTTTGCCCTGACGTGGATGGCCCAGGCTGGCCCGACCTCTTCAGGTCTCAGAAGCTAAGCAAGGCTGGCTCTAGTTAGTACTTGGCTGGGAGACCACCAGGAAGCACGGGGTCGCCACGCAGAGGCAGGTAACGGCAGGACACTCCTGGTGGCCTTTTGCCCTGGCAACCCGATGCGGAGTCTCTAGAAGTCAGCCACAGCTTGACAGCGTTTACCGCCACCAGTTCCTTAACTGATAGGATGATTTTATTTACTGCAGAAAGGTTGCTCTGAAAAGCAGGGAAAGAAAGAAAAAAAAGACATTGACCTCGCGGTATCAAATGACCGAATGACATTTGCGGCGGTCCTCCCCGGGGGCTGCCGGGAAGCGTTTCAGGGTGGTGGCGATGCTCCAGGCTCATGGAGTTCTCTTTGTGCTTTTACTGCACCTTGGAGCCAGAACAGAACGTGTTTCCCTCCACGCTGTCTCTGCATCTACCTGGGAGTCTCCCGGAAGGGGTGCTCTTGCTAAGAACCGGCACATCCCGAGCTGAGACACCTGTGAAACCTTGAATTCCTGGGACCCAGTAGCATACAAAGGAGCTGCAGTGGCTCAGTGGTTAAGATGCTGAACTGCAGGCTGGGAGGTCGGTAGTTCAGCAGTTCGAGACCCGAGTATTGCACGACGGAATGAGCTCCCGTCTCTGGTTCTGGCTCCTGCCAACCTAGCAGTTCGAAAGCAAGAAATTGCAAGTAGATAAATAGGTACCACTTCAGTGGGAAGGTAACAGCGTTCCGTGCACCATGGCATTTATACATGCCAGCCACATGATCATGGAAACGTCTTCGGACAGCGCTGGCTCTTTGGCTTGGAAAGAGTCGGATTTGACTGGCTTTCGAGCGAGGGAAACCTTTACCTTTACCTTTACCAAGTAGCATACAGCACCCCCTAGAGGTGACTCTGAAATTGTGGCTGTGGCAAACACTGTCCTCAAACTCTGCCAATCCCCAGGAAGCACCCCTGGACCCAAATGTGGACTTCCCCCACGTAATCACTCCCCAGCCCCCCAGGATCAATAATAATAACAAACGCAGAGAATAGTCATCCTTAGATGGAGGCTGCGGCTCAGTGGAAGAGCCTCTACTTGGCCCGCAGAAGGTCCCAGGTGCAATCCCGGCATCTCAGGTTTAAAGGACCAGCTAGGAGGTGACGGGAAAGGCCTCTACTCAAGATGCTGGAGAGCTGCTGCTGGTCAGAGTAGACAATACTGGCCCTTATCCAGCATTAGGCAGCTTCATGTGGGTTCGTATGTGTTGATCCGAGCTCCTGGAGGTCATCCAGCAGTTTGATTCCCCCCCTCCTCCACATGCAGCCAGCTGGGTGACCTTGGCCCAGTCGCAGTTCTCTCAGAGCTGTTCTCTCAAGGACAGTTCTTGAAGAGCTCTCTCGGCCCGCCTACCTCACAGGGTATCTGTTGTGGGGAGGGGAAGGGAAAGGAGTTTGTAAGCCGCTCTGAGACTCCGAGTGAAGGGTGGGGTATAAATCCAATCCTCCTCCTCCTCCTCCTCCTCCTCCTCCTCCTCCTCCTCTCTCTTCTTCTTCTTCTTCTTCTTCTTCTTCTTCTTCTTCTTCTTCTTCTTCTTGTCTCCACCGGGGACAAAGGTAGGGTACAAATGAATTAAATCAAGTCAACATATCAGGAACGGGAGAAAATAACTTTAAGCATCAGGGCTGGCCCGGGGAGTGACAGTCAGTTTGGGAGTTCACAGTAATAGTGTTAAAGGTAGAGAAGCCGGGCATTACCATTTTGGGGTGCCAAGATAAACTTGCTAATCCTGAGTTGCTCCTGAGAGCAGACCTTAGATCATTGGCAAGCGAGCCAAACAGATGCAGCTGAGAATGTAACTGGGGGAAAGGGGAGATGAACGAGGGTTTAGAGACCTGCCATTCAGCTTTACGGCACGTTCAATGAAGGGAACACATACCTTGCTCTTCCTTTCATCTTAGGCTGGGCGGTGGGGATAATGGAAGAAGCCCGGAAACACAGACAGTAGAACTCATTCACTCCGGCCACCTCAGTTTCCTTAGGGACTGTCTTAAAGAGCCACTTTGGTGTAGTGGTTGGGAGCGTGGAATCTGGGAGAACCGGGTTTGATTCCCCACTCCTCCGCATGCCGCTGCTGGTGTGACCTTGGGTCAGTCACAAGTCCTTTCAGAGCTTTTCTCTCAGGAGCAGTCCTCGAAAGAGCTCTCCCAGCCTCACCTACCTCACGGGGTGTCTGTTGTGGGGAGTGGAGGGGAAGGGAAAGGGATTGTAAGCCACTCTGGGACTCTTTCGGGTAGTGAAGGGTGGAGTATAAATCCAACTTCCTCCTCCTCCTCCTCCTCCTCCTCCTCCTCCTCCTCTTCTTCTTCTTCTTCTTCTTCTTCTTCTTCTTCTTCTTCTTCTTCTTCTTCTTCTTCTTCTTCTTCTTCTTCTTCTTCTCTTGCTCCATTCTCTCTGAAACATTGCCTCCTTTTGGGGTAAGATTCTAGGGATACCTCTTTAGGATTGTATTGAGGTGTCCACACATACCTTGGCCAGGGGTATATATTCACATGATAAATTAATATAATCTGACATGAACAAACCCCGTTGCTTAGGATCGTTATCGTCGCTCATCTGAACAGGAAAATGAATGACACTTGGAAGTACAGAGGGAGGACTTTAATCTTTTGTATGACCGCTAGTGCCTTGCGATGTCTGCTTCGTTTCCATTGAGACACAGGGCGGGGAGATATAACTTGGCAGGTTGGTGCCTGACATGGACACCGTCCAGCCAAGTGAGTTTGCCAGAGTCGCCCCTGAAGAGGTTCATCCCGAATAGTGTTTCTGTGTGAACCGTTTTCTGCTTCCCACCAGCGACCGCGCCATTGTGATGCCTCCGGGAAGGCTTCCTGATTTTACATAATCTCATCTTGCTTGTGTGAGCTATTTCAATCCTGGAGGCTAGAAATCCAGAGAAGCTTTACTTCCGCTAGCTGGGCAGGCAGGCAGGCAGACCTGGTAGCGGGGAGGGCAGAGGCAAAACGTGAGGCTTTCTGCTGCAATAGGCAACTTGCCTGTTTTGAAACAGGACGGCGTAAAGTCAGACTCCGAGGCTGAACAGTAGAAAAAACAACACACAAAAGCCAGCTGAGACTCAAGAGAAATCCGAATCACCTTTCACTGTGTGAAGGAACTGCTGAGTCGGGAGACTCTGTTATCTCTCAACATGTTTAATTTCATGTAAAACTAAATCGTTAAGCGGCTGTACGTTTCCTCCGATACAAGTCCTCCTCTCTTCCAGCCGCTATTAACTCCAGCACGGGAAAAGGCAGGCAACATTAATGAAGATATATATATGAGTGTGAGGCCAGTTTGCTGTAGTGGTTAAGAGCGCGGACTCTAATCTGGGCGAACCGGGTTTGATTCCCCACTCCTCCACTTGCAGTAGCTATTGGCAAACCATAGTTCTGGCACAGCTGTTCTTGAAAAAGAGCAGTTTCTGTCAGAGCTCTCTCAGCCCCATCTACCTCACAGGGTGTCTGTTGTGGGGAGGGGAAGGGGAAGGAGTTTGTAAGCCGCTCTGAGACGCCTTCAGGTAGTGAAGGGCAGGGTATAAATCCAATCTCCTCCTCCTCCTCCTCCTCCTCTTCTTGCCATCAAACCACTACTGATCCACAGTGACACTGTCAATTAATGACGTCCAAGAAGAAGGAGGAGGAGGAGGAGGAGGAGATTGGATTTATACCCCACCTTTCACTTTCCAAGGGAGTCTCAGAATGGCTTACAATCTCCTTTCCCTTCCCCTCCCCACAAAAGACACCCTGTGAGACTGGTGGGGCTGAGAGAGCTCTGACAGAAACTGCTATTCAGAGAACAGCTCTGAGAGAACTGTGGCTTGCCCAAGGTCACCCAGCAGCTGCAAGTGGAGGAGTGGGGAATCAAACCCGGTTTTCCCAGATTAGAGTCCGCACACTTAACCACTACACCAAACTGGCTCTCCTTAGCAGCCTTGCTCAAGTCTTGCAAAATGAGGGCTTTTGTGGCTTCCTCAACAGAGTCAACCCATCTCCTGTTGGGTCTTCCTCTTGTTGGGCCTTCGTCTTTTCCTGCTGCCTTCCGCTTTTCATAGCATGGTTGTCTTTTCCGGTGATTTCTTCTCTCCTCATAAAGTGACCGACAGTACGATAGCCTCAGCTGACTCATTTTAACCTCTAGGGAGAAGTTCAGACTTAATTTGATCTAGAACCCACTGATCAGTCATTTTGGAGGTCCACGGCATCCCTAAAACGCTCTTCCACCACCAGATTTCAAAGGAATCGACTGTCCGCTCTCTTCGTTGATCAACTTTCACATCCAGACATAGTAACGGAAAACACTGTGGTGTGAATTACCGTGGTCCCCAGCAACACATCATTACACTTAAGACAAGCCAAAAGTAAGGGGACATACACTGAAGTAAAAGTAAACGCAACAGTTTACTGCCGAATAAACACTAGCTTCCCTGGATGCTCTTTGAGTCCTACTGTCTGCAGGTCCTCCCCCTTAGCCAGCCGGGATCCTCTGTACATGCCAGTCCTCTCTGCTCCTGTAAGGACGTGTCTCTAAGGCCCTTTCTGCACCCGTATTTTGCCTCGGTTTCTGAGTGCGTCCCGTTCTTCCGTTCTGCATCCCCTCCCGCTTTCACCTCCCCATTTGTGTCAGGGCTTTTTCTTGTTTCTGCATTTGATTTACAGGCATCTGCGTTCAGACCGCTTCCAGCACACTGTTGCCCCGCAGTTACCAAAACTCCTTTTGCTGCGATTCTTCATTCTCATCCGCTTTTGAATCACCAATCCTTTCTAAAATAGAAATGTTTCTGTGGGTATTTAAGGGCTGCCCGCTGCCTTCCCCGTTTCCGCCTCTCTCTCTCTTTAGCTTGACACCCCCTCCCTGTTCTGTTTTCTTTCCCTCCTTCTCCAAAGACAAAACAGGACGTGTCCTCCCACTCAGGCAAGCTTTTAAACAGCCAGAGACCAGAACTCCCTCTAAGCTGTGGAGTCTTGTGAGCAAAAATTCTCCTTTGGGAGCTACTGGCATTAAAGTTGTGAATGGGCAATTTGGCTGCTGCATAAATTAGTTTGCTCTGGAGCCCTCCTTCCTGAGCTGAGACAAAAATGTGTGAGCCGGAGGCTAAAAAACTGTGAGCTCGCTCACACTAACTCAGGTCAGAGGGAACATTGCCAGAGACAGCACAAGAAGGAGTCAGGAAATATGAAGGAATAGGGGATTCCCTGCCCCCAAATGTGTCAGTCTTGCATGTGTGGGCCTGGATTTCCCCCTCCCTTCCCTTTCTTTTTGCAGAATCAGGGAGGGATGGAGGGAAGGAGGGGTTGGATCTGCAGTTAAAAGTTCTGAAGGATGTTTGCCTTTCTTTTCATCTTAGATTTTTGAAAAAACTTTGGATGCCACCCACACAATGTCACATGATTTCCCCATATTAATTAGGCCAAAAATGCAGGTTTTGCTTGTAGATGCAGAATGCATACAGAATACACAAATAAATAAACCGGAGGGGGAAAAATCAGTGCAGAGGGAATGCGTGTGACTGCGAAGTCAACCCTTAAGGCTCGACTCCTCTGATTCTCTGGAGCAAGCTGTCAGTGCAGAAAGGGCCTAAATTTCAACAATTGCTATACCTTCTATATCTCTTCCTATTGTTAATGTTCCTGCCTATCCCTGGGCTGCAGCTATTTTAAAACTCCATCCAGAACCAATGCTCCCTCTAAACGGTGGAGTCTTGTGAGCAGAAATTCTACTTTGTGAGCTACAGGGATTAAAGTTGTGAGCGAGCGATTTGGCAACTACCAGGGCTCTTTTTGCAGAACTCATCAGCATATTAGGCCACACCTTGACAGCACAGCTCATTAGCATATTAGGCCACACCCCCATGTTACCAGAAGTGTGGTCATCCAGCCGCACCCACCTTTTGTTTCTTATTCTGTTTACCTTGTTTGTTGTCAAAACCCAGGGCTTCTTTTGTAGCAGGAATTCCTTTGCCTGTTAGGCCACACACCCCTAATGTAGCCAATCCTAAATGAGTTTCTGCTGTTGGGTGTGGCCTGTTATGCTAATGAGTTCCTGCTGGGTGTGGCCAACTCGGGAGACAGCCGGAACTCCGTTCCTGTGCATTCCTGCCCAAAAAGAGCCCTGGCTACTGCATAAATTAGATTGCTCTGGAGCCATCCTTCCTGAGCTAAGACAAAAATGTGTGAGCCGGAGGCTACAAAACTGTGAGCTAGCTCACACTAACTCAGCTTAGAGGGAACGCTGCCCAGAATGATAAATTATCTTGTTCTTACGTTTCCTTTACAGAAAAAAAACTGTTCATGAGTTTAGCTGCGGTGGCTCAAGTGGTTAAGACGCTGAACTGCAGGCCGTGGAAGGTCAGTAGTTCAGCAGTTCAAGACCCGAGAGTGCCGCATGACGGAGTGAGCTCCCGTCTCTAGTTCCAGCTCCTGCCAACCTAGCAGTTCGAAAGCAAGAAATTGCAAGTAGATAAATAGGTACCACTTCGGTGGGAAGGTAACAGCGTTCCGTGTGCCTTGGTGTTTAGTCATGCCGGCCACATGACCACGGAAATGTCTTTGGACAGTGCTGGCTCTTCGGCTTTGAAACGGAGATGAGCACCGCAACCCTAGAGTCGGATTCGACTGGCTTTCAGCAAGGGAACCTTTACCTTTACCTTGGAGGCCAGCGCGCAACAGCTTGCTGCAGATACAGTGCCCAGGGGAGGAAAAACTCAGGTAGTAACGCCTGGTGTGAAAATAGGTGTTAATACCTGCACAGATGTCCCCGTTTTCTCTTTTTTGTGAAACTTTAGCAGCCATGAAACAGTAGCAGTCATCAAAGCTTCTCCCTGTGTCTTCTTGCGCTCCCGAAAGTTGGCCTGTTGTAGGCAACGCAGCGCGCACCGAAAGAGCAGAGCGGCCGGATCTCACGGCTGAGGATGAAGGTGCCTTTGATGGCGGCTGCAGTGACCTCATCCTTGGCGTGACCTCCGCATGGAGAATATCAATCAGAGGGAGAAGCTGAGCTGGGTGACCCTGCTCAAGGAGACCTCCGGCTAATTGGATTTCCCCGCCCCTCTCGGTTCTGCAGAGGGGCCAGCTGCCTCTTGAAAGGGAGCCGGTGGAGAAATCCAGCCTTGCTGTCCGTTCTGTTTACATGCTGTGCCTTTTAATAACCTTCAGCCGTGAAAAGGCAAATCAGGGGGGGTTCTAGATCAAATCAAGCTTGAACTCTCCCGAGAAGCTACAATGACTCAACTGAGGCTTATAGTACTTCGGTCGAACAAATTTAGAGTCCGTTCGGCACCTTTAAGACCAGCAAAGGTTTATTCAAGGTATGAGCTTTCATGTGCACGCACACTTTTTCAAATACACTGGAATGGGAGGTAGGGTTCAGGCTTATAGATGGGACGAACGGCAAATCGACATGCAACCAGTGTTCCCTCTAAGCTGAGTTAGTGTGAGCTAGCTCAGAATTTGTTAGCCTCCGGCTCACACATTTTTGCGTGGAAGGATGGGCTCCAGAGCAAACGGATTTATGCAGCAGCCAAATCGCTCGCTCGTAACTCTAATGCCGGTCGCTCACAAAGTAGAATTTTTGCTCACAAGACCCCACAGCTTAGAGGGAGCATTGCATGTAACGTTATGAAGCTGTTTTAAGATATGTAAAGACAGAATTAAATAGCAAGCTAAGGTTACAAGGTCAACAGCTGTAAAGCCATAAATATGTCAAAACAAATCTGAGACTCTCCATTCACTCCCAGAGCGTGGAGGTCACTTAACAGCATTTTTGCTTTCTCTTTCGAGGTGGGAGCAGTGTATGTCAGCCAAACATTCAAATGTTCCTTGTATTACATTAAGAATACACAATTCTTAAAAAAGAAATACACCAAAATACAGAGGATGTATAGTCCCTCTGTATGAAAATATATATGTGAGGACTGAATGAGTTAGCATACGTAATGAGAGAAGAAACCAATATCCCTGTTGAGTCCTGGGGAGCTTTTTGTTCATTTGGTCATTACGAGAAGACAAGAGCCACCAGGAAGAACTATCATGCCAGGGGAAAGCTGAAGGCAGCAGGAAAAGAGGAAGACCCAGCGTGGGATGGATCGACTCCACCAGGGAAACTGCGGCCATCCATTTGCAAGACCCGAGCACGGCTGTTAACGAGAGGACATTCTGGAGGACATTTGTTCATTGGGTCACCATAAGCTGGAAGGGACTTGACGGCACTTAAAACATATACAAAAACCTTCATCTCTATCCTGATGGGCAGTTTCAGGTGGGTAGCCATGCAGGACTGAAGCAACAGAACAATGTTTTGAGTCCAGCGGCACCTTTAAGACCGACAAAGTTTAATTCTGGGTACAAACTTTCACGTGCATGCACACTTCTTCCTTGCTGCTCTTCCTCTGGACCTCCTTGGGCTCACCTGAGGCCCACAGGGGTAACCTCCTGCATGGACGAGGGCCGTGACTTGCGGGGCAGAGCATTGGCTTTGCCTATAGAAGGTCCCAGGTTCAACGCCAAGAGAGGAGGATCAGGTAGTAGGGGATGCCCTACACTGGATGGCCCAAGCCAAGCCTGATCTTGTCGGATCTTGGAAGTTAAGTAGGGTTGGCCCTGGTTGGTAACTGAGTGGGAGACCACCAAGGAAGCCCAGGGTCACTACACTGAGGCAGGCAATGGCAGACCACCACGGTTAGTCTGTTGCCTTGACCCGGATGGCCCAGGCTAGCCTGATCTGACCAGCTCTCAGAAGCTAAGCAGGGTCAGCCCTGGTTAAGAACTGGATGGGAGACCACCAAGGCAGTGGCAAAACCATCTCTGAACGTCTCTTGCCTTGAAAACATCATGAGGTCCCTGTAAGTCAGCTGTGATTTGATGGCACTTTCCACACACACACACGGTTGGGGATGGGAAAGACCTCTCCTGCTCGAGATCCTGGAGGAGCCGCTTCCAGTCTGAGTGGACAGGACTGACCTGGATAGATCAAGGATCGGGCTCAGTTAGAAGGCTTCTTCATATGACCATGTGTTCCATATGCCAGGTCCCCCCTGGCCACTGGCAGGGGGTGGGGAGGGGGTAGGGGTGCCAGATCCAGGCTGGGAAATACCTGGAGATTTGAGGATGGGGCCTGGGGAGGATGGAGACCTCAGTGGGGCACAGTGCCATACAGTCCACCCTCCAAAGCATCTCTTTTCTCCAGGGGAACTGATCTCTGGAGATGAGCTGTAATTCTGGGGGATCTCCAGGTCCCACCTGGAGGCTGGCATCCCTAGTGCCCTCTAAGAGAGGTACAAAGAGCACCTCTTGGTTTAGGCAGTGTAAACTGGGAAAGGCCTACCATATTTCAGGGAGCTTTTTGCTGAGTTCAGAGCATTCCAATCCGATTTCTGATTTACGGCGACACTGTTTTATTGGGGCTGAAGGAGCTTTCAGCTGAACTCACGAGAACCTCCAATCATTACGGGCCCTCCGCTGCCGTTCTGGCAGGCCGCTCGACTTTGTGTGCAGATTTGGTGGTTGCATTTTCAACGACTGTTACTTTATGGTCGTCGGTTGCAAGCCACTTAGGCGAAGATGGAAACAGGGATCGGAAATTTTATGGGCACTGGTTGCAAGCCACTTAAGCAGAGATGGAAACCAGGATTGGAAATTGCTTAAAAGCAAATAAATTAACGCAGAGGCATTGCACAGATGCCACATCTCGTGTTTGATTGTCGAACTGGACCTCCTGAGAAGTCCCTCTTGCTTTTTTGAACCTCCTTCTTGCAAAGAAGGAACAAGGGAAATACGCAGCATCTGTCATATTGTGGGCAGTTGTCATGGGTCAGCCAGGGCTTAGTGACAGCGAGGACTCCTCAGAGGAGGAGGGGCCCTGAGTAGCCAGTCCAGGGTTGACAGAAGCTGACCAGCAGGAAAATGAGGTGCAGGCATGCCAGGACTTAGTGTCAAAAGCTGGTTCAGAATCACCTCCATCTTCCAGCTCCAATTCTACAGATGAAGGTCAGTTAACTGCTCCCTGCCCTCCAGGATCACTTGCACTATTGGAATGCCACAGAAGAAGGCTGAGAACAGAGTTACAGGCTAGGAGGCAAAGTGCATGTCTCTTGTCTCGTCGCCATATGCCTGTTGATAGTGAAGGTGAGTCTTTACAGGACTGTTCCTGAGAAGCTGTCTGTTTGCATTGCATTTGAGTGTGCGGCTATAAAGTAACTTGAGGTTAGACTGTGTAGGTTAGACGCTCAGCTTAGGGTTGACATCCCCCCGATGGGGGCGGTGATTTACCCTCTGTCGGGGGCCCAATTCGCCACCGCCCAGCTGGCCAGAAGGGGAGCCCCGCCCCTGAACAGTTCCATCCGGGCCAACGTGCCTGCCATGATGACGTCACCTGGAGGTCTAGCGCTTGAGGAAAAACTGTATGGCTACCATAGAGTTTTCCACTCAAATGCTAGAGCATCCTCCCCGCAACACGTCCCACATGATGACGTCACTTCTGGATGATGTCATGGCAGCACACGTGCTTTGGGCGTGCGCCAAAGAATCCCAGGGAAGAAGAGGAACACCCCCCACCTCGCCAGCAAACCTAGCTGAACTGCCAACACCGCCTTGAATGGTTCCTGGAAAACCCGACCTCGGATTGAATGACCGTGTACTTCGCAGACTCCCTTTTGCCTTGTCATCTTTGAGAAGTAGCATGAGTGTCAGTAATGGCTCATTGATTCATGTTTAATACTGAGTCCATTGTTCTGTGTTCCCTATCTTGTCCCTGCTTCTGCGCTTGCATAGGTATGCTAGCTGTAACGTGGGAGCTTCGCCACTACTGCTCGGTGTTATCACTGTGGCCTTGAATGCAGGCTTTGGGCTATTCTTGAGTCTATGAGAATTTTCCAGTCCTGTGAAGCCGAGGGGTGGGGGGAGCAATCTCCCGATCATTAAGTAACCCTCCCGCCGGGAGTTTCCCGCGCGCGCGCTTGAAGATCATTTGCTAGTCGCATGCTTGCATCATACTATAACCATGCCTGAGCCGCATATCCCGCCATTCCTGACAATAACCATCTTGCTGTAGGTTTTAGCACTGTATTCCAATAAAGCCTTTCTTTGCCTCAAGAATGCTTGGATCTACTTGCTTTTGAACCTGACAATGAGATGCTGTAACCTGACGCCAGCAAGCTGTGAATTTGGTGACGTTCCCTTATTGTGTTGTATAAATATTTTAACACATTCTCTTGAGGGGAAAAAGCCCTTGCTTTAGTTTCACTTTTCACTCCTTACATTGGCTTTTGGCTGGTTCTGGAAAAGGGATGCCAACTGTGGGGTGGGAAATTCCTGGAGATTCTGGAGGTGGATCCTGAGGAGGGCAGGGCTTTGAGAGGGAACCTCAGCCGGGTAGAATGCCATAGGGTCCGCCTTCCCAATCAGCCGTCTCCCCCAGGGGAACTAATCCCTGTAGCCTGGAGATCAGTTTCAGAGGGTAGCCATGTTGGCCTGCAGTAGAACAGCTCAGTTCGAGTCCAGCTGCACCTTGGAGGCCAACAAGATTTTCAGGGGTATAAGCTTTCGAGGGTAGTGCTCCCTTTGTCCATCCAGTTTTAATTCCGGAAGATCTCCAGGTCCTTGCCTGGAAGTTGGAAAGCCTATTTTTGGCCTAGAAAGAGAGGGTGGGGTTCGGGAGGGGAGTTTCCCCAACTGGGTAGAATGCCATAGAGCCCACCTTCCAGTTTGGTGTAGTGAGAGCCAGTTTGGTGTAGTGGTTAAGTGCATGGACTCTAATCTGGGAGAACCAGGTTTGATTCCCCACTTCTCCACATGCAGCTGCTGGTGTGACCTTGGGTCAGTCACAAGTTCTCTCAGAGCTGTTCTCTCAGAAGCAGTTCTCGAAAGAGCTCTCTCAGCCCCACCTACCTCACAGGGTGTCTGTTGTTGTGGGGAGGGGAAGGGAAAGGAGATCGTAAGCTGCTCTGAGACTCCTTCAGGTTGTGAAGGGCAGGGTATAAATCCAACTCATCCTCCTCCTCCTCCTCCTCCTCCTCCTCCTCCTCCTCCTCCTCCTCCTCCTCCTCCTCCTCCTCCTCTTCTTCTTCTTCTTCTTCTTCTTCTTCTTCTTCTTCTTCTTCTTCTTCTTCTTCTTCTTCTTCTTCTTCTTCTTCTTCTTCTTCTTCTTCTTCTTCTCAGCCATTTTCTCCAAGGGGACTGATTGCTGTTGTCTGGAGACCAGTTGTAATTCTGGGAGATCTCCAGCCAGCACCCGTAGGCTACAGTAGCCAGAGAGATCACGGGATCGGTGAATGAAAAACAAACAATAACAACCATGACACAATTGCAAAAAGTCAATTCAATTTTTCAAGTGTTTGATAAACACGAATACATTTCTGTGAAATCACACTGACATACCTAATCCTCTTCTTCATTGTGGGAGACTCCCCAGCCCACTTCACCTCAAGCATCATCCAATGCAAATAAAGTGCAGTAGCTAATAAAATGTTCTTAGTGTCTTTCTTATTCTCATTCTGCTCATTCCTGAGGTGAAGAGCACCAGGGAGTCTCCTGACATAGAGAAGAGAGGTTATGTCATTGGATTATTCTTATTGTGAAGGATACGTCCATCTGTGTGATTTCACAGAAGAAGAAGAAGAAGAAGAAGAAGAAGAAGAAGAAGAAGAAGAAGAAGAAGAAGAAGAAGAAGAAGAGGAAGAGATTGGATTTATACCCCACCCTTCACTGCCCAAAGGCGTCAGAGTGGCTTACAAATCTCCTTTCCCTTCCCCTCCCCACAACAGACACCCTGTGAGGTAGGTGGGGCTGAGAGAGCTCTGACAGAAACTGCTCTTTTTCAAGAACAGCTCTTATCAGAACTGTGGCTTGCCCGAGGTCATCCAGCCAGGTGCAAGTGGAGGAGTGGGGAATCAAACCCGGTTCTCCCAGATTAGTGTCCGCGCAGTTAACCACTACACCAAACTGACTCAGAAGAAGAAGAAGAAGAAGAGGAGGAGGAGGAGGAGATTGGATTTATAAACCACCCTTAACTCGGAGTCTCAGAGCAGTTTATAAGCTCCTTTCCCTTCTCCTCCCCAAAACAGACACCCTGTGAGGCAGGTGGGGCTGAGAGAACTTCTGACAGAAACTGTTCTTTTTTCAAGAACAGCTGTGCCAGAGCTTGTGACTGACCCAAGGTCACATCAGCAGGTGCAAGTGGAGGAGTGGAGTTATCAAACCTGGTTCGCCCAGATTAGAGTCCGCACACTTAACCACTACACCAAACTGGCTAAACCACTATACCCAAGTGGATTCATATTTATCAAACGCTTGAAAAATTGAATTGACTTTTTGTAATTTTATCACCGTAGATCCAATAAAGTTCTAGACTGGGTTGGTACTGGGTGCTGTAGAATTGTTACAGAATCCAACCGTAGTTTTCAGACACCGATGGGCTGCTGAGAAGGGGGGTGGGGACAAGAGAGGAAAGAGGATTCTTAATGGCTCGGAGCAGAGGCACTGAGGGGATTTATTGAGTTTTCCATCCAATCGGGTGCCGCCTTGCAGTCTACCTTGGTTCCATTGGCCCCAGATCAATAGCTCTCTGTAAAGCTGTAACTGGCTGGCCGAGACTCGGCATCCAGCCAATCACTTGAACGCACCGGCTCATCTCGACAGCCGCCATCATTTCAGTCCTACAATTCCCAGTTAGTGATCTGGGGAACTGGGAATGGGCATTGATGGAGCCTGGCTCTGTTTCCCTTTCCCTCGTAGCACCTGCTGTACCTGGAGGCTTACCCACCTCTTCCCAGACAGTTTGTCCCTCCTAGCTCTGTACAGTCAAATGGGATCAGACATGGAGAGTTCTGGAAAGAGCCCCGTGTCATTTTGTTTTCTACTCATTGACATTTCTCCTAATGATTTTGGGCCTTTGCTTCTTGCTGTTGGCATTGCACGTTCATTTGAACACATAAAGCAGCCTTTTCTTGAGTCCGACTTTTGGTCTATCCAGGTCAATATTTGCTTCCCAAATGGGCGGCAACTCGCCAGGGTTTCAGGTGGAGGTCCTTCACGTCACCTCTGGCCCAATCCTTTTAACTGGGAAGGCGGGGGACTGAACCTGGAACCTTCTGCATGGAACACAAATGTTCTACCACTGAGCCCCAGACTCCCTCTTAACAAAAGTGTCTTATACTTAGTCAAATCTTTGATCTGTCCAAGTTGGTACTACCTGCAGCGGCTCTCCAGGGTCTCAGGTGAAGGTCTTACAAATCACCTACTGCCTGGTTCTTTTAACTGGAGATGCAGGGGATTGAATCTGGGACCTTCTGCATGCCAAGCAGATGCTACCACTGAGCCAGAGTTCCAGATCAAGGTCTTTCCCATCACCTCCTGCCTGGTCCTTTTAACTGGAGATGCCAGGGATTGAATCTGGGACCTTCTGCATGCCAAGCAGATGCTACCACTGAGCCAGGGCCCCAGATCAAGGTCTTTCCCATCACCTCCTGCCTGGTCCTTTTAACTGGAGATGCCAGGGATTGAATCTGGGACCTTCTGCATGCCAAGCAGATGCTACCACTGAGCCAGGGCCCCAGATCAAGGTCTTTCCCATCACCTCCTGCCTGGTCCTTTTAACTGGAGATGCCAGGGATTGAACCTGGGGCCTTCTGCATGCCAAGCAGATGCTCTACCACTGAGCCAGAGTTCCAGATCAAGGTCTTTCCCATCACCTCCTGCGTGGTCGTTTTAACTGGAGACGCCAGGGATTGAACCTGGGACCTTCTGCAAGTCAAGCAGATGCTCTACCACTGAGTCAGGGTTCCAGAGCAAGGTCTTTCCCATCACCTGCTGCCTGGTCCTTTTAACTGGAGATAGCGGAGATTGAACCCAGGACCTTCTGCATGCCAAGCAGATGCTCTATCCCCATGTGTTATATGCACAGTGCCCTTTATCGATACAAGTACGTAGAACATATAGTGCACAGATGCACGTGATGAAAGAGGGATCTATTTGATGGGGAAAATATGGTACAAGGCAACAGAAACTGGCAGAAAAAGAAGCAACTGCAGGGCTGATTTGCTCAAGGGAGAAGAAACCGGGATTTCCGAATCCAACACAGCAGGAATGAGAAATGCAAAATTATCCTTAGGCAGCATAACAGCCATCTTCTGTGCCTTGCGTGCAAGGGTGTGCAGACGCAGAGCATACAAAGCAGTCATTCTGTTGACTTATAAAATAGATGTAGGTTCCCCCGGATATGGTTGCCAGCTGCCAAGTGGGGCCTGCAGATCTCCTGGAATGACGACTGATTTCCAGACAACAGAGATCAGTTTCCCTGGAGAAAATGAGGACTTTGGAGGGTGGACTCTATGGCACTGTACCCTGCTGAGGTCCATGCCCAAACCCAACCCTCCCCAGACTTCACCATCAAATCTCCACGAATTGCCGACACTGGTGTTGGCAACCCTGCCAACTGTTTGATAGCAGAGGCTGACCCTACAAGTTGCCTTAGCGTGGCCTCCATGTGGCTAACTGTTATCAGTAATCTCATCCCGCAGGAAGAAGCAGTAAGGTCGTAAGGCATCCGCTTTGCTTATTTGAGCTTCCTGATCTCATATGGACATCAGAAGAGCCCTGCTGGATCAGACCAACAGTGCATCGAGTCCAGCATCCTGTCTCATGCAGCAGCCAAACAGTTCCTCTGGAGGTCCAGCAACACAGCATAGAAGCTGAGGCCTTCCCCTGATAAGAACATTGGAAGAGCTCTGCTGGATCAGAACAGCCTAGTCGATCTAGTCCAGCATCTCGTCCCACACAGATGTCAACCAGTTCCTCTGGACAGCCAACAGCAGGGCACAGAGGCCCCGGGCTTCATAAGAACATTGGAAGAGCTCTGCTGGATCAGAAGAGCCTAGTCTATCTAGTCCAGCATCTCATCTCACACAGATGTCAACCAGTTCCTCTGGACAGCCAACAGCAGGGCTCAGAGGCCCAGGGCTTCATAAGAACATTGGAAGAGCTCTGCTGGATCAGGCCAATAGTTCATCTAGTCCAGCGTCCCGTCTCACATAGTGGCCAGCCAGTTCCTCAGGAGGTCTGGCAACGGGGCATAAAAGCTGAGGCCTCCTCCTGGTAAAGAGGATCAGGCCGATGGTCCATCTGGTCCAGCATCCTGTCTCCCACAGTGGCCAACTAATTGCCCTGGACGGCCAACAACAGGGCACAGAGGCTGAGGCCATCTGCTGATAAGAACATTGGAAGACCCCTGCTGGATCAGGCCAATAGTCTATCTAGTCCAGCATCCTATCTCCCACAGGAGCCAACCAGTTCCTACAGAAGGCCACCGAGGCCAAGGCCTTCTCTTGATGTTGCCTCCTAGCTCTGGGATTTAGAGGCTTAGTGCCTCTGAATTTGGAGGTTCCCCTCAGCCACCATGGCTAGCAGCCATCGATAAACTTATTTTGCACCCCACCAATGTTCACTGTGAAAAAAATTGATTCAAGTCCAATCACAGTCCACAAATTTGCTTCTTCTTCTTTTGTTTCTTTATTTAAGGTCATGCCGTGCTGCTGCTGCTTCCAACAACTGCCATACGACTACAGATTTCCCAGGTCAACAATCTGTTTCCCTCAATGCTTCGTCAGGTCGCTTTATACTTGGAGCTGTTTTACAAATAAATTACAATATAGTTAACAATTCTTATTCATCAGCTCTTTTTCAAGTGTGAGTAATCAAGGTTTTCACATAAACCTATGGCTAGTAGCCATCGATAAACTTACCTTGCATGGAGCTACCTGATCACCTGTGAAAGCTGTTTATTCCTGCGGCCTCCACTACATCCTCTGGCAAGAAGATGGGCACGGTTAGCCACTGCACAACAGACCTATCATGCCAGGTAGGACTGCCGACCTCCAGATGGGGCCTGGAGATTGCCCAGAATTACAAGTGATCTCCAAATGAGAGAGATCATCAGTTGCCCTGGAGGAAATGGCTGCTCTGGAGGGTGGGCTCTATGGCATTATAATCTGCTGAGACCCCGCCCCTTCCCAGGCTCCGCCCCCAAATCCCCAGGAATTTCACAACATGGAGCTGGCAGCCCTGTGCTACAGGCCGACCGTCCAGCCATGCCAGATCAGCCACCGGGGATTTATTTATTTATTTATATTCCGATTTCTATCCCGCCCTGCCCCGCCAAAGCAGGTTCAGGGCGGCTCACACACAGATAAAGCACAGATCAAGAATCATTAAAACCATTAAAACAATTCATTAAAACAATACAATATTACATACAAAATGCTAGCGATGTTAGTGTAGTGGTTGTAGTGTAGTGGTTAAGTGCGCGGACTCGAATCTGGGAGAACCGGGTTTGATTCCCCACTCCTCCACTTGCACCTACTGGATGACCTCGGGCAAGCCATCGTTCTGCCACAGGTGTTCCGGAAAAAGAGCCGTTTGTGTCAGAGTTCTCTCAGCCCCGCATACCTCACAGGGTGTCTGTTGTGGGGAGGGGAAGGGAAAGGAGTTTGTAAGCCACTCTGAGACTCCCTTGGGTAGTGGAGGGCGGGGTATAAATCCAATCTCCTCCTCTTCTTCTTATCCAATATCACAGCAATAGTGGTGCTGCCTGAGGGCATACCGTATGGTGTTCATTTCCAACACTGATCTTCCTTGGCGCGCACAGGCTGTCGATAATTCACCAGGAACCAGGCTCTACAGTTGTGACTAGTGACAGTTCCTAGTGATGGTAACTAGTGATGGTGATGGCGGAAGAGCTCTGTCTTGCAGGCCCTACGGAATTGTAAAAGGTCCTGCAGGGCCCTGATCTCCTTTGGGAGCTCATTCCGCCAGTACGGAGCCACCACCGAAAAAGCCCTGGCCCTGGTTGCAGCCAGCCTGGCAAGGGTTGTCAGCCTCGGGGAGCAGGGAGGCTGGCGTTCTCCCAGAGTGACCGCTGGTCTCCAGACAACACAGATCACTCCCCCTGGAGAACGTGTCTGCTTTGGAGGGTGGGCTCTGTGGCGTTATAACTGGCTGCAGCCCCTCCCCTCTCCAAGCTCTGCGCTTCCTAGGCTCTTCCCCCAGATCTCCAGGAATTTCTCAGCCCAGAGCTGGCAACTGTATAAGATGGCCACCAAACTCAGAAAAAGAGGGACTGTGTGTTTCTGGGCATGGGCGAAGGCAATATAGATTTATGCCACGCTCTGGCCTTTCTGGGCTCGTCTTTAGAGCTGCCATGGAAGTTTTCGAGCCGTCTCCACCCCTTCCCGAGACACTCTGGGCCACTCTCCGCCTTTTGATCCCGGCCTGCCTCCAAAGAGACATCTTCCTACCCCCTTGTCGGTACTTTCCTTTTTTAACACACTGCCTGGAGCCATCCTTTCCACCCCCACACTGACCTGTCTGCAGCTGCCAAACATATTTATCATCAGCCGCTGCGTTCCCTTCCCTCATTAGCAGGGCCAAGTCAATAAATGCCAGACGGCAGCTCCTCTCTCACCACCACCCCCCCGTGGCGTTCTGGGAGCTGTTTATCTTGCCCATAAATGCAGAGACGGTTATGCTCAGAGAAGGGAGCAGGCGCTGTCGAGCCTGGATTGGTTTATTTTGTCACTCGATACATTTGTAGGCCGCTTTACTGCTGCGGTCAAAGCAGTTTACAATTCCAAAGAACGATACGATGAGGGTTGGCACCAAAAGGAAAGTCCCACCTTTCATGTGGTGTGTATTATATTTAGCCTTTCCAACTCTGGGTTGTGAAATTCCTGGAGATTTTTTGGGGGGCAGAAGCTGGGGAAGGTGGGGTTTGGGGAGGAGAGGGACATTAGCGAGGTAAAAGGACATAGAGTCCATCCACCCCAAAGTAGTAGTAGAAGAAATTAGATTCATACCTCCCCCACTTCAGTAGCTGAAGGAGTCTCAGAGCAGCTTACAGTCCCCTTTCCCTTTCCCTCCCCACAACAGACACCCTGTGAGGTAGGTGGGGAGACAGATTTACTGCGCTCAGTATCACACTCCTATGACTTGGCCGACCCTGCTATATTAACCAAAGATCCCAATAATTATTACTCGGAGACGATTGCCGTCAGTTGATATGCTAAGATGGAAGCTTTTACGAATGGCACAAAGGGACCAGATCTCGAGCCGCACGCTCCGCGACTGTCGTCCCGTTTTTCTGGCGTCTCCAACGCACCCCCCCGAGAGCTCTCCTCGTTCTTCTGTTGGCTGCCTCTGCCTCGGCAGAAGGTACAGACTCAAACTTTCCGTGGCGCTATTAAAATATACAATCAATAAAATTCATTATAAGATGGAATCCCTCCCAAATAAAAAACGAACTGCTCGCGGTGCGTTCCCCTGCAGAGCGACTCCGGCGTTAAGTGCATTGATTTCAAGGGGGCTCAAACCGGAATCGCTGGCTGTAGGACCTGGAGAGCAGTGAAAAATCCGTCGGCAGATCAGATTGCGGAAACCTTTATGAAATTAGTTAATGAAACAGCGGGGGGAAACAGACAAGAAGAGAAAATCCACAGGTAACGACGGATTCAGCAGAAAACAAACAGGGGCGGCGGTAACGAAAAGCAGCCAGCGAGTAGCTGGTGGAAAAGGCTGAGTCAGATGGGAAAAAACGTTAAAATTTGGAGCTGAAAGGGCATCAGCTTCACGTGAAGGCCTTTCAGAAGTGTGTTGAGGAAGGGGCTGTAGCTCAGAGACAGAGCATCTGCTTGGTATGCAGAACGGGCCTGGGTTCAATCTTCGCATCTCCAGCTAAAAGGGCCAGGTGGTAGGTGATGGGAGAGACCTCAGCCTGTGATCCTGGAGACCCACTGCCAGCCTGAACCGAGAATACTGGCCTTGATCTTCTGATTCTTTATGAAGCCAGCTCCATTTGTTTCACGGGCTGGGTGCCACCACAGAGGAAGTCCTGTTCCCTCCTACAGCCTTTTCCTTGCTCCAGAGCATCAGTCCACAAGCCTGGGTTAGAACCTAGACATGGCTCTTCCTGAGCAGGTGGGCCATGCAGCCAGGAGGAAGGAGGTGGAAGAGAGTCGGCTGGGAGAGGAGGCTCTCGGAGGCCCGCTGGCAAATTTGAGGTTGCCGTTGCCTAATGGGGAACACGGCCATGAAATATATACACTCAGCAATGCTTCCTATTTATAAATACTTACCAGGGCTCTTTTTGTAGAAAAAGCCCAGCAGGAACCTATTACCGTAATAGGCCACACCCCAAAGCAGAGATTCCTTAGCATATTAGGCCACACCCTGACAGCACAGCTCATTAGCATATTAGGCCGCACCCCCATGTTACCAGAACTGTGGTCATCCAGCCACACTCGCCTTTTGTTTCTTATTCTGTTTACCTTGTTTGTTGTCAAAACCCCTAATGTCGCCAATCCTAATAAGTTCCTGCTGTTGGGTGTGGCCTATTATGCTAATGAGCCGCTTCTGGGCGTGTCCAACTTGGGAGCCGGCCGGAACTCCATTCCTGTGCGTTCCTGCCCCAAAATAGCCCTGCTTAACACGAATAACAAAAGGTAAACCAATTCTCAGTTAATGTTTGTGAGATGGTGGTGAAAAGTACCTTCAAGGCTGCCCCCACAAACTCCTACATTGGCGAGGCGGTGGGTCAGAAGATCGTGGTTGACCATGTCGAACGCTGCTGTAAGATCAAGCAACGACAGCAGCACCGTACCCGCCTCAATCCAACTGTTTGCAGAGGTCTCCTGTGAGGGCAACCAGTGCCATCTCTGTCACAGTTTGGCTGGGGATCCTGGACGATTCTTCGCCATCTTCTGGGCGTGGAACGGCGGTCACTGCAGGTGTGTGTGTGGGGGGGGTAGTTGTGAATTTCCTGCATTGTGCAGGGGGTTGGACTAGATGATCCTGGAGGTCCCCTCCAGCTCTATGATTCTATGATTCTAATTTCTGGAGCTGTTCTGCCACTGCTCTCTCAATTGCCTTACCAAGAAACAAAAAGGTTTGAGACAGGATCCAGTACTGGTTTCTTCAAGAGTGGCACAACCACAGCCTCTTAGTCTCTCTGGGTAGACTCCTGAACCCAGGGACAGATTAATAATGTCTGCTAGGGGGCCCTGTATACCCTCACCACCAGCTTTTACCAGCCATGAGGGACACAGGCCTAAGGGGCATGTGCTTGGCCTAACAGCGCCCAGAATCCTGTCAGCCTTGGCCCAAGAGAGTTGGCTGAAGTTGTCCAATACTGAATCCAAAGACAGCCAAGGGGCCTCCAGTTCACATACTGTATCAATATTGGCAGGGAGGTCATGGCGGAGTGACAAGACTATATCCACAAAAAAGCTCGCAAAAGCCTCGCCGCGGATAGCCAACTTCCTAACATTTCGGGCACTCTCCGTGAGAGAAGTTAAGGACCTAATTACCCGAAACAATTTTGCTGGGTGAGAGCTAGTGGATGCAGTGGAGGCTGCATAGAATTCCTTTCCTAGCGCCCCTCACCACCACCTCATAGGGTTTCATAAACATCCTATAAGATGTTCACGCAGCTTTGTCACAAGTTCCCGTTTCATCCCCCTGAGTTCCATTGTATACCAGGGGGATCATTTACGTCGGGAGCGAAGAGGACACCGGGGAGCAATTTCATCGATGGCTTCAGAGAGACGGGAATTCCAGTCCTCTATCAGCACATCCAAGGAATCTCCGGAGAGCATCGGATCCCGCAGAGCATTCTGGAACCCAATTGGGTCCATTAGTCTCCACGGGTGAGCATAAATCCGCTTGCCACCTAGATGGTGGGGACAGGGACACCCAGCCAGGCCTTCAGGGCAAAGCGATTTGACCGTGGTACCTCAACTTTCCCCATCAGATCTATATCCATCCCTGTGTTGTTGTTGCTGTTGTTCAGTCACACAGTTGAGTCCGCCTCTTTGCGATCCCATGGACCACATCACACCTGTCTTCTGTCGTGCTCCAGAGTTTGCTCAATTTCATGTTTGTTGCATCGATAACACTGTCTAATCATCTCCTCCTTTGCTGTCCCCTTCATCTTTGACCTTCCATCTTTCCCAGCATCAGGGTCTTCTCCAGTGAGGGCTCCATTCTCATTTGGTGGCCAAAGTCTTTGAGCTTTGGCTTCAGGATCTGGCCTTCCAGGGAACAGTCAGGGTTGATTTCTTTTAGGATTGACTGATTCGATCTCCTTGCAGTCCATGGGACTCTCAAGAGTCTTCTCCAGCACCATAATTCAAAAGAATGTATTCTTCGGCGCTCAGCCTTCCTTATGGTCCAACTCTCACAGCCATACATCACTACTGGGAATATCATTGCTTTGACCATACGGACTTTGGTTGGCAGGGTGATGTCTCTACTTTTTATTAGGTTTGCCATCGCTTTCTTCCCAAGGAACAGGCGCCTTTTAATTTCATGGCTGCAGACCAAGAGCAAATCTAGCCTGTGGCCTGCTTGGTGTATGGGACCCGATACAATCTGAGAAAGCCCCAGTGCAGAAGGTTCCGGGTTCAATCCTTGGCTTCACCAGTTAAAAGGACCAGGCTGTAAGCGATGCAAAAGATTGGAGACCGTGGAAAGACTCTGCCGGTCTGAGTAGACAATAGTGACTTGTTGGATGGAGCAAGGGTATGGTCCAGTATAAGACAACTTCAGGATTTCATCGCATCTGTACACCATGCAGTTAGCAGGCAAGAGGCTTTTGTGGCTTAGTGTCTAGTCGTTTGGGGGGAGGGGCTGTGGCTCAGTGGCAGATCATCTGCTTGGCATCCAGAAAGTCCCTGGTTCAATCCTCGGCATCTCCAGCTAAAGGATCTGACAGTAGGTGATGGGAAAGACCTCCACCTGAGACCCTGGAAAGCCGCTGCCAGTCTGAGTAGACAATACTGACTTTGATGGACCATTTGATTCAATATATGGCAACTTCACGTGTTCACACCTGTATGTCTCTATGGTGCGGCCTCATTTGGAATACTGTGTGCCGTTTTGGTCACTGTACCTCAAAAGAGATATTATAGCATTGGGAAAAGTGCAGAAAAGGACAACTAAAATGATTAAGGGGGTGGAACACATTCCATATGAAGAAAGGTTACAGAGGTTAGGGCTCTTTAGACTGGAGAAATGACAACTGAGGGGGCGACGTGACGGAGGCTTACCAAACTATGCAGGGAATAGAGAAGGTAGAGAAAGAAGAGCTTGTCTCCATTCCTCACAATACGAGAACTCGTGGGCACTCCATGAAATTAATGAGCGGTAGGCTTGGAACAGATAAAACGAAATACTTCTTCACCCAAAGAGGAATTAACACATGGGATTCACTGCCACAGGAGGTGGTGGCGGCTACGAGCATAGACAGCTTCAAGAGGGGACTGGAGAAACATACGGAGCAGAGGTCCATCAGTGGCTATTAGCCACAAGGTATAGATGGAACACTCTGTCTGGGGCAGTGATGCTCTGTCTTCTTGGTGCTTGGGGGGCAACAGTGGGAGGGCTTCTGGAGTTCTGGCCCTGCTGGCGGACCTCCTGATGGCACCTGGGTTTTGGGCCACTGTGTGACACAGAACTGGATGGGCCATTGGCCTGATCCAACATGGCTTCCCTTACGTTCTTATTTTCCCTGGCGGAGTGAAGGTAACGCTACAGTTTTAGAAAGCAATCCCCAATTTTTCTAGAACAGACTGGCTCTTTCCTGTACACACGGAGCGCTCTTTCTTACCCGTCCAATTTCTTACTTTGCAGGCTTTTCGCAACCAGAAGTTTTGCAGAGAGGTTGTTAGAAATGACGATCTAATGAAGGCTGAGAGAAAGAAAGAGTCTCGAGGTTTTGCTTAGATGGCAAGAACGAACTCCCTGAAGAAAGCTGGTTAGTGTTACCAAAAAAGTAAACCGGGGGACGCGAGCACTATAAATAAACAGAAAACATGATGTTCAACTTACCTGATCTCAAAGATAGCTGTCAAACACGAGGAAATAGCTTGCGGTCTCGGCAGACTGGGCTCCATCGGTGCTGATGCTTGCCCAATTTAATTAGCCAAGGTAGCACTCTCTGCCTGCCCCCGCCCCTTTCCCTTGGCTTGTTAGAGATGGAAGTTTCATCCTCTGGAGCCTTGTAGGCCATTGTGACGTCAGGGGGCATTCAGGTCTGCATTGCTGCATTGTGGGTTTTTGGTCTTCTAGAAGGATAAGCAGATCCCCTCTATTTATGTCCTTAACCACCCAGGGTCGCCTGATCTGGTCATATTTCAGAAGCTAAGCAGGGCCAGCCCTGGTCATTTTTTGGTGGGCAACAGCCAACTACTTCTGTTTGTCTCTTGATAGCCAGTTTGGTGCAGTGGTTTGCAGTGTGGACTCTAATCTGGGAGAGCCAGGTTCGATTCCCCACTCCGCCACATGCAGACTTGGGTCAGTCATAAGTTCTTTCAGAGCTGTTCTCTCAAGGACAGTTCTTGAGGGAACTCTCTCAGCCCCACCTACCTCACAAGGTGTCTGTCGTGGGGAGGGGAAGGGAAAGGAGTTCGGAAACCACTCTGAGACTCCTTCAGGTAGCGAAGGGTAGGGTATAAATCCAGTCTCCTCCTCCTCCTCCTCCTCCTCCTCCTCCTCTTCTTCTTGCCTTGAAAGCCCTATGATGTTGCCGTGAGTCAGGAGCAAATTAAGAGCACTTTTCAGCACCATGTCCTTCTCCAGTTCTCAGCACTTTCCGTCTGCATTCCGGTTTACCCAGGAGACTTTCAAAATTGCAATGAGAAGATGTGCAGGTTATGGCAATTTTTATAACCTTTGTTTCATCTGCATCTTCCCCCTCCCACCGAATCTAGTGCATATTCATACATAGATCCGGCACTGCACAAAAGCAATCATGATGGAATCATCTATTTGTGTTGCTCTTTTGCAAGCGTTTCAGCTGTTCAACGCATGGGCTTGCCTGTATTGGCAAAACATCACACAAAAGCAATTTCAATATAACCATCCGGGGTTAGACATAGAGGACATCCAAAGAAGATGGCAGGTGGTAGATTCAGTTGCCATCCAGGGTAGAGAATACTGACTTGGATGAACCTGAGGTCTGATGTGTGGTGGATGTGTGGTGGAAAGGGCCTGATCTGGTCTGCAGGTCATGTTCTGCCCTGCCTTCCAAGGTTTCCCCCAATACCTGGAGAGGTTTTTATCTCCTCTTTCTGGTAACCCACTATCACCACCTGACCTTTGCCTGCTGGGAGGGTCAGGGCTCCCAGCTTCCCTTCCAAGTTCTGAGACCTTGCCTCTGTGTCTCCCGCTGCCCAGCGCCTGGTCACCATGGGGATTGTTTACTGCCTTGGGCGCCCCTGGAGGAATAGTCACTTGCCACCTGCTGGCCCTCCCCCTGGCACTCCATTTAAAATAGCATGTCCAAGACAGAGAAGGTCTATGCGGTACAGAGAACCACTGCCAGCATCAAAAGTCATAAGGTATTTATTAAAAAGAAAATGTTCACAAGCATACGTCTAGTGCAGCACCAGATTGAGCAAGGGATTAAAAAGAAATGGGTAAAAATATAAATCCTTGATCCCTCTCTCTGAACATGCCCTATCAGTTGTTAATATATAGGACAGGCTTCTATAGGGCAGGCTCATAAAACTTAGAAAGTTACAGATCTCTACAGAGGCTCCATTACCCTGAAGCCTTGGCAGGGAGGGTGGGGTATAAATCAAACAAATAAATTTTTGTAGCTCTCTAGGCCATGGCATGGTCAATGGTTGCCTCCTCCAGACCTCTGTTAAGAGTTCTGTCTGCTGTAATGGACCCAGCATGAAAGAGAGCTTCCTCCTTACTCCCCTGTGTTTTATCTTCTCCCTTCCCCCTCCCATTGACCTGGTCAGGCCAGGTCAAGGAAGCTTTTCCTGTTGTCTCCAGAAATTTCCTTCCTGAAGCCTCTCTAGTGTTTAATGCCTCCAAATCTCTGTTCCCTGCTTGAAGGGGGAAGAGGTTAACCTATCCATTATCTCTCCAGCTAGCTCTCTTAGCATTTGTATGAAGGTGGGCTGAGGTTTGTCTGGAAAGCAACTGAGCTGACTTCTTCCTTCCCAGCCTGTTCTCTGCCCAGAGGGGGAAAAAAGAACTTTTAAAATGCAGAGTGAAGGTTTTGCTTTTTTCAAACCTCCAAAGGAAAAAAAATGCATTTCTTCACAGGGTGCATGACATTAAATCTTCTCCGCCAGTACTCTGATGCCCCTAATGATGTTGCATTCTCCATATGCTCTGAGTTACTCATGCTATAGGCATACCTGTTCCAAGGCACCGCTGACCTCTTGCTCCTCTTAAACCCTCGCCGGCACACCCAAAGCTTGAATCTGGATTAGCTTTACCTGTTCCATCTGTTCTCCTCCTTTCCCTCCTTCTCCGAGCCAACCCATTGCCAGGCAGCCCAGTCTGTTTAAACTTTCAGATCCTGCAAGCACAGTCAATACCCAAATGTGTTTCTGCTGTCCAAGGAGGGAGTGGAAGTTCTGAAAGGTTTATCTTTGAATGCATACCTCTTTTTCCCCCTGCAGTGTTTTTGTTTCCATGGAAATGACTGCAAAGAAGCCCAGAAGGTAGATGAACACACACATACGTTCCACCAGGAGACACATCAAGAAGAGCAGCGGAATAGTGGGCATCTTCCTGGAATAAGAAGATCAGACTTCGCGGTACAATACCATCGTCACCTTTTGCAATAGCTTCAGTTATGCATTTGGGAAATCTGGAAGCTTCCCCTCCCCCCCAGTTCTGTTTGGGTTTGAGTTGTACCTTCCTTCCTTTGCCAGTTTGGTGTAGTGGTTAAGTGCGCGGACTCTAATCTGGAAGAACCGGGTTCGATTCCCCACTTCTCCACTTGCAGCTGTTGGATGGCCTTGGGTCAGTCACAAGTTCTCTCAGAGCTGTTCTCTCAAGGACAGTTCTTGAAAGAGCTCTCCCAGCCCCACCCACCTCGCAGGGTGTCTGTGGTGGGGAAGGGAAAGGAGATTTGTAAGCTGCTCTGACGCCTTTGGGCAGTGAAGGGTGGGGTATAAATCCAATCTCCTCCTCCTCCTCCTCCTCTTCTTCTTTTTCTTCGGTGAAAGCACTCTGAGACTCCGAGTGAAGGGTGGGGTATAAATCCAATCTCCTCCTCCTCCTCCTCCTCTTCTTCTTCCTCAATGACAAAAAATCCCAACTTGCTTACACAAACCCACAAAGCTGCCATATCCTGAATCAGAACATTGGTCCACCAACTTCAGCATTGACTACGTGGACTGGCAGCTACTCTCCAGGGTCGCAGGTGGAGGACCAGCATGGGGATTTTCTGCACCTGTCTGTTTCCTCACTGTTCTTCTGGGGCTGTTCATCACCCTCTGCATTGCATCGCACTTTCGCTTTCTGTGTGCGTCGGGTCTTTTTGGCATTTCTGCATACTTTTGTGGCAACTTTGGCGTCAGTACAGTGTTGCCCCGGGGCATCCAAAAGTGCTTTCGCGGCAGAATGAAAGACCGATCCGCTTCCAACTCGGAGGTAACGCTAAGCGGACATCGTACCTCGGACTGTGTGACACTGCCCATGTCACTGGCTGCTTCCAGCCCCTTTCCCCACCCCTCCCTTCTTTTGTCACGTCTCCCCCAGGTTCAATTTCTCCCACTCTGCTGCCTCTTGGCTGGAGGCAGAGAGAAACTTTAAGGCTGGGCATCATCCCCCCCCCCGCTTTGTGCGTTGGACCCTAGGGAGGGATCGTTTCCCACCTCCCCCCAAGCTAATTTTATTTAATTTTATTATTTGCATTTATATCCCGCCCATCCTGCTGGGGGGCTCGGGGCGGGTAACATTATTACAATAAATACAATTTCAGTTTAGAACGTGATAAGACATTATAACAATTAAAACAATGGGTACAGCTTGAAAACAACATCAGTTGGCTATAAAGGTCTGGCCCGATGGCGCAGTGAGTTAAAGGCCCGTTGTTGGTGGTCAGTAAATAGACAGGTGACAGACGGGTGACGACAACCTCAGGGAGGCCATGTGTGGGCGCCCGTCGCCTCAACCAAAGGCCTGGCGGAACAGCTCCATCTAGCAGGCCCTGAGGAATTGAAGGAGATCCCATGGGGCCCTGGTCTCTATAGGGAGCACGTCCCACCAGGCTGGGGCCAGGACAGAGAAAGCCCTGGCCTTGGTTGAGGCAAGACGGGTGTCCTTCGGTCTAGGGACCACCAGGAGATATTGATTTTTCGAGTGTACACAACTTGGAGGGCAGGTAGAGGGGTAGTCCGGGCAGGTCCTCCATGAGTCCGATGCTTCTAGCCAGTTCGGTGTCGTGGCTAAGAGTGCCAGGGCCACGGCTGGATCGCCCACTGGGCGAACTAGGCGCTCGCCTAGGGCGCGCCAGCCTCAGGGGCGCCAAATGGCGCCCCACTCCCTCCCAAAAGTGCCCCCCTGCCGCCCTAACCGGGCGCCCACCGCCACCGCCGCTGCCAAAAAGTGCCCAACTAGGGCGCAAGTCGCCCTCCCCCTCCTCCCTTGGGGGGAGGAGGAGGAGGAGGAGGTGGCCGGCGGTGGACAGCAGGATCTCCCCGCTGCCGCTGCTGCCGCCACTGCCAAGCACCCAGCTAGGGTGCAAGTTGTCCTCCCCCTCCTCCGTCGGGGGGGAGGAGGAGGAGGCGGCCAGTGGTGGCCAGCGGGATCTCCCTGCTGCCGCCGCCAAGCACCCAACTAGGGCACAAGTCGCCCTCCCCCTCTTCCCTCGGGGAGGAGGAGGAGGAGGCCGGTGGCAGCCAGCGGGATCTCCCCGCTGCCGCCGCTGCTGCCGCCACTGCCAAGCACCCAGCTATGGCGCAAGTTGTCCTCCCCCTCCTCCCTCGGGGGGGGAGGAGGAGGAGGCGGCTGGCGGTGGCCAGCGGGATCTCCCTGCTGCCGCCGCTGCTGCCTCTGAAAAGTGCCCAGCTAGGGCACAAGACACCCTCCCCCTCCTCCCTGGAGGGGGGGGAGGCAGCAGCAGCCAGCAGGGACTCCACCCCGCTGCCGCTGCCACCGCCACTGCAGAGCGCCCAGCCGGGGCACAGCTTGCCTGCCCTCCCCCTCCTCCCTGGGGGGGAAGGAGGGGGGGAGGCATGGCTGGGTCTCCAGGCCCAACCGGGAGGTTGGGATCTGCACCCGCTTAGGGCGCAGAAATACCTGGAGCCGGCCCTGGCCAGTGCTCTAATCTGGAGAACTGGGTTTGATTCCCCGCTCCTCCACATGAATCCAGTTGGGTGGCCTTGGGCCAGTCACAGCTCTCTCAGCCCCACCTACCTCACAGCGTGTCTGTTGTGAGGAGAGGAATGGAAGGTGATTGTAAGCTGCTCCAAGACTCCTTTGGGTACTGTACAGCAGGGTATGAAACCAACTTCTTCTCCTCCCTCCTCCTCCTGGATCAGACCATTGGTCCATCAAGGTCAATATTGCCAACTCTGACTGGTGGCAGCTCTCCAGAGTCTCAGGAAGAGGTCTTTCACATCACCTGCTGAGTAGTCCTTTTAATGGAGATTCTGGGGCTTGAACCTGGGCTGTGGCTCAGTGGAAAGAGCATCTGAGTGGCACGTAGAAGGTCCCAGGTTCAATCCCTCACATCTCCAGTATTAAAGAAAGGGACAAGGTAGACTGTAATGTGAAAGACCTTCCTCTGCCCGAGAACCTGGAGAGCTGCCACCAGTCAGAGTTGGCAATATTGACCTTGATGGACTGATGGTCTGATGCAGTAAAAGGCAGCTTCATGTTCATGTGTGACCTTCTGCATGCTCTTCCATTGAGCCATAACCCCACGTGCAGGGTCGGGGTCGGGGTCTCCGGAAACGCCTCGTCCTCAAAGACAAAGCCTCTTGCCAAGTTAATAGCCTTGGCTAGCTGACACAAGAACCTCCCCATCTTGAATAGCGCACCATTTCTCTTTTGGAATCTCTGCTCGTACATTGATCCCCCATCCTAATGCCACTCTAACCCTCTGCTCCTCCACCCTCCCGCCCGACGTTCCGGAGGTGAGTGACAGAGCCGAAGGATTTAAAAGCCGATGCGGGATTTTGTCTCGGCTTTTAAGAGGCCGCGGCAATTTTGCATAAAGTATCTCGCCGATGAATATTTCAAGGCGGCACTGAGTAGGATGTTAATGGATTTTTTTCTTCCCCCCACCGCTGATGAAATTAAGGCTACTTTGAGGGGGAAAAAACAACCCTCTTTCCAGTGCTTTGAAGCTGGAGACTCTCGCTGGGGCGGGTAGGCAGACGTTCCGTTCTGAGGGTGGCTTATTAAGAAAGAAGCCACCCTTTTTGGTTACCGTAAGCTGTCTCCGCTATGGCCTTGTCCGCCTCCCTTTTTTGAGTCAAGGTGGGGGCGGCTGTGTTTTCGTGTCCAGAACGGAATGGTGTGGACACTGAAAGGCGAGGCCCCGATCTGAGGAGGTGAAGGATGGCACCCGTTGGTATGTTTGACAAGGCAAAGAAACGGCGCCCATCACTTGAATTTTCCTTGGCGGAGCAGCGTGAAGTGACAGGCCATCAAACCCCGAGTTGCCGGGAAGCCGTTTGTACTCCCGCTGTCCCACCGTCTTGTCACTCAACGGTTCTCCAAATGTGAAAACAAGGTTCCGTAGCTGATTCCTCAAATGCAAATGCCGTAAATCCTGTCAGACGGTTTAGTTTCCAGCCATCCTCAGGTAACCTTAGTGTCAGAACCAGTGTGCTCTAGTCATCGGAGTACTGGCCTGGAGACCTAGGTTCAAATCCCCGCTCTGCTGTGAAGCTTTGGGCTGACTTTGGGCTGGTCTCTCTCTCTCTCTTAGCCTAACCTACCTTACAGGTTGTTGTGAGGATAAAAGAGGGGGCAGGAGACCCATGTTTGGTGTACTGGTTAAGTGCGCGGACTCTTATCTGGGAGAACCGGGTTTGATTCCCCGCTCCTCCACTTGCACCTGCTGATGTGACCTTGGGTCAGTCACAAGCTCTGGCACAGCTGTTCTCTCAAGGTCAGTTTGTGTTAGAGTTCTCTCAGCCCCACCTACCTCACAGGGTGTCTGTGAGAAGGGAAAGGAGTTTGTAAGCTGCTCTGAGACGCCTTTGGGCAGTGAAGGGCGGGGTATAAATCCAAACTCTTCTTCTTCTTCTTCTTCATGTAGGCTAAACCCACACTCCAAAGAGGAAAGGTGGGATAAAGGCTCAACCTTTGTGATAAGCTGAGATCGCATCCTAGGTATATCCCAGGTACATTTACTTATTTAGTTAGTTAAATGATTGGACATATGAACACATGAAGCTGCCTTATACCGAACCAGCTCATCGGTCCATCAAGGTCAGTATTGTCTACTCAGACTGGTGGCAGCTCTCCAGGGTCTCGGGCTGAGGTCTTTCCCATCACCAACTGCCTGGTCCTTGTAACTGGAGATGCCGGGGATTGAACCGGGGACCTTCCGCCTGCCAAGCGGGTGTTCTACCACTGAGCCTTGAATCGAACTCGGAGAGGGATCCACTTTCCCCCTCATCAGATTGAAGGCTTGTTGGAAACCTTTCAGAAGAGCTGATACTTGTACGGCACGAGCCCATGCAAAGAAATCTCCAAGTCACAGGTGCACATAAACTCAGCTTCTTGGTATTCAGTGAACGTGGCGGTTCAGCTACATCTGGGGGTGAACGCAGATTACTTCCATGCTCCTGAATAGCTTACGAGGATGGGTGGATGAGCAACATTCTTGGAAATGGAGTAGCCTCCAGCTGAGAAAATAAATGCTTCCGTACAGTTGATCCAGGCAAGGGTGAGGATGAACCAGAAGTGGCAACTGGTGTGGCTTTGTATTTTTTGTTTTTCAGTTATCACTGCCAGGTACCTTGAGTCTTTCTCAGGACAAAGGTGGGCAGAAGAAGATTTCTTAAATGAACTATTTCTGTCGAGTACCTTGAGCATTTTCGAGTGCCCGGTTGGATATCTACACGACGAGGAATTTCGAGTGTTCATGGGGGATGCCTGGATGCTTTTTTATTTTTTATTTTCCGCTGTCAGAGGCCTCGAGTCCTTTGCAGGAGAAAGGTGGGCAGAAAAGGAAGTCTTAAATGAACTGTTTCTACATAGCACCCGGAGCACTTTCGAGTGTTTGGTCAAATGTTCACATGCTGAGGAATTTTGAGTGTTCATGGGGGATGCCTGGAGGGTTGCCTGTTTGAGTGTTCATGGGGGATGCCTGTTTGGGTATTTGTTTTTTAGTTATGACCGTCAAAGGCCTCAAGTCCTACTCGGGAGAGGAGTGGGTAGAAAAATAAGTTTTAAATGAACTGTTTCTACATACCACCTGGAGCATTTTTGAGTGTTTGGTCAAATGTTCACATGCAGAGGAATTTCGAGTGTTCATAGGGGATGCCTGGGTTAGAGTCAGAGGTTTTTATTTTTTAGTTAATCACTGTCAGAGTCCTCGAGTCCTCAGGTTCTTCACAGGAGAAAGGTGGGCAAGAAATGAAATTCTAAATGAGCTGTTTCTAAATAGCACCTGGAGCACTTTCGAGTGTTTGGTCAAATGTTCACATGCCGAGGAATTTCGAGTGTTCATGAGGGATGCCCGGGTTAGAGTCAGAGCTTTTATTTTTTTTAGTTAATCCCTGTCAGAGTCCTCAAGTTCTTCTCAGGAGAAAGGTGCGCAGGAAAAGAAGTCCTAAATGAACTGTTTCTAAATAGCAGTTGGAGCATTTTTGTTTTGTCAAATGTTCAGATGCACAGGAATTTCAAGTGTTCACACGGGATCGCCTGGGTTAGAGTTAGAGCTTTTATTTTTTCAGTTAATCCCTGTCAGAGGCCTCAAGTTCTTCGCAGGGGAACGGTGGGCAGGAAAAGAAGTCCTAAATGAACTGTTTCTGTATGGCATCCCAACCATTTTCAAGAGTCCGGTCAAATATTTGTATGTCGAAGACTTTCGAGCGTTCATGGGGGAGGCTCGCATGTCTTTGGGCTCAGCCTAGAGCTGTTCGTTCATTACTATTCCAGGGCTGGCCTCAACCGTCTGACGGTTCGGTTCTGCGACTGCCTTGCTTGTTAGGATGTTGAAAGCCCTTTCTTGTGTTGCCAGGAAGAGACTTTGGGGGCCAAGGAAGAAGCTGAGCAACAAGCTGCCATTAATGCTCACATCCTTGGAGATGGCCCTTAACCTTCCACCGAAATGTTTACTTTTCGCGAAGGCTTCAGGAAGGCTGTGGTTTTAAAGCTCTGCCCCAGGCATCCCACCTGTCTACACTTTACCATTAGCTCAGCTGGGATCCTTCGCTGCAAAGGTTATTAAGTCCTGCTGCTGGGTTACCTCAAGTTCTGAAGCGCTTCTCGTTTGCCCCCCCTTTTATGTCACAGGTTGGCAAGCCAAGCCTGGAGTTCCTGCAAGCTGTTTAAAGATGCGCAATCGGGTCTGCACGCAGCCCCAACTTTTCCCCAAAGAAAAGGTGGCGGGAAGGGAAGCGAATCCCTTCCCCGAAACAAAAACCAGCAGGGCTGAATGGCGCCGGCCGGATCTGAAATGCATTTCACAGTCTTCCCCCTGCCTCCGCTCAGAGAGGCGTTGGAGGAGAGCCTGCAGAACGAAGTATTGATCCGAGAGGGCGATGTGACCCGCCTCCCAATGCCCGGCTGATGAAGCAATGCCGAGTGAATGCCGGGCCTCGCAAACGGGGGCGGGGAGGGGAGAGCCGGGGCACGCGAGATGAATCCCTTAATTTGGATTGGTGAACGTTGACAGAGTTGGAAGCAGACGGCTATATTGTGTGGAGCGGTTCTACTATTCTAGAGGCATCACCTGGGCAGGGTTGCCAATCTTCAGGTGGCGGCTGGAGCTCTCCTGGGATTACAGCTGACCTCTGGGTGAAGGAGATCGGCGCACCTGGAGAGAATGGGCACTTTGGAAAGTGGGCTGTATGGCATCGTACCCCATTAAAGTCCCTCCCCTCCCCACCCCAAACCCCACCTCAGGCTCCACCCCCAGCATCTCCAAGTATCTCCCTACATGGAGCTGGCAACCATATACCTGGGGGGACATTTTACTCACTCCCAAGTATTTCAGACTACCTAAGATTATGAAGAAGAAGAGGAGGAGGAGGAGAAGATTGGATTTATACCCCGCCCTTCACTACCTGAGGGAGTCTCAGAGCGGCTGACAATCTCCTTTCCCTTTCCCTTCCCCTCCCCACAACAGACCCCCTGTAAACTAGGTGGGGCTGAGAAAGCTCTCTCAGGAACTGCCCTTGAGAGAACAGCTCTGAAAGAACTTGTGACTGACCCAAGGTCACACCAGCAGCTGCATGTGGAGGAGTAGGGAATCAAACCTGGCTCTTCTGGATTAGAGTCTGCACCTCTAACCACTACACCAAACAGAAGGAGGAGGAGGAGGAGGAGGAGGAGGAGAAGAAGAAGAAGAAGAAGAAGAAGAAGAAGAAGAAGAAGAAGAAATTTTTATAAGTCTCAGAATGGCTTACAATTACATTACCTCCCTCTCCCCACAACAAGAACAAGAGGATCCCTGGCCGTCTTATTCTCAGAAACGAATTAGAGGGGAAATTTTAGGGGAATTCAGTAGGGTGAAAACTCTGGATTGAGAAATACCTGGAGATCTGGGGAGTGGAGTCTGGGGAGGGCGGGGCTTGGGGAGGGGAGGGTGGGGCTTGGGGAGGGGAGGGGCCTCAGCAGGGCACAATGCCACAGGGCCCACCCTCCAAAGCACCCATTTCCTCCAGGGGAACTGATCTCTGTCATCTGGAGAAGAGCTGTAACTCTGGGGGATCCCCAGGCCCCACCTGGAGCCTGGCATCCTTATGCAAGTTTCTGAGTTAGGGTTGCCATCTCTGGGTTGGGAAACACCTAGAGATTTGGGGGGAGGGTGGGATTTGGGGAGGGGCAGGACCTAATCAGGGTATAATGCCATAAAATCCACCCTCCAAAGAAGCCATTTGTTCTGGGGGAACTGATCTTGGCTATTTGGAGATCAACTGTAACATCAGGAGATCTCCAGGTCCTGCCTGGAGGTTGGCAGCCCTAGAATTCAAAATTGTTTGTTTGTGTATTTAAACACTGGAAAACCCAGCATAGGATTCCCACTGTGCCCTGGAAGCTGTCTGGGTGAACTTGGGACACTCACACCTTTTCCGCCTAACCTACCTCACAAGGTCGTTGTGAGGATAAAGTGGAGGAGGAGGAGAACACAACGTAAGCCACTTTGGGTTCCCATTGGGGAAGTAGGCAGGGTAGAAATAAAGCAAATAAATAAACAGCCTGCCGCTCCTTGTGGCTCGAGGTGGCTCACAATAACTGTGAACAACTTTTGCAGATAAAATCAAAAATTAAAGAGCAAACCCCAGTTCTCCCCTTCAACAAAGCATGCCTGCCATTCAAACTCCCTCAAAAGCCTTGGCACAGTGGTAGGTCTTGCAGTACCTCCTGAAGATCTCTAAGGAGGGGGCCCCCCTCACATCTCCATGGAGCTGGAGCCATGATGAAAAAGGCCCTGGCTCTGTTCGAAGCCAGGGTACCCATCCTCAGTGGAGGGATAACCAACAGGTGGCTGTCTGATTTCCGGATATGGCACACAGGGAAATAGGGAAAGAGATGGCCTTTCAAACTTGTAGGTCCCAGGTCATGAAGGGCTTTCAACATCGTAACTAGGGATGTGCAAAAAAACCCCCAAAACATTCGGCCTGATTGAGATTTGGCCAAATTGGGCCGAATGTGCTTCGGCTCACCGAATGACCCCCAAATGCCTCTTTCGGCAATGGAGGCCGATTCGGAAGTAATTTGGCCAGCCGAATGACTTTCAGCCCCGTGCTTTCCCCGGCCTGCCCGCCAAAGTGGGCAAGCCAGGGAAGGCCTGGAAATAGCCCCCTCCCACCTTCCCTGGAAAGATCGGGGTCTCATTTAAATGCCTCCCTGTGCCTTTCACAGCCCACCTGCCAAAGCGGGCTGGCCGAAGAAGGCCCTGGAAGGATCAAATGCCTCCCCGTGCATTCCCCTCACCCAGCAAAGGGATTCCCCAAATGGATGCTGAATATACGGCATCCATTCGGGGAATCCCTTTTCGGCCAGCCGAATCAGACTAGGGAATCTGATTCGGCTGTAGGCAGGCCCGAATAATGCCGCATTATTCCGAACCGAACGCACATCCCTAATCGTAACCAGCCCCTTGAACTGAACTCAGAACCAGACTGGCAGCCGATGTAGCTGTTTCAAAATGGGCACCGGATGTTCCAAGTGGCTAGCTCTGGTCCGTAGGTGCGCTGTTGCCACTTTCCTCTGTTTTTTCAGACAGAATTGAAGACATTGTAGGAAAATCCCTGAAGACATTAACATCATTAAACTGAACTGAATCCAGCAGCTGGGAGAAACGATGACTGAGGAGGTGACATGCTAGAGGTTTACAAAATTATGGATGGGGTAGAGAAGGTAGAAAAAGAAGTCCTTTTCTCCCTTCCTCACAATACGGGAACTTGTGGGCACTCCATGAAATGAATGAGCAGGATCCTTAGAACAGTTCAAAGGAAGTCTTCCTTCACCCAAAGAGGAATGAAAAACGTGGAATTCACTGCTGCAGGAAGTGGTGGCAGCTACAAGCATAGGCAGCTTCAAGAGGGGACTGGAGAGACAGATGGAGCAGAAGCCCATCAGTGGCTATTAGGCACAAGGTATAGATGGACCATGCTCGGAAAGTGAGGCTCTGTCTTCTTGGTGCTTGGGGGGCTACAGTTGGAGGGCTTCTGGAGGTCAGACACCATTGGTGGGCCTCCTGATGGCACCTGGGTTTTGGCCACTGTGTGACATTCCTGTCCGCATTTGCCTGCCGCTCCGGGTTTTCTCATGGTTCGAGTCGAGACAATTTAAGTCCCCGGCAAAACAGCATCCAAATAACCCCGGGGCAACAGCAGTCTGAAACCAGGCTGACCACTGAAGGGAGAATGCAGAATGGGAGGGGGACGGATGGGACAGAATAAAAAGAAGGTTGAACCTTATTTTAGTGCAGAATTGGGGGGAAACCTGGATTAAAAAGAAGGTTGAATTTGATTTTAGTGCAGAATTGTTTCGAGGACACCGTGGTGAACATGGATTTAAAGGAGAGAGCAGAAAGGGCCGCAGAGTGTTGGGCCGGATGGGCCACTGGCCTGATCCAACATTGGCTTCTCTTATGTTCTCATGTAGTTGTCCAATGTGCTTGCAGCAATTTCAGTCTCAGAAATGGGTCTCCCGCCGCCATCACCGTCACAAAATTCTCATTGACTGACGGGCACTCTTATTAGATTTGCCTGTTTCCTATGGAAAGTGACAATCTTTGCAGCTTCCCACCAAAGCCGACCTATTCACTGTGAGCGAAAACAAATATTTGTTGTTCGGGTTGCCTTGGCCGACATCTTCGAAGATGGGGGGGGCCTCCCAAATGTCACGGACACTTGGAAAGATACAGAAGATCTCATAAAAATGTCTTTCCTTTCAAAGATCATTACACCGCCAGAAGGAAAAGCCTGCTGCATAAGTTCATATTAAGGAAGACGTACAGCGTCTGGTTCTGCCACTGGCATTCACTCCACATTTTCTCAACTGGGAGGAAAAGGTGCAGCTCAAAACCCACATTCAGATATCCCGGGACAACACGGTACTGACTGCCAAGTCACTCCTGAATGGCCATAAAACGGCCATCGATCTATGCAGGAGGTCCCATAAAAATCCGGTGATCAAAGGAAATGAAAGTGGCATGCAGTGTAGAGGGTACCCTAAAATCGTATGATCAAAGGAAGTGAAAGTGGCATGCAGTGTAGAGGGTGCCATAAAACCCAATGATCAAAGAAAGTGAAAGCGGCATGCAATGCAGAGGGTACCCTAAAATCCAATGATCAAAGAAAGTGAAAGTGGTGTGCAGTGCAGAGGGGAATCTCTGTTCCAACCTGGGTTTGCTAAAACTACGGAGGAAAAAGCCAATGCAGACTCGCCCTGTGGCTACTGCCGACTCACAAGAGACACAGTGGTGTCGTGGACAGAGTGCAGACTAGGAGTTGGGAGACCCAGGTTCGAATCGCCACTCTGCCACGGAAACTCGCTGGGTGGCCTTGGGCCAGTCGTTTACCTTCAGCCTAACGTATCACACTTGTGGTTCCTCTTTACAGGTGTCGGGGATGTGCTGTGGGGTCCAGGCACATAGTGGTGGCGCTTGGGGGAGGGACTGCGGCTCGGTTTCTGCTCGGCGTGCAGAAGGCCCCAGAAGGTCCAGTCCTTGGCATCTCCAGTTTAAAAGAACAAGTAGCGGGCGATGCAAAAGACCTCTGCCAGAGACCCTGGAGAGCGGCTGCCGGTCTGAGTAGACAATAGTGACCTGGATGGACCGATGGTTGGATGGACTCAGTAGAAGGCAGCTTCGTGTGTTCTCTGATGATTAGGGAATCGGCCCTCTGCTGTGCGCCCTGACTTTCGCAGCCAAGTGCGGCGAGGTGCTCCCTTGGCGAGGCACATACCGCCGAGGCTGAGCTCATGCTTTGCATTCAGAAGATCTCAGGCTGGATCTGGGCAGAAGGACCTGGCTCCGTGGAGGAACCCCTGTGCTGCACGCAGAGGGGAGGAGATGGTCTGCTTCCAGGCCGAGGACCGATGTTCTCTCTGAGCTGTGGACTCTTGTGAGCAAAAATTCTTCTTGGTGAACGACTGGCATTAAAGCTGTGAGCAGGTGATTTGGCTACTGCATGAATTAGTTTGCTCTGGAGCCATCCGTCCTGGGCTGAGACAAAAATGTGTGAGCCGGAGGCTAAGAAACTGTGAGCTAGCTCACACTAATTCAGCTTAGAGGGAACACTGCCGAGGACTGTTTTCTGGATGTCATTCCAGGCTGATGGACATTGTTTTATGCCGGCTTCTTTAATGCCCCGGGTTTGTTTGTCTCTATATTTAAAACGGCTCTTCAGGGACGACGCAAGAGATAAAACACAAAATGTGAAAATCAGTCAAATTAACAATCATTAGACCCCAGTCAATAAGACCCAGAAGCATAAAAGCACACTTTAAAAAAAACAAAAAAATGAGCGCATAAAATGTTTGGAGCCCTAACCAATCTTCATAATAGTCCTGAGGCTAGAAGCAGACTGGGAAGTCAGTTAAAGAGATCAAGCGCCTTTTAATGTCAATCATTCTTGTGCCATTATTTTATTGAAGCTTTTTTACTTTTGGGAGCCAGCTCGGGCAAGTCTCTGGAGAGGTGGTGTGTTAAATGTTCTAAATAAATGCATAGGGGCTCCAGTTCAATCCTGGAGTCTCCAAGCTTTGCTGTCTGAGAAAACAGCAAAGCTTGGAGACTGCTACCTGGGCCAAGCTGGGCTAGGATTTGGAGAGTGCTACCTGGGCCATGCTGGCCTTGGGCTTGGAGAGTGCTACCTGGCCATACTGGGCTAGGGCTTGGAGAGTGCTACCTGGGCCATGCTGGCCTTTGGCTTGGAGAGTGCTACCTGGCCGTGCTGGGCTAGGGCTTGGAGAGTGCTACTTGGCTGTGCTGGGATAGGGCTTGGAGAGTGCTACCTGGCCATGCTGGGTTAGGGGTTGGAGAATGCTACCTGACCATGCTGGCCCAGGGCTTGGAGAATGCTACCTGGCCATATTGGGCTAGGGCTTGGAGAGTGCTACCTGGGCCATGCTGGCCTTCGGCTTGGAGAGTGCTACCTGGCCGTGCTGGGCTAGGGCTTGGAGAGTGCTACTTGGTTGCGCTGGGCTAGGGCTTGGAGAGTGCTACCTGGGCTATGCTGGGTTAGGGCTTAGAGAGTGCTACCTGGCCATACTGGGTTAGGGGTTGGAGAGTGCTACCTGACCATGCTGGCCCAGGGCTTGGAGAATGCTACCTGGCCATATTGGGCTAGGGCTTGGAGAGTGCTACCTGGGCCATGCTGGGTTAGGGGTTGGAGAGTGCTACCTGGGCCATGCTAGCCTTGTGCTTGGAGAGTGCTACCTGGCCATGCTGGGCTTAGGGCTTGGAGACTGCTGCCTGACCATGCTGGCCCAGGGCTTGGAGACTGCTGCCTGGCCATATTGCATTAGGACTTGGAGACTGCTACCTGGCCATATTGCATTAGGACTTGGAGACTGCTACCTGGCCATGATGCACTGGGGCTTGGAGACTGCCACTGGCCGTGCTGGGATTGGTGGACCACTTGTCGAGCTCAGTACTTAGGTAGCCTTGTACACCCTCGTAGGTATCCAGGGTCATCATTAAGCTCCTGTATCAAGCTCCCAGCTCCTTCGTCCTCCTCCTGCGATACGGGAGCCAACAATACCAATCTATATAACAATTGCAATAACGTTTGGAAAACAGTTTGGACACTCCGCATTCCACAGTTCATGGAGTACAGCAGCTGCCGAGGGAGCCCTCAGGAGTATTTCCCATCTTGGGTTCATTTGAACCATAAGACTTAGTGTGGTGTAGTCGTTAGAGTGCGGGGAGACTTGTGTTCAAATCCCAGTGAGGTATTGCGAGACCATGGGCTGGTCAGTTTCTCTCTTAGCCTAACCTACTTGACAACGTTGTGAGGGTGAAACGTCGGGTCAGTCCTCATAACCACCCTGGGAGAACCATGAATCCCCCTTGGAACTCTTTCAAGGAGGGGAGGGGAAGATGAAGAATTAATCCATTGTTGGCGCAGGCCATTTAGGCATGAATGAAGAAGCGATCTTTCAAAAGGCTGCGAGTTTCAAGGCAGCGTGGTGGTGGGGGGAAACCTCCTCCCGTATTATCTTTCCTGTCTTAGAGAAGAGTAACATTTTGTTCCGGCGAAGGACTGGGTGACGTGATTTTGATGCCACGCATCTATCAAAAAAACCCCCTCTTGGCTTACTTACAAGAGAGAATCAAATTCCTTTCAAATAACCTCCCTTTCCAAAACCGGGAGCTATTTTTAGATCCATTTCCACAAGTCTTCAGCGGCAAGCTGTGATTTTGCTTGTGCTGTCACCGTGTCCTGGAATGATCTCGCGTTTGCTTCGGGATCAGAATCCGGGGCTCGGAGGCGCCGCGATGCCAGAACGACACGGCCGGGCGAAGACTGAGAACCCTGGCGCGCTTACCGGAGGGTAAATCCCGCGGAGCTCCAAGGGGCTTACTTTTGAAGAAAGATTCCTTGGATCAGACCGGGCGTCCATGAGAAATAACTCTTGGCACCCTCCCGGCCGTGTCCCCTCTGCAAACATAACTTCTGGCTGTCCTGCAACATAATTCACACCACCTGGCCGAAGATCTCTCCATTCCGCCCACTTGTTAATTTATCACCAAGGTCATCCAGACTCTTCTTGGCAGGACCTGAAAGAAAAGTTCAGAAGAGAGGAGTCAGGCGGGATAGAAACAAGGCAGCCCTGGGTGCCAAGCAGGGTTCCCCCTAAGCTGAGTGAGTGTGAGCCGGCTCACAGTTTTCTTAGCCTCCAGCTCACACATTTTTGCCTGAGCTCGAGAAGGAGCAGCTGCATACTGCACAGCGGTTTACGCAGCAGCCCAATCGCTCGCTCACAACTTGAAGGCCAGCAGCTCACAAAGTAGAATTTTTGCTCACCGGACTCCACAGCTAAGAGGGAAGCGTTGGTGCCAAGGAGGGAATGGTCTCCAGTCAGGGCCGGATCGCCCATAGGGCGAACTAGGCACCCGCCTAGGGCGCGCCGGCCTCAGGGGCACCAAATGGTGCCCCACTCCCCCCCGAAAGCCCCCCCGCCACCCTAACCAGGCACCCGCCGCCTCCGCCAGACCCCCCGCCCCCTTCCCCAGCGCCGGATCGCCCATAGGGCGAACTAGGCGCCCACCTAGGGCGCACCGGCCTCAAGGGCGCCAAATCGCGCCCCACTCCCCCCAAAAAGTGCCCCCCCGCCCTAACCGGGCGCCCGCCGCCTCCATCTCCGCCAGATCCCCGCCCTCTTCCCGGCTTCCCTGGGGGTCCCGCAGCTGCGGAGCCTCCAGGAAAGCCAGCGCCCCGCCGCCGCCCCCGTCTCCAGGCCCCACCGGGAGGTTGGCATCCCCAGTGGGGGCGCCCCAGGCTGTCCTGCCTAGGGCACCCAGACACCTGGAGCCGGCCCTGTCTCCAGTTCCGGCCTTCTTCTCTGGGTCTAGCAGGGAAGTTGGTGTGGCTTAAGCCAGGGCTCTCCAGCGTAGTACCTGTGGGCAACGTGATGCCTGCCAAGACCTTTCCTGGACAAGTGTTTGGGGAAGTGGGCGGTGCCAGGTGAGGTTCTTGCCCAGGAGGGTTTCTGATTGGCCACGGGAGAGCGGATTGGCGGCATGGGTTGAAATGACGTCTTTGCAGGGACAGCTGCCATCGCAGAGCTGGTTTTGTTTTCTCACCCACTCTTCTCCTCAGTAAATATTTTTAAATCACTCCCCTTCTAACCTGCACTTGGGCTTCCTCTCCACCTCCTGCAGCAGCCATTTTGTGGTTGGCTCCGCCTCCCGCAGCAGCCCTTTTGTGGTTGGCTCCGCCTCCCTCAGCAGCCATTTTGTGGTTGGCTCCGCCTCCCACAGCAGCCATTTCATGGTTGGCTCTGCCTCTCACAGCAGCCCTTTATGGTTGGCTCCACCTCTTGCAGCAGCCATTTTGTGGTTGGCTCCGCCTCCCTCAGCAGCCATTTTGTGATTGGTTCCACCTCCTGCAGCAGCCCTTTTGTGATTGTGCCCATCCCCCAATTTCAGAATTCCAAAGTTGCCCACAGACTCAAAAAAGTTGGGGACCCACCCTGACCTGGATAGCCCAGGCAAGCCGAATTGTGTCAGATCTTGGAACCTAAGCAGGGCTGACCCTGGCAAGTATTTGGATGGGAGACCTCCAAGGAATACCAGCCATTGGGAGGCTGGGGCAGGCTATCAAATCACTTCTCTGAACGTCCTCCATGCCCCAGCAGGAGTCACCAGAGGTCTCCATGACTTCCAGGCATGGGAACACACACAACCACACACACACAAATGCAAAAATACAAAAAAAGAAAGAGAAAGGTTGGGGACCCCTGACTTTGAGTATCAGCCTAGGACCTGGAAGAGCTGGATTCCAATTGCCACATGGTGATGAAGCTGTCCTTCACACGCAGCCTAACCTACCTCACAGGGTTGTTGTGTGGATGAAACAAGGAGGAAAGAAGAACACACACTGCTTGGAATTCATTGTAGAAAGACAGATGGCTGGAACAGAATCTTTGGGTGAATTGCCATCATAAAGGGAGCCGGCTCTTTTCTGCTTGGCCTGAAAAAAGCCTTTGCGGTTGACTCCCTGCCATGTCCTTCAGGGTCTTTCCTACAACGGCAGGCAGAGCCAGGCTGTTCGCTGGAGCAGCCAGGTGGAATCCTAGGCAGAGTTTTATCCTCTTCGGAAATCAGTGGGCTTAATTGGTGGGAGAGGCCACGGCTCAGTGGTAGAGCCATCTGCTTGGCATGCAGGAGGTCCCGGGTTCAGTCCCCGGCATCTCCAGTTAAAAGAGCCACCAGTAGATGATGCGTAAGACCTGAGACCCTCGAGAGCTGCTGCCAGTCTGAGTAGACAATACGAGAAGCCAGTGCTGGGTCAAGCCCATGGCCCATCCAGTCCAACACTCTGTCACCCAATGGCCAAAAACACCAGGTGCCATCGGAAGGTCCACCAGTGGGGCCAGGACACCAGAAGCCCTCCCACTGTTGACCCCCCACCCCAAGCACCAAGAATACAGAGCATCACTTGCCCCAGACTGAGAGTTCCTATCTATAGACGATACTGATTTCGATGGACCAAGGATCTGATTTGGTGAAAGGCAGCTTCATGTGTGTTCGTGTGATCTCTCTTTAGGATTTCCCTCCCAGGCCCATTCTGCATCTTGCGTTTGCTCCGCTGTCTTACCAAACCCACCCTGGAACTGGGAAAAAGATGCGGCTCTAAACCACATTCAGATACCCCGGGCCAACGCCGTACTGACTCCAGAGTCACCTCTGAACGGGCCGTAAAATGGCCTTAAATCTATGTGGACGGCTACCGTAAAACCGACAGGTCAAACGCAGTGAAAGCGGCAGGCGGTCTGGACACTGCCATAAAATCCAAGGATCGATCAAAGTGAAAGTGGCGCTCAATGGAGAGGGGGATTTCTGTTCCAGTCTCCATCAGATACCAGTCAGGTTCAATTAGAGTTGCCAGCTTTGGGTGGGGAAATGCTGGGGGATTTTAGGGGTGGAGCCTGGGGAAGGCGGGGTTTGGGGAGGGGAGGGACCGACGCAAGTGGGTTTGTATGAACAGGTAAATAAATCCTGCTAGTAGCCGGTTACTAAAATGGGTCTGTCTGAAATGACAGGAAACAACCATTAACAACCGGTTACTAAACCGGAATACAAAGGCAGTTTGAAAAGAGTCAGTGAATGCTGTTTTCATCTGCATAGCCCATTGGATCGCCATGGCCAATCAGAATCCCTGCTGGACAAGAGCCCAATCAGCCCCCCCCCCTACTAAAAACACTTGGTGGGTGCCAAGGAAAGTCATGACAGGTGACATGGTGCCTGTGGGCACCATGTTGAGGATCTATGTTTTAATCGATCTATGGGAGGAGGTCTCTGTCTAAGACCCAAAGAGCTGCAGCTGTAGAGAACTAGATGCATTTCTTACGAGGCCGCTCTCGATTGCTCGTGACGAGAAAGCCCAGAGGTATTCTGGCTCCAGCGTGGGTAAAACAGAAGGGCTGGATTTGAGGCAGAGCAATGGGGGGGGGCATGCAGGTGAACTGAGGGGGAAAAAAACCCGGAACCGAAGACAGAGGATGCGCAGATCTAGTCTCCGCGAGGGGGTATTACTCACATGTCACCCATGTCCCCAGCAGTGGGTGGTTCAAGATGGCTCCGAGAGGACAGAACGCTGGGGAGACATATGGTGTCTATGTTAAAAATACAGTTTCACACTCCCCCTTCCCCTTCCCCCAGCAGTAGGAAGTTGCAGGCAGCCTTTCCACAAACCGGTTTCCTTTGCAGGGAAAGACGCCAGCGACGAGAAGGCTTCTGAAATGCTCTGCAGCCCCGGCTGCTGCCTGGATCGGGGCATCCTGGATGCCGACAGGTCAGCCAAGTCACCGAACCGTAAGCCGCCTAGAGCCGGGACCCTCAAGCAGCAGAGGAGAAATACTCTAAATAAATAAATAAGGTGTTAGGAATATTTTTTGGGGGAGGAGGGTAATTTCTAAATTTGGGACAGTGTTTGCTGCAGCTTCCGTTTACCCTCTTTTGCCTGCTCCTGATGCGCATACGTACGTTGGACCAACACTGCATGCCAAAAAAATTGAGTTTGTGATGCATAGAGATTCGTTTGGTGGGGTGTTTTGGGGAGGCACATGTGCACAGACCATGCAAGGAACAACAACAACAGGAAGGAAAGAGCCTCCTGGGAGGGGATTGCACACACGGTTTTGCCACAGTTCTTTCAGAGCGGCGTTCCTTCAATGCACACCATGGGCATCAGTGAGACATTGCACACAAAAAAACACAACAAATTGGATGCAGTCACAGATACAGATACATTGGCACTGAGATCCATAAAACCCAGCGCATGGGGCATGACTAGGGTTGCCATCCTCCAGGTGGTGCCTGGAGATCTCCTGCTATTACAATTGCTCTCCAGATGACCAAGATCAGGTCCCCTGGAGGAAATGGCTGCATTGGAGGATGGACTCTATGGAGGGTCCCTCCCCTTACCAGGCCCCACCCTCCCCAGGCTCCACCACCCCCAATCTCCAGGTGTGTTTCCCAACCTAGAGACAATTGTAAGAGTGGGAGATCTCCAGGTGCCACCTGGAGGTTGGCAACCACAGGACTGTGGTTTCACACGCACTAAATAACCGGCTTTCAATTCATTTCCAATGCACTTTCCAACTGGATTTTGCCAGTCCTCCAAGGCCCATTCTGCATCTAGCGTTGGCTCCACTGTTTTACCAAACACACACTGTCTGTGTTCACCACGCGGGAACAGAAATAAGATGTGGCTCAAAACCACATTCAGACACCCCGGGGCCAGCGCTGTACTGACTGCAGAGTCACCCCTGAATGGCCATAAAATGGCCATAAATCTTTGCAAGACAGCTACCGTAAAACCGAGAGGTCAAACGAAGTGAAAGGGGCATGCAGTGTGGACACTACCGTAAAATCCGACAATCGATCAAAGTGAAAGTGGCGCATAATGTAAGAGGGGAATTCCTGTTCCAGTGTGGGTTTGGTAAGGCAGCAGAGCGAATGATGGATGCAGAATGGGCCACCGTCGAACCCAGTTGGAAAGCGCACTGGCAGTGGGTTGAAAGTGGACTATTTAGCATGTGTGACCACAGCCTAGATGTCTCATGGAATGGATTTTTTAAAAATCAAGTGCGCCGAGATTGCATTGTGAAAAGGGTCCACTGATCTGAGCGACAGAGGGTCCCCTTTGAAAGCAGATCGTGGGGGAGAAAAGAAGGTCAACCCGATTCACGGGGCGGACGCGGCCCTGCCCGTGCCATCTGAATCGCTCCCTCCCCCTCCCTTCCCTCTGTGATTTTATTTTGGAACTGTACAAGGATGCCGGGGAAACTATAAATACTGCAGCCAGATGGATGAGAGTTCTCTGGTCTGAGATGAACGCTGTGCCTTTCAAGGCCTCAGATTGGTCCCGGATTGTTTGATCTAGGCCAGCTGAGCCCTGGGAGGGGGGGGAAGGACACCGGGTCACGCCGTCAAGGGCTTCCCCCTTACAGGAGGGTGGCTTGACCTCTCGCTTCGGCTCTTGCAGATGGATCAGAGGGCAGCAAGGACGAGTTCGTTTTGTTATAACATCCTACATTATTTCAGAAGGAATCAAGATAGCAGGAAGAGTGGATGGCACATTTTTGGAAGCTGTATTCTTGGGGAGGGGTTTAGTGGAAGGGCACCTGCTTGGCACGCTGAAGGTCCCAGTTCAATCCTTGGTGTCTTCTGTTAAAAGAATCAAATTGTTGTTGTTGTTCAGTCGCACAGTCGAGTCCGACTCTTCGCGACCCCATGAACCAGATTACGCCAGGCCCTCCTGTCTTCCGCTGTCCGCTGAAGTTTGCTCAATTTCATGTTCGTTGCATCGATGACAGTGTCTAACCATCTCATCCTTTGCCGTCCCCTTCTTCTTTGACCTTCAATCTTTCCCAGCATCAGGGTCTTCTCCAATCAAATAGTAGGTGGCGGGAAAGACCTTGACCTGAGACCCGCGGCTCTGTGGTAGAGCCTTTGCTTTTCCTGCATGAAGTCCCAGGTTCAGTCCTCAGCATCTTCAATTAAAAGGATCAGGTGATGTGAATGAACTTCACTTGAGGAACTTCCTCTGGAGGGTCAACAGGAGAGCATCTTTTTGACAGAGAGTGGGATGGGCTGTGGCTCAGTGGCAGAGCATCTGCTCTAGACACAGAAGGACCCAGGTTCAATCCCTGGCATCTCCAGTTAAAAGGACCAGGCAGTAGGTGATGGGAAAGACCTTGACCTGAGAACCTGGCTCAGTGGTAGAGCATTTGCTTTGCATGCAGGAGGTCCCAGGTTCAATCCCTGGCATCTCCAGTTCAAAGGACCAGGCAGTAGGTGATTGGATAGACCTTGACCCGAGACCCTGGAGAGTTGCCACTACTGTTCAGATAGACAACACTGATCTTCATTGACCAAGGGTCTCACCCAGTGTGAGCGAGCTTCATGTGGGCCAGTGTACAGCTTTGGAAATGGATCAACAGAGGATTCCAAAATCTAATGGGAACAAGATCAAAAGTAATTTGGGACTCTGAAACCCAGAAAACAATTTTACATAATTTCAAAAGCCACTTTCATTGGATAATCCGCATAGTCTGTTGGTGAATTTGGGGGAAATTGTCTTTCCGTCTTTCCGTCCATCCATCCATCCATCCATCCATCCATCCATCCATCCATCCATCCATCCATCCATCCATCCATCCATCCATCCATCTATCTATCTATCTATCTATCTATCTATCTATCTATCTATCTATCTATCTATCTATCTATCTATCTATCTATCTATCATCTATCCATCCATCCATCCATCTATCTATCTATCTATCTATCTATCTATCTATCTATCTATCTATCTATCTATCTATCTATCATCCATCCATCCATCCATCCATCCATCCATCCATCCATCCATCCATCCATCCATCCATCCATCCATCCATCCATCCATCCATCCATCCATCCATCCATCCATCTATCTATCTATCTATCTATCTATCTATCTATCTATCTATCTATCTATCTATCTATCTATCTATCTATCTATCTATCTATCTATCTATCAATCTATCTCCCTGTATGCTGGGTAGCTTTTTTGCACAGTTGCAGAACCCGGGTCTATAAAGTGAAGGGCGGATGAGCCCCTTTTATCTGCTGCCGGGCAACACATGGAGTCCTTTGCAGTGGCTTTTTTTCTGATTTCTTGCGCAGCCGAGAAGCAGAAAAGCCTGCGCTCTCTTTCATGCAGGTCCAGCTGGCGCTCTCGCCGCCTGCGGTGTTCAGCACGCAACGGCCGAGTGCCATTTCCAAAGAGGCTCCCTGGGTGCCTCCGTCTACTGTTAATTAACAGTGATCACCACTCACCTGGGTCAGTTTAGGGTCAAGCCAGGGGAAAAGCAATTGGGACAGTTTTGAATGAGGGCCAACACTTTAGTGGCTTTGACTACCATAGTGAGGCTTGCCAGGTCCCCCCTGGCCACCGGGGGGAGGGATGGGGGCAGGGTTGCCAGATCCAGGTTGGGAAATCCTGGAGATCTGAGGGTGGAGCCCGGGGAGGACGGGGACCTCAGTGGGGTACAATGCCACAGAGACTACTCTCCAAAGCATCCATTTTCTCCAGGGGAAACTGATCTCTGGAGTCTGGAGGGGAGCTGTAGTTCCAGAAAATCCCCAGGTCCCACCTGGAGGCTGGCATCCCTAACAGTAGCCCACAGGTGACAAGTGAATGACTCTCTTGGCGCCGATCACATGTGTTGTGCCCAGTCTTAAGATGCAAATCCAGGCAGCAGGGTAAATCTTACAGCAGATGTAGAAGACACACAGAGAGGTTGTGAGGTGTAGTGGTTAGGCTGGTGGATTAGGATGAAGAATTCTCCCATTTCAATTCTCCACTTGGAGCTTACTCGGCGATCTAGGGCTAGCCTTGTTGAGCCTACGGGCCCTGCTGGAATTTTGAGAAAGGCGGGTGGGTGTCACCGCAAAACGGTGGGAGCCAATCACAAAACGGCGGGAGGTTCCAAATCGGTCGTCTGCCTAGGATAGGGGGAGCTATTTCTGTGTCAACAGAGAGGCGACGTCTCCTTCAGGTTGCCCGCCTCCAGGTGGCGGCTGGAGATCTCCTGGGATTACAACAGATCTCCAGGCGACAGAGATCCGTTCCCCTGGAGAAAATGGCTGCCTTGGACGGTTGGCTCTATAGCATTATACCTCGCTGAAGTCCCTCCCTTCCCCAAACCCTGCCTTCCTCAGGCTCCACCCCCCAAATCTCCAGGTATTTCACAACTCAAAGCTGGCAACCCTATGGTGTTCCGGGGTCTTCCGATGCACCCCCTGCTCCAATGAGGTGGAAGAAGAGATATTTTGGAGAAGAAAACAAGTGCGATGGAGGGAAGGAGAGAGAGAGAGAGAGAGAGATTGGATTTATACCCCGCCCTTCACTACCTGAAGGAGTCTCAGAGCAGCTTACAATCTCCCTTCCCTTCCCCTCCCCACAACAGACACCCTATGAGGTAGGCGGGGTGGAGAGAGCTCTCCCGAGAACTGCTCGTGAGAGAACAGCTCTGGGAGAACTTGTGACCGACCCAAGGTCACACCAGCAGCTGCATGTGGAGGAATGGGGAATCGAACCCTGGTTCTCCTAGATTAGGGTTCGTGCTCCTAACTGCTACACCAAACTGGCCTGGAAGCACACGTGTGAGCCCCAAGCTGGAAGTCACTGTCTGACTGAGGGTCAGTCACGCCCCTTCAGCCTGACCTACTACGGCACAGGGTTGTTGTGATGATAGCCCAAGCCCTGTAGGCTGCCTATAGCTACTTGTAGGATGTGTAAGGATAAGAACTGATAACTTGCCTACCCATTCTGTCAGGCAGGAGCCCCCAGGTAATTGAGGTTTATAATGTCGAGAATCGTCAGTTTCTCTGATTTGGTGGGTGGCAGCTTGAGAGAGAAGGGCCTTCTCGGCTGTGGCCCCAAAATTATGGAGCCCTCTCTCCCCAGGGAGACCCACCCACTCCCTTCTGTCTCTGTCTTCTGCCAGCAAGTGGAGACCTTTTGCTTCCTCTGGAGTTCCCAAGTGATCCTTCCTTCCTGCTCCATTTTTAATGATTGTTTGCATGTGCTTTTGATGTGTGTTTTACTTTTGGTTTTTATTGTTTTTTATGGTCTGTTTTTATATTTTTTGTAAACTTTTAGCAGCCTTGGGGCGGCTCTCATTGGGCAGAAAGGCGACACGCACATTTTGTTAGATAAATAATACATAATTTTTGGAGTTGAACTGATCTTGAGACAGAGCTCCCGGTAGGGTTGCCCGGATCCAAGTAGGGCTTGGGGATTTCCCGGAATCACAACTGATCTCCAGACGAGAGAGATCAGTTCACCTAGAGAACAGCGCTGCTTCGGAAGGTGGGCTCTATGGCATTATACCCCGCTGAAGTGCCTCCCCTCACTCTCCACTGGACTCCGGGATGCCAGCCTCCAGGTGGGGGCTGGAGATCCCCTTGAATTACAGCTCATCTTCAGACTACGGAGATCGATTCCCTGGGAAGAAAATGGATACTTTGAAGGATGGCCTCTATGGCATTGCACCCCACTGAGATCCCCATCCTCCGCAGGCTCCACCCACAAATCTCCAGGACTTTCCTGACCTGGAGCTGGCAACCCTATCCTCCCATCCTCCCATCCCCCGCCGGTGGCTGGGGAGAATCTGGCAACCCTACTTAGAGTCCACCCTCAAATCTGCAGGAATTTCCCAAACTGGAATTGGTAACCCTAGGATCGGGGCTCTATGGAATTCTGGGAGGAAGAGAACCATATATCATGTCGCCTGATTGCATACATGTTAATGGGGAATGAAATATCGGCTTGCTCAGAGGGGATGACGCCAAGTCCTTGGATTGCAGTCTTCCAATAGCAGGAGGCTGTATTTGCATATGACCTGTGGCGATGATATTTAAAGGGGAGCGTTGCCAACCTCCAGGTGGCAGCGGGAGATCTCCTGGGATTACAACTGAATTCCAGGCGACAGAGATCAGTTCCCCTGGAGGAAATGGCTTCTTTGGATGGTGGACTCTGTGGCATTGTGCCCCATTGAAATCCCTATTAAAGGGGGAGGACACGAAGTTCTTCCCCCATTACTATTCCCATCCTTAACGCGACCTGGACCCACCAATACTGTTTGTTTCGCATGACCAACCACCCTCGGGGAAAAGGACGGCATAACTTGTAGGTTCCCCTTGGTGGTGGTGGGGGGGAATTGATTCACTTTTGATGGAGTTACTACCATACCTCTCCTCAGGTTTGAAATCAAGGTGGCTTGTGAAGTAAAAAAAAAAAAATCAATATAGAAAACAGAAAAGAAAAATCTGTCATAGGAAAAAAACAGGAGATTGGTTAACAGAGAGAGAGAAAGACAACAAGAGAGACTTTTTTTTAAAAAGTCAGTCATGTAAGATGTCTACGGGAAATGCCAGGGAGTTGTCTTCGTCTGAGGCCTTAAGAAAGATACCTATCTATGACATCTAAATTTACAAGCAACGTGGCTTCTAGAAGGTTCTAAAACGCCTCACAGTTGGGCCTGCCAGTGCTCAGACTTCACAGAAATGGCCGTGTTGTTTTCTCTGTTTTTAAAAAACCATGCGCTCTTTTCCACGCCGTATGGGACTACAGGTTGTCAAATCCACACACGTACATACACCTGCTTCCGTTTGCCAAACATTGGAATGCAGACAGCATAGACCGGGCTTTGGGGGAGATTTCACAAATGTAGGCCCCAGCATGTTTTTTTTTTCCTGCACAGATGCCGCTCATATCCTCAGGAAAAGACTAGCAGAAAAAGAGAGGGAGAAAAGCATTGTGCGTGTGGGGATTCCAAATAGCGGCTTGGCAGGACGCGAAAACACCGTTTCAGGCTGACCCACATAGAAAATTTTGCTGCAGAGAGGGTCTCCCCCCCCTTTTCTTGGCTTTGGACAGAAATCCGGTGTGGCTCAGTTTCCCCCCGGGACCCAGCTTCCAGAACCGCCTCCCCTTATGCTCTCCTCTTTGCGTGTTCCTAGCCTTGAAAGAATATTAGTCTGTGGGGACCACGGCACACAGGGAAGTTGAAGTGTCTCCATAGCTTCTGAGAAGCACAGAGAGATGCTTTGCTCCTGTCTGTTCTCCGCGGCGGATCCCCCCTCCCTCTCTGCCATTTCAAGAACCTGAAAAGCCTTGAGGAAACCTTCCCCACGTTTCCCCCCTCCCTCCACAAACCTGATCGATCTCTGCAATTATAGCGTAGATCAAACTGTGATTGTGACCGGGGAGCCGTTGGGATGTCTGAGGGAAGCACAAATACCCCAGCAGGGGAAGATATATGTTGGCAGTTTGTAGCTAAGGCCGCGCATTTGCCACAGCAGCTGCGATCTTGGCAGGAACATCCCAGGCAGGAAAAGATGGGAAAGGCTAGAAACCCGGCAAGGAACAGGCAGCAGAAAGGGGGTGATTTCCAGTTTCTCATCCTGGCTAGTTTCGACTGGAAAATCCTCCTTTTGATTTTGGTTCTCCCACTGTGCAAATCACCCCTGTGATTCTCTGTTTTCCCTTCCCCCATAAAACCCTGTGATTCTCTGTTTCCCCTTTCCCCCTCAAAAACATGCATTTTTCAGTGTGATTTGTATGTTCATCAGGACTATATGTTACAACTAATTTTATCCATAGAAATGACACCCGGGATTCTTTTTTGCACTTTACACAAGAAGAGATCGAGGGGAAGTGAAAAGGACTCTAAGCCGCCCTTCACTCGGAGTCTCAGGGTGGCTTAGAGTCCCTTTCCCTTCCCCTCCCCACAACAGACACCCTGTGAGGTAGGTGGGCCTGAGAGAGCTGTCTTGAGAACTGCCGTTGAGAGAACAGCTCTGAAAGAACTTGTGACTGACCCAAGGTCACACCAGCAGCTGCATGTGGAAGAGTGGGGAATCGAACCTGGTTCTCCCAGATTAGAGTCTGCGCTCTTAACCGCTACACCAAACAAGCCATCCACATTTGGACCTGATGTTAGAGATCCTAATCCTAGAGTGAGAGATATTACTGCTGTCACTCAAATGCATTGATAGAGATGGGGAGGAGAAAGAGGAAAGAAGTGGGACCCCCGTGATGAATGAACACATGAAGCTGCCTTACACTGAATCTGACTCTTGATCCATCAAAGTCAGTACGGTCTACTCAGACTGGCAGTGGACCTCCAGGGTCTCTGGCAGAGGTCTTTCCCATCACCTACTGCCAGATCTCTTAACTGGAGATGCTGGGGATTGAACCTGGGGCCTTCTGCATGCCAAGCAGATGCTCTTCCACTGAGCCAGGGTTCCAGATTGAAGTCTTTCCCATCACCTCCTGCCTGGTCCTTTGAACTGGAGATGACAGGGAGTGAACCTGGGGCCTTCTGCATGCCAAGCAGTTGCTCTGCCACTGAGCCAGGGTTCCAGATCAAGGTCTTTCCCATCACCTCCTGCCTGGTCCTCTTAACTGGAGATGCCAGGGATTGAACCTGGGGACCTTCTGCATGCAAAGCAGATGCTCTACCACTGAGCCATGGTTCCAGATCAAGGTCTTTCCCATCACCTACTGCCTGGCCCTTTGAACTGGAGATGCCGGGGATTGAATCTGGGCACCTTCTGCATGCAAAGCAGATGCTCTACCACTGAGCCATGGTTCCAGATCAAGGTCTTTCCCATCACCTACTGCCTGGTCCTTTTAACTGGAGATGCCAGGGATTGAACCTGGGCCTTCTGCATGCCAAGCAGATGCTCTTCCACTGAGCCACAGCCCCTGCCTTCTCTCCTAGTGGATTTCCAAGGGCTACTGCGGCTGGTTCCCCCCCAGAGATAAAAGTTCTTCTCATTGCCTATCCAGGCCAAGCCCTATAGCTCCTTTTTAACTAGGTACATGTGATTAAAAAACACCCCCCAAGACTTGACTGGCTCCTTGTTTTTGACGGGTCTTTGATCGGGGGAAGTATTAATTATGCTGCAAAGTGAGGGCAGCTGACTAATGAAGTCAAGATCAAAGAGAGAAGAGACAAGTGGGAGTTCACAGCCATCTTTGCACTGTGGGGTTAATCTCTCTCTTCAGGGAATCACCCCAATGTCAAGTTGGGGCACAGCGACCCCCCCCCAGACTTACAACCAATCTCCCGATGACAGCAATCAGTCTCCTAAAGAAAATTCCTGCTTTGTAGGGGGGACTCTAGGGTGGCCAGCTCTGGGTTGGGATATGTCAGGGGACTTTGGGGGGTGGAGCCTGGGGAAGGCGGGGTTTGGGGAGAAGGGGGCCTCAGCAGGGTACAAGGCCGTAGACCCCACTCTCCAGGGCAGCCATTTTCCCCCCAGGGGAACTGATCCCTATTGAGGGCAGTTGTAATAGTGGGAGAGTTCCAGACCCCACCTGGAGGTTGGCAACCCAATTCTGATGAGCTTCCTCCCGTCCCCAAAGTGCTCTCCCCAGGCTCTGCCTCCAAACCTTCAGGATTTTCGCACCCCAGAGATGCTCTGGTTGGACCTCACCTAACATACTGTGTTCAGTTTGGTGTGAGAGCCAGTTTGGTGTGAGAGCCAGTTTGGTTTGAGAGCCAGTTTGGTGTGAGAGCCAGTTTGGTGTAGTGGTTAAGTGCACGGACTCTAATCTGTGAGAACTGGGTTTGATTCCCCACTCCTCCACTTGCAGCTGCTGGATGAGCTTGGGCAAGCCATAGTTCTTAGAAGAGCTGCCCTTGAAAGGTCAGTTCTGGAAGGAGCTTTCTCAGCCCCACCTACCCCACAGGGTGTCTCTTGTGGGGAGGGGAAGGGAAAGGAGATTGTAAGCCACTCTGAGACTCCAAGTGAAGGGCGAGGTATAAATCCAATCTTCTCTTCTTCTTCTTCTTCAGTTTTGGGCAGCATAACGTGTCCAGAGGAGGGCAACGAAGATGCTGATTGGGTCTGGAGACCAAGTTCTATGAGGAAAGGCTGAAGGTGCTGGGTGTGTTTAGCCTGGAGAGGAGACGACTGAGAAGTGATATGAGAACCATCTTCACGGACTTGAAGGGCTGTCATCTAGAGGATGGTGCGGAGTTGTTTTCTGTTGCCCCAGAAGGTCGGACCAGAACCAACGAGTTGAAATTAAATCAGAAGAGTTTTTGGCTAAACATCAGGAAGAACTTCCTGACAGTTAGTGCAGTTCCTCAGTGGCACAGGCTTCCTCGGGAGGTGGTGGGCTCTCCTTCTTGGGAGGTTTTCCAACAGAGGCTAGGTGGCCATCTGACAGCAATGCAGATTCTGTGAATTTAGGCAGATCATGAGAAGGGAGGGCAGGAAGGGTTGCCTCAGTGCTTAGTTCTTCTGGCCCTTTTTTACACGCCCAGGGAAATGCGGAGTGCCACTTTGGGGGTCAGGAAGCCATTTTTCTCCAGGCCAGTTCGACCGGGGATCCTGGAGGTTTTTTGTCATTTTCTGGGTGTGGAACAGCAGTCACTGCGGGTGTGGAGGTATTTGTGATTTTCCTGCATTGTGCATGGGGTTGGACTAGATGACCCTGGAGGTCCCTTCCGACTCTATGATTCTGTGATTTTATTCTAACCCTACCATTGCTCCCTCTAAGCTCTGGAGTCTTGAGAGCAAAAATTCTACTTCGTGAGTGACTGGCATTAAAGTTGTGAGCGAGCGATTTGGCTGCTGCATAAATTAGTTTGCTCTGGAGCCCTCCTTCCTGAGTTAAGACACAAATGTGTGAGCCGGAGGCTAAAGAACTGTGAGCTGGCTCACACTAACTCAGCTTAGAGGGAACAGTGAACCCTGCCCCAATGCCGCCTGCCTCCACCTGGGGATCCGGAAAGGCAGTTCTCACAACAAGGTTCTCAACAACCCAACCAAGCTTGTAAAATCCATTGTTTTATTCCTCTCCACCCAAACACCCCATCTGTTCACATTGATGATTTGTTTGCAGATGAAACAAGCGGTAGTTCCATCCTGTTTGCATCTGCACAGTTGGGCAGCATTCATTATCACAGAGGCAGCTGGCTGGCAACAGCCGTCGGGGCATGCTCAGAATTAGAGGCGATGGCAAGGGATGATGGGAGTTGTAGTTTTTCAGCTTGGGAAAGCTGTGGAATATTTCGTTCCCATCAACACCAGCAGGAAGTCGTGTTGAGGAAGGGGGTGAAGAGTGGAAATAGAGCTCCAGAGCTTGTCTTCAGTTTGGTGTAGTGGTTAGGAGGGTGGACTCTAATCAGGGAGGACCGGATATGATTCCTCACTCCTCCACATGCAGCTGCTGGTGTGGCCTTGAGCGAGCCACAGTTCTCTTAGAGCTGTTCTCTCAAGGGCAGTTCTCCGGAGAGCTCTCTCAGCCTCACCTACCTCACAGGGTGCCTGTTGTGGGGAGGGGAAGGGAAAGGAGATTGTAAGCTGCTCTGAGATTCCTTTGGGTCAGATCCAATCTCTTCTTCTCCTCCTAAAGATAATGAATTACTCCTCCCTTTTCAGGAAAGGTAAAACTTGTGGCTTGGGGGAAGAAGTGGCTCTTCTGATGTTCCTCGGAAGGCCTCAGTCTATATGCCCTGTCGCTGGACCTCCAGAGGAACTGGTTGGCCCCTGTGTGAGACAGATGGGTGGACTAGATAGACTAGATGGTCTGATCCAGCAGGGCTGGATGGACTATTAGTCAGATCTAGTCCAGCATCCCCATCTGAGGATGCAATCCCAAACCTGCTTACCGCAAAGTGAGTTTCTCTGTACTCGGTGGGGTTGAGCACTCGCTCCTAGGACGGGGCCTGGCTGCTTTCTATTAGCTCGCCCCCTGACCCTCCGCCAGTGACTCGGCTGGAAATCAAAAAGGCTTCGGGGCCCGACTGCCACTTCGGTGAGTTCACCAACGTATTTCTGCATCCCCGTTATATATCTTTGGGGAGCTGCTCCGTCGACCCCGGCATCAATTCTAATACGCGGCGGCGTGCTTTTCTCTCTTTTCCTCCAAACATAATAGTGCACACTGGGCTTTCCCCGGTAACAGAGATAAATTGCTTATGGGTGGTCTGTATACAGTGAGTCTCATGCATGCACTGGAGGCTCATGTTCATTTTATTCCACAGCATTCCGGGGTTTTTTTTTTTTGGGGGGGGTAGAACTCCTGTTTTTGTCCGACTGCATTATGCGGCTTCTTCACCCATCTGGCGATTCTTTCCACTTCGTGACGGCATTAATCAGTCTTAATAAAAACCTAATCCCCACCGGTCCGGGTCCTCTGTTGCTTCAGCTGGGATTCCAGATTCGGCTTTGTTATATGCTAGAGTCTCTCTACAACTATTCATTGCTGTTTTCTGAGCCTGTAACCACGTTTGCATCGCTGGTCGCGAGCCATTTGTGTTTGGCCGGAATCAAATCAATCCCAGTCGCTCGGCGCCTTTCCCGTATGCCTAGGGTTGCCAGCTCCGGGTTGAGAAGTACCTGGAGATTTGGGGGTTTGGGGAGAGGAAGGAATTCAGTGGGGCGTAATGCCATAAAGTCCACCTTCCAAAGCTGCCATTTCCTCCAGGGGAACTGACCTGTGTCACCTGGAGATCACTTGGAATACTGGGAGACCTCTAAGTGCCACCCGGAGTTTGGCAACCTTACATGATCTCCTCCCATTTATTTTATTTATTTACAAAGATTGTACCCGGTCTTTCTGCCCTCCACAGGGCCACCAAGGTATCTAACAGACTGAAAACGTGCATCATTAAAAACCTTAAGCCCTGATCTGGATCGCCCCGGCAAGCCCGGTCTCATCAGATCTCGGAAGCCAAGCAGGGTCGACTCTGGCAGGTACATGGATGGGAGACCTCCAAGGAATACCAGCAGTCGGGAGGCGGGGGCAGGCTTTATTCAGCCACCTCTCTGAATATCCTCCAGACCCTCGGTAGGGGTCAGTCACCAGAGGTCGCCATGACTTCCAGGTGTACACACACTCAAACGTGCATTCACACATACACACATGCACATATGAAAAATGCAAACCATGTGCCTTAAAAACCATTAAAACTAAACGAAAACAAGTTATTTGAGCTATTAAAACCTAGGAGGAGGAGGAGGAGGAGGAGGAGGAGGAGGAGGAGGAGGAGGAGGAGGAGGAAGAAGAAGAAGAAGAAGAAGAAGAAGAAGAAGAAGAAGAAGAAGAAGAAGAAGAAGAAGAAGAAGAAGAAGAAGAAGAAGAAGAGATTGAATTTATACCCCGCCCTTCACTTGGAGTCTCAGAGTGGCTTACAAACTCCTTTCCCTTCCCCTCCCCACAACAGACACCCTGTGAGGTAGGTGGGGCTGAGAGAGCTCTGACAGAAACGGCTCTTTTTCAAGGACAGCTGTGCCAGAGCTTGTGACTGACCCAAGGTCACATCAGCAGCTGCAAGTGGAGGAGTGGGGCATCAAACCCAGTTCTCCCAGATTAGAGTCCGCACAGTTAACCACTACACCAGACTGGCTCTCACCAAAATACTCACACAGAGAAGTACACTGTGCGCATAAAGTGTCATTAAGTCATAGCCAACTTATGGTGACCTTCCAGGGTTTTCAAGGCAAGAGACGTTCAGAGGTGGTTGGCCATTGCTTGCCTCTGCGTAGCAACCCTGGACCCCCTTGCTGGTTTCCCATCCAAGTACAAACTAGGGCTGACCCTCCTTAGCGTCCGAGATCTGAGGAGATCGGTCTAGCCTGGGCCGTCCAGGTCAAGGCAAGAGATGAACAGAGGTGCTTTGCCATCACCTTCCTCTGCGTAGAGACCCTGGACTTCCTTGGTGGTCTCCCATCCAAGTACTAACCAGGGCTGATCCTGCTTAGCTCCTGAGATCTGATGAGATTGGGCTTGCCTAGCCCACCTACACTTACATAATATACAGGACAGAAAGGCAGGATCACTGAGGGAACACCAGATGAAACCAGGAAGTCTTCATCTGATGGTGGAAGACGTCAACAGAAGGGGACAGGCGAGTCTCTCTGGGGTGAGAGTTCCAGAGTTTTGGTCCCATGACCATGTCCCAGGCTGCCCCCTTCTTCGTCTCAGACGGTGGAGACACCCACAGCAAGGCCTTTGGAAGATGACCATAGTCATCAGGTCCATTCACAAGGACATTTCTCCAGGCATGCTGGTTCCCCAAGCTACGTAGGGCTTTAAAGGTCAACCCCAGCACCTTGAATTGTGCCTGGAAACAGCTTGGGAGCCAGTGTAGGTGGGCCAAGTCACATGTTCCTTATGACCCTCTCCAACATTCCGGCTGCAGCGTTCTCTGCCGATCGAAGCTTCTGAACACTTCTCAAGGGCAGTCTCCCATGGAGCACATTGCAGTAATCTAATCTCGATGAAACCAGGGCATACAACCCCAGTGGTCAGATCATCTCTGCCAAGGCAAGGCTACAGCTGGCTAATCAGTCGAAGCTGGTAAATGGTGCTCTTGGCCATGGGTGATTAAAATGGCACTTTGGGCCACAGAGAGTGATTAAAGCATGGGATTCGCTGCCAGAGGATGTAGCAATGGCCCCGGGAATAAATGGCTGTAAAAGGGGATGAGATAGATTGATGGAGGATAGGGTTTATCAGTGGCTACTAGCCATGGTGACTGAGGGGAACCTCCACCTTCCGAGACACTAAACCTCTGAATCCCAGAGTCAGGAGGCAACATCAGGGGAAGGTCTCAGCCTCTGTGCCCTGCTGTTGGCCCTCCAGGGGAACTGGTTGGCCACTGTGTGAGACAGGAGGCTGGACTAGATGGACCACTGGTCTGATCCAGCAGGGCTCTTCCAGTGTACTTAAGAAGGCCTTGGCCTCTCTGCCCTGTTTTTGTCTCTCCCGAGGCACTGATTGTCCACTGTGTGAGACTAGATGGACCATCGGTCTGACCCAACAGGTCTCTTCTTATGTTCTTACAAAGGCCTTGTCCTCTATGCCCTCTTGTTGACCCTCTAGAGGAACTGGTTGGCCACTGACTGAGACAGGATGCTGGACTACATGGGCCACTGGTCTGATCTAGCAGAGATCTTCTGATGTTCTTAGGAAGACCTCAGCCTCAATGCCCTGTTGCTGGCCCTCCAGAGGAACTGGTTGGCCCCTGTGTGAGACAGGATGCTGGACTAGACGGACCACTGGTCTGATCCAGCAGGCTCTTCTTATGTTCTTATGTGCCACCTGCTTATCCAACAGTTGGCCTTGTTCTGAGAGCCCCTCTGCTTCTCTGCACGACAGACCCATTCCTTCAAGGGGACTGCAACCCCATCCACAATACCTGCTGCTGGTGTTAGTGAAAAATTTCCCCCCGGGTAAGTTTCCCAGCACCATCTATACATCTGACCGAGAGCATTCCTTGTAGGTCACCATAAGTGGCTTTTTCCTCTGGTTATTATAGGTCAGATCAGATCAACCAAGAATTTATTGAGTTTGTGTCTTTTCATCTTCCTTCCCTGTCCTCATTTTCTTTGTGTTTAGTTATAGTGCAGGGTTGCCAACCTCCAGGTGAGAACGTGAGTTCACCTGGAATTACAATCAAGGCTCCCTCTAAGCTGTGGAGTCTTGTGAGCCAAAATTCTACTTTGTGAGCCGCTGGCATTAAAGTTGTGAGCGAGCCATTTGGCAGCTGCATAAATTAGTCTGCCCAGGAGCCCTCCTTCCTGTGCAAAGACAAAAATGTGTGAGCCAGAGGCTAAAAAACTGTGAGCTAGCTCACACTAACTCATCTAAGAGGGAACATTGATGACAACTGATGTCCAGGCGACAGAGATCCGTTCACCTGCCGAAAATGCCCACTTTGGAAGGTAGTCTCTGTGGCATTGTACCCCACTGAAGTCCTTCTTAGGCTCCACTCCCCAGATCTCCAGGTATTTCCCAACCCAGAGCTGGGAACCCTATTTGCGTATTGCATTATAGGCCTTATTTAAAATCATGAGCAACCTTGGAATGCAACAGCATAAATCTAGTATAGAAATGCGCACCTAGGAAATAAAAGTAAATAATTTTGTAATGCCAGAAAGTAGCCATGGAAACATGGGGTCGTGACTTTCAATGGCACACCTGTTCTCCCCGGTCCTCCCAGGGCTGCCAATAGGATTGCCAACCTCCAGGTGAGGCCTGGAGATCTCCCAGAATTGCAGCTCATCCCCAGACTATAGCGATCAGCTCCCCTGGAGAAACTGGCTGCTTTGGAGGGTGGAGTCTAGGGCACGATCCCCTGCTGAAGTCCCGCCCCTCCCCAAACCCCGCCCTCCCAGGCTCCACCCCCAAAGTGTCAAGAATTTCCCAACTCAGAGCTGGCAGCTGTAGTTACCAGCCCCATAGTTGGTCCACTCAGGGCTCCTTCTGTAGCGGGAACTCCTTTGCATATTAGGTGACACCCCTAATGTAGCCAATCCCCCAAGAGCTTACAGAGCCCTTCTCACAGGGGCTACTGTAAGCTCTTGGAGGATTGGCTACATTAGGGGTGTGTGGCCTAATATGCAAAGGAGTTCCTGCTACAAAAAGAGCCCTGGACACTGATCTCCAAGCTAGAGTGATCAGATCCCCAGCAGGGACTGGCAGCTTTGGAAGCTGGACTCTTATGATGTCACATCCTCACTGAACTTCCTGTTTCCCCCTGATTCCCTCCTTCTCATGTACTGCCTCTAGATCTCCGGGAACTTCTGGATCTGCAGTTGGCATCCTTGGCTGGAATGGTTTGGAACAGTTCATCTCCACCATGGCTAGGCTTGCCAACCTCCAGGTGGCACCTGGAGATCTCCCGCTATTACAGTTGATCTCCTGACGATCGAGATCGGTCCCCCTGGAGAAAGTGGCTGCTTTGGAGGGTGGGCTCTGTGGCATGATCTCCTGCTGAGGTCTCTCCCGTCTCCAAGTCCCACCCTAACCAGGCTCCACCCCCAAGATCGCCAGGAATTTCCCATGGCAAAACTAGCCACGGCCACCTGAAAACCCCTGTTTCTATTTTGCTTCTCCCTCCCGTGACTCGAACTCAAGATCTTTCTTTTTTCCTTCTGTCATTTTCTATTCTTCGTTACCCAAAGTTTACTGTAAAATGTATGCATTTCCCACCGTAATTGGTGCACGGATAAATTGGGACTATACATTATGTGTACGCATTGTACGAATAAATGCTGTGCTGTCTACATTGTGTACTGGGGAAAAAATATACGGTGTTCGTACACAGTACAAACAAGTCTCCGAATCCAAGCAGAATACAGAACAGGGAAACCATAAAAATATAAAAAGGATCCAAAGCGAGGTGAAACAGAAAGCCTCCGGATGAAAAGGAAACAATTTCTGACAACTTGGTGTGCCTCGCTTTTCCCCGGCGCATCCCTTGCTCCTCTCCCTTTTCATTCCTTCTGCCCTCTCCCCTCCGAGCTGCCGGAGCATCTTCACACTTCTGTCCTGATTGGTACAGGACCGGCACACCTCCTGGACGGCTGCTAAATGGTTTGCGGCTTCCAGCCGCACGGATCTTCCCCGAAACAGTGTATTTTTAGGGGCCGATATCGTTTTAATAATAGCTGTGAGCGCCACTTGGTAACCATTATTTCAGGACAGGTGGAAAAGGGGGGGGAGGCGATAAATCTGATGCTGGTTTAATAGCTTTTGTGGGATGAAGATGCCGGCTTGTTCTGCATGCTAAATGTGCTGATCATCTTGACCATAATAGACCCATTGTTTTAAAGTGGCAGCAGCAAACTTTTCACCTGCCAGTCTGTTCTGTCTGTCTCTCTATCATCTATTCTCCTCCCTCCCTCCCCTCCCTCCCTCCCTCCCATCCGTCCATCCGTCCACCCGTCCATCTGTCCATCCAGTTTGGTGTAGTGTTTAAGAGCATAGACTTTCCCAGGCCCTAGTCCTCACTCTATCCACTACACCGCTGTGTGTCTTCTGAGTGGGCAGTAGCCATAGTACATCTTCCTTAAGACGCCAGTTTGGTGTAGTGGTTAAGAGCACAGACTCTAGTCTGGGAGAACTGGGTTTGATTTCCCACCTCTCCACAGGCAGCTGCTGGTGTGACCTTGGGTCAGGCACGAGTTCTTTCAGAGCTGTTCTCTCAAGAGCAGTCCTCGAAAGAGCTCTCTCAGCCCCGCCTACCTCACAGGGTGTCTTTTGTGGGAGGGGAAGGGAAAGGAGATGGTAAGCCGCTCTGAGATTCCGAGTGAAGAGCAGGGTATAAATCCAATCTCTTCTTCTCTTTCTCTTCCTCCCTTCCCCGCTCCCTGACTTGATTCTAGCTGCTTTGCTGCAGACCCACACAGCTACCCTCCCAATCCATCCATCCATCCATCCCAAAGATGCAGAGTGGCTTACAGCAGGTTTTTGCTTCCGAACGCATTCCCTGCACCAAAAGAGTCGTCATCTAAATAATTTCAAACGACTCACAATGAGTGAATGTGACATAACATCAGAGAGCAGAGCTGCTCGCTCCCAATTCCTACAAAGTACGTCCCAATTCCTACAAAGTACGTACATTCCTCTTTACCCTCTTTTGTCCTGAGATCCGACAATCTCTTCCTTTCCCTCTTTTGAGGAACTTGGAGTCAGTTTCAAGTCAGTCCCATTTTTATTTTATTTATTTATCTACTAGGAATAAGGCCCGTTGTGGAAATAAATACAACGGGCTCTAGAAAGAGGCTCTGGGAGAGTGCCCGGCTTTGGGCACTCAGTGACAATTTGCTGTGGCAATCTCAGCAGGGTATAATGACAGAATCCACCATTTTCTCCAGAGGAACTGATCTTTGCTACCTGAAGAGCAATAGTAATTTTGAGTGATCTCCAGCCCACTCCCAAGATTGGTAACAGTGGTTCCCCAGGAGGGAGTGGCTGGTTTGGAGGGTGGAGTCTATGGCATTGTACCTGTCTGAGGTCCCACCCCTCCTCAACACTCACCCTCTCCAGGTTCGACCCCTCAAATCTCCAGGAATTTCCCAACCTGGAGTTGACAACCCTATCTCCCTCCCAGCCAACCATCAACCTACCTTTAGTTTTCCATCTCCTCCCCCTCCCTCCTAGAGAGCAGTTGTAATTTTGAGTGATCTCCAGCCCCCACCTGGAGATTGGCAACAATGGTTCCCCATCAGGGAATGGCTGGATTGGAGGGTGGAGTCTATGGCATCGTACCTGTCTGAGGTGCCACCCCTCCTCAAACCTCACCCTCTCTGGGCTCCATCCCTCAAATCTCCAGGAATTGCCCACCTGGAGTTGGCAACCCGATCAGGACTGGGCCCAATGAGTTTTCTCCCAAAGGCCAACATAGGTGTGGAAAGGGCCTTTTACTGACAGAGGAGAAAGTACAGGTGCCAACTCTGATTAGGGAAATACCTGGAGATTTGGGGGGGTGGATCCTGTGGAGGGCAGCATTTGGGGTGTGTGCGAAAGGACTCAGCAGGGTATAATGCCATAGAGTCTACCCTCCACAGCAACTATTTTCTCCCGGGGAACTGATCTCTGTCATCTGGAGGTCAATTGTAACAGTGGTCCCACCTGGAGATTGGCAACCCTAGGGGAAAGCAGCTGCACAGCAGGGAGTTGAAGAAAATGGTTTGATGGTCGCTGGCCCACCTCGTTAGCCAGCTAGCCATGCTGAAGCTAAGCAGGAGAAAGAGCCTTTTTCCATTTATTCTGACAGGAAAGTGGCCGTTGGGGAGGGGTTATTGGCGGGGGAGGGGGTTATGCTGAAAGTCCGTTGTTTTTTTACTCACAGAACCAAGCTTGATTGCCTACCAATAGCCACTGAGGGGACAGTCCCTCACAGGAGTCAAGAGAACTGTTTTCCTCAGGAGGGAGAGCTGGTCTGCCAGTAAATCTGACATGCAAAAGGGGGAGTGGGTGGGGAAGAGGAGCAGACCCAGCACCCGGCCAATGGCACGCGAGTACTCTTGAGTGGCAGCTGTTGGGCCAATGGCTGAGGGAGGGCATTTTACAGCCAAGGGGAGCGCATGGAATCTTGCAAAACCAACAGATAATTATTATAAGGAGAGATTAGACTTTTACCCCGCCCACCCGCCAAGGCGCCTTACATAAAATCATAAAATTCACATAAAATACATAGATTCAATTCCATATAAATACAGTTGTAAAACCATTTGGGTATGGCAGTGACGTATGGCAAAGTGCAAAGTGCAGAGTGTAGCTGGCAGAGCGGCATGTGTGGTGCCACTTCTACTGGAACGCCCGGAAAAAAAGCTCCGTTTTCACAGCCCTGTGGAACTGCTGGAGGTCCCGCAGGGCCCTGATCTTGCTGGGGAGCTCGTTCCAGAGTGTCGGCGCCACCAGGAAGAATGCCCTGGTCCTGGTCAACCCCAGCCTGGCTTCCTTAGGACCGGGGAGGGCCAGGTGGTTGGAAAATTCGAAAGGAGGGTCTGCGAAATTTTCAGAATCTCGCTCTACGGATGCTCAGACTTTGGAAGCAGGTGACGTTTTCCCAAACCGTCCTGTCCTTCTTCTGCAGTGACACCCCGTGATGCATAACACAAAACAACCGTAAGGGCTGGAGTTACAGAAGCGTAAGCTGGTTTCCCGTCAAAGGGAAATGAGAGAGAAATTCCTCTTTAATGCAGGGGGAAAAAGAGAGGAGGAATCAGTGGCCATATCTTAATTGGGGGGGGCATCCCCCTTCTCAACACAAGGCTACTCCCGCCAGGTTGCCAATCTCCAGGTGGAGCCTGGAGACACCCCCCCAGAGGTGTCCCCAACTGAGTTCCAGGCAGTGGTGACCCGTTCCCCTGGAGAAGATGGCTGCTGTGGAGGGCGGGCTCTGTGGCATTGTACCCTGCTGAGGTCTCTCCCTCCCCAGGCTCCATCCCCCCAAATTTCCAGGAATTCCCCACCCCGGAGTTGGCATCCCTATAGTCTAGCATCAGCCCAAACGGTTGGTAGAATCCATTAGAGAAGAAATTTCAGAGTAGGCTATTACAGGTGATGGTGGGGACCAGGTCTTGTTCCCAGGTCTGGTGGTGGTGGTCTTATCTCTGGAACGTTGCTCAGTAGGTAGATGGGTTTCCACTCCTGGATTCTGGAATGCCCCTCCTTTTCTTATTCTTTTCTCTTATGCATTATAGAGACTTCACATGCTACAGTCATGGAAGATAACACCCGTTGAATAGGAAGTCATGAACTGAGTCAGTCGCACCACTTGTGGAGACGTGAACACCCTCCTCCTGGAACCAAGACCGCTTCCATTTTTGCAGGCTTCCCGCCCAACGTTCACGAACGTTTGCAAACATTCAAATGCACATATGGATGAAACGGATTTTGAATCCTGGCTCATAGGGAGGGTCCCACTGCTGGACCTCCTGATGGCACCTGGTATATTTTGGCCGCTGTGTGACAGAGTGTTGGACTAGATGGGCCATTGGCCTGATTCAACATTGGCTTCTCTTATGTTCTTATGAAGAAATGCCCACTTGTAGAGGCGCTTGCCCCCGTATGTCACGGCAAAATAGAGGGACTGTGGCTCAGTGGTAGAGCATCTGCTTGGCATGCAGAAGGGCCCAGGTTCAATCCCCGGCATCGCCAGTTAAAAAAAAGGACCAGGCAGAAGGTCATGGGAAAGACCTCTTCCTGAGATGTTAGAGAGCTGCTGTCAGTCTGAGTAGACAATACGGACTTCAGTGGCTCAAGGGTCTGATTAGGTGTAAAGCAACTTCTTCACATGTTCATGTGTGAATCACTTGTGGGTGTGGGAAACAAGCTGTGGTTACCCCTGATGCAAACAAACAGAGGTTTAGTTGTTGTAGGTTTTCTGGGCTGTATGGCCGTGGTCTTGGCATTGTAGGACCTGACGTTTAGCCAGCAGCCGTGACTGGCATCCTCAGAGTTATAACACAGAAGGATGGAGTACTCTCTGTGTCAAGGTGAGAAGAAAAATGGGAGGCAGGTAATTTATATCAACTCAGGAAGGTGGGGTAGGGCTGAGTCATTATCTTGTAGGAGTTCCCCAGGCTGTGACATGCTAATGGAGGAGCTTTGCTTGTGATATCTGAATTCGGCCTATATCAGAGTAAAAATATCAGGAGGGAAAGCCTATAAGCTACTTACAGATTCTCATCTGCTGGTTGCTACTCTTTAGAGAATGCTCTAGGATCTGCTGTTAACATTCCTCGATGTGCCAAAAATTTGCATGACTTCCTCATCGGATTCGTTTCCCGTGAATTGTCTCTTATTTGCCGGGCTTCCTTGCAGGGAAACGGTATGAATAGCTCCACTGTTTGAGCTGACTGTTTTCCAAAACTGCACGGTGAATGCGCAATTGAAGCGATTCCCATGGAAACTTGATTCTTGGCCAGTGAGAAAGTTGAGCCCTGACCACATGATTTCCCAGTTGTCCTATGAAAAGGACCCCGCATTTGAATATCAAGCATTCCTAACGAGCCTTTGGCGAGAGAACACCTCCTCCTCCCCCCCCGGACTCAAAAAGAAATTAGGAGCAGAAAATAGTCTGTGGCTTTGCAAGCTGGCAAACTGGAGAAGTCTCAGGAAGGGTGGATATGTCCCTGTTGCATTGAACATATGCAACAGATAGGATGTTGGTTCTGACTTGACATGACCTGAGAAACACACATGAATCTTCCCAGACAGGTACCTGTGTAAGGCTGCTATGGTGTGCCCAGCTGGATCAGACCAGTGGCCCATTGACTCCAACATCCTGTTTCACTCAGAGATCAGCCAGTTGCCATGCCAACAAACCAGGCCATAGGGTCCAAGGCCATCCCCTGATGTTGTTTCTTAGCATTAATATTCAGAGGTTTTCTGTCTCTGTATATGGAGGATCACCTCAGTCGCTATGGCAAGTAGCCAGTGATGGACCTTCTCCATAAATCTTTTCTCCATGGACATTTTCTCCATGAATAATGACCATTCAAGATGCTACTGGACTCCTGCTTAATGATGCACTGATCTGTTTCAGCCGTTGGGTTAGAACAGATAAAAGGAAGTACTTCTTCACTCAAAGAGTGATTAACACGTGGAAATCACTGCCTCAGGAGGTGGTGGCAGCTACAAGCATGGATGGCTTCAAGAGGGAATTGGATAAGGATATGGAGCAGAGGTCCATCAGTGGCTCTTAGCCACAAAGTATAGATAGGAGCTCTGGGGCAAGTGATGCCCTGTATTCTTAGTGCTTGGGGTGGGCAGCAGTGGAAGGGCTTCTAGTGTCCTGGCCCCACTGGTGGATCTCCTGATGGCACCTGATATTTTGGGCCAACTTGACCCAACATTGGCTTCTCTTATGTTCTTATGAAAAGAAATGTGGGACAAGCCAGGGCCCATGAAAACAGAATCAGACCAAAGGTCCTTCAAGTCCAGCGTCCTGGTTTCCCCCCTGTTTTAATATCCCCCATAACATCCCTCAGTTTAGTTTGATATATGGGATTAACATCTCTCTATCACAACACAGCTCCAACCTGGAGACCCCGGGCTAGCTCAAGTCTTGTCAGTTCTTGGAAGCTAAGCAAGGTCGACCTTGGTCAGTCTATCGACGGAAGACCACTAAGGGATACCAGGATTGCTACGCAGAGAAAGGCAATGGCAAACCACCTCTGTTCTTCTGCCTTGATCTGGATGGCCTAGGCTACCCTGATCTCATAAGATTTTGGAAGCTAAGCAGGACAGGCCCTGGTGAGTACGTAGATGGGAGGCCACCAAGGAAGTCCAGGGTTGCTATGCAGAGGCAGGCAATGGGCAACCACCTCTGTTCTTCTGCCCTGACCTGGATGGCCTAGACTGCCCTGATCTCATAAGATTTTGGAAGCTAAGCAAGACAAGCCCTGTTGAGTACATAGATGGGAGGCCACCAAAGAAGGAAGTCCAGGGTTGCTACGCAGAGGCAGGCAACCATCTCGGTTCATCTCTGGCCTTGAAAACCCCACCAGGGTCACCCTGTCAGTTGTGACCTAATGGCAAAAAATAAATCACAATATGGGATGTAACAGCTAGAAAGGGAAGCAGAATATCAACGTCTTGTTCTATCCTTTTAAAGTGGCCAGCTGTATCCAGGTGTAAAGGCAAGGCTTGTCCTGCTATCGTTTGCTACCCAGCCGCTGGTTTTCAGACTGCGTCAGAACATAGAAGTTCCATTTTGTAACCATGGTTATAGTTGTCAGCTGTTTCGGCAGGTGGCAATCACTCCATACCACTGCCGCGGATTCTATCAATCAATGGGCGCGTCAGGCGAAGGAAGATCTTCTTTTGTTCGACTTCAGATTCAATCTGTTCGTTAAAGTCAGAGACCCGTCAGATAGCGATGTATCATAACACATTTATTTATTATATTTATTTGTTCGAATTTATAGGCCACCCTCCCCCAGAGCGGGGTAAGGGCGGCTCACAAGGGCAATTATGCCAAGATAAAACAATAAAACAAGTAAAATTTATAACATACAGAGACAGAATACAAAAATAGATGTGCTCTCAATATTCAGAATCTTCAGTACACGATGGCGTGGGACTCATAGGGAAGATGGACTCATTCAGCAGCATTGATACCACGCAAACAACCGTAGGACGGTTGCCAGGGCCAATGTAGCGCGATGGTAGCACAGGTGCAACAGCGGCGGCTCCTACTTGAAGGCCTGGCGGAAGAGCTCCGTCTTGCAGGCCCTGTGGAACTGCACAAGGTCCCGCAGGGCCCGGATCTCCTCCGGGAGCTCATTTGTGATACAACCAAATATAACCGAATGTAGCCAAATAAAACAGGCACAGCCTAAAACCTGGGTATACGAATTCCAATACCGATTCTAAGATTTTAGACTTAGTATTGGTAAAAGGTTAAAAAAAATTGTTTAGCAACTTTCCCCGGTGTCTTATAGCTTATCTAAGTAAAATCTGGTATCCCTCCCTGGGAACTGGCTACAGATCGGAGATACATAAACCGTTCGAATGCTTTTGTTTGACTTGAACCCGATGTCCGTTGATGGAACTGCTTTGCAAGCAGAAGGCCCCAGGTTCAGTTCCTGGCATTTCTACATAAAGACTGTCAGATTACGGAAATGACCTTTACCTGAGATTCTGGAGAGCGGATGCCAGTCAAAGTAGACAACACTTAACCAGGTGGACCGAAATTTCGCTCAGTGCTAAGAGCTCCGCATTTGCATGCAGACCTCCTGGGGGTGAGCTGTGGCTCAGTGGTAGAGCATCTGCTTGGTATGCAGAGCATCCTTGGTTCGACCTTCCTCCTCTTAAATTAAGTATCAGGTAGTAGGTGATGTGAAAGACCTCCACTCTGTGTAGGGTTGCCAACCCCCAGGTCCTGGTGGGGGATCCCCTGATTTCAGGAACCTTTCTCCACCGGGAACCAGCTGGCCGGTGGGGGAAACGCCTCCTCTAAATGGAAGTGACGTCATCACGTTGGAGATGTTGCAGGGGATGCTCTGGTGTTTGGGCAAACTCTATGGTTTTGAGGGTGAAAAACCCACAGAGTTTCGCCCGAATACCAGAGCGTCCCTCCATGCGATATCCTCAGTGTGATGATGTCACTTCCAGGTGATGTCAACGTGCCCACCCCCCAGAATGCCCCCCAATGAGGAGCACTGACAACCCTAGCCCAACGGCCCTGGAGAGCTGCTGCCCGCTGGAGTAGACATTACCGATTTGGATGGACAATGAGTCTGATTCAGTAGAAGGCAGCTTCACATATTCATATCATCTCCTGACAACCCTAGACAACCACACCATAGCTCCTTTTTCCCAGGTACCACCAGGGGGTAGATAGGCACGCCTCCAAATATTAACTCTTTCTTAGCTATACCGTTCTCTGTAACTCTTTACCACCATCCCATGCAGACAGGTAGAAAATACAGGAGATAATATGGAAGGAGAACTGGACTTAGAAGTGGCATGACCTCTGAAGTCAAGTCCCTGCCTATGAATTCCGTTATAATATTTATACGCTGCTTTTCTCAGGACTTCAAACCACTTACAGGCGTTTGAGCTGCGGAATATCTAAGAGGATCATCACTTCTGATCCAAATGCCTCGAACGATCCATTCCTCGTGTACCTATTCTTACAAAACTCAAAACCGTCACCTTCTCGACACCCTTCAGACCTCAAAAAAAGAGAGAGACTTGTTTCAATAACCGCACAGGAATCTTTACACTGGCATTTAAGCTTTTTGGGGAAATACTACATCAAAGTTCCAAAACAAAATTGAGAAAAGCTGACACCTCTGTTGTGTTGCCTACTATGTGAGCGGGGGGGGCAGTCCCCTGGCACTGATCCAGGGCAGGGGAAGAAGACTCACAGAACGTATACCCTAGGGTTGCCAGCCTCCAGATGGAGCCTGAAGATCTCCAGGAATTACAATCGATCACTCAGACAAGCCTTTGTTGGCATATACATGCAGATAAGGTAAAGGTAAAGGTTCCTTTGCTCGAAAGCCAGTCGAATCCGACTCTAAGGTTGCAGTGCTCATCTCCGTTTCAAAGCTGAAGAGCCAGCGTTGTCCGAAGACGTTTCCGTGGTCATGTGGCCGGTATGACTAGACACCAAGGTGCATGGAACACTGTTACCTTCCCACCGAAGTGGTACCTATTTATCTACTTGCAATTTCTTGCTTTCAAACTGCTAGGTTGGCAGGAGCTGGAACTAGAGACGGGCGCTCGAACTGCTGAACTACCGACCTTCCACAGCCTGCAGTTCAGCGTCTTAACCACTTGAGCCACCGCAGCTCCTTATACATGCAGATACAGTAACCTAAATACAAAATCTGTGCAGAGTAAAAACAGAACTGCAGAATAAAACAGAGTAACATCATAATAAAACCTAATTCATTGTATCACTTATCAGGCCGTGCGGCCATGGCACTGCAAAGACACTTTGCTCCTGTTTCAGTTATTTCTGCATCTGGATTATTTAGCAAGAAAATGACCTTGAAACCGTCAGGGGTCTCTAAAAGTTGGGCTAAGATGGGATATGGAATCTCCCGACAGGACGCCAGATAGAGAGGGTCCTGGAGGAGGACATGGGTGACAGTTTCAAAACAGTCTTTCATACAAGGACAATACCTGCTAGGATAGGGAATCCCCTTGAATCTGCTAGATAAGATTGCTGAAGGGAGAATATTAAATCTAGCCAAGGAGATGGCTCTACACAAATCTGGAGCTACGAGTTGATAGAGCTGTACTGGTGGAAGGTTTGCATTGGGAACAATCCCCACATTTAAGGGAGAACAGGTTCTGTCAGCCAGGCTATAAAGAGTTTGTAGCTCCAATCCCAAGAAACTAGATTTTATTATATTGTCGGAGGCTTTCACGGCCGGAGTTCATTAGCTGTTGTAGATTTTCCGGGCTGGATTTTATTTTTAAAAAGGCCTCAGACTCAGGAAGCATAAATATACATATACTCAAATTTGAATGACAACTGAGCGCCCGACTGCAGAGACCAGTTCCCCTGGAGGAAAGAGCTGCTTCGAAGGGCGGTCTCTATGGCATCACAGGCCTGCCGATCGTCCCCTCCCTCCCCAAACACTGAATTTCCCGGGTTCTGCCCCCAAATCTCCAGGAATCCCCCAAGACACAGTTGGCAACTCTATCTATGGCAACAGGGCCGGACCATTACAGAGCTCCCTAAATAAAACCAACTGTCTTGACTCATAACATCCACAGTGCGGCATGGATATTGCTTACAAAAAAAAAACAAGCATCCCATGGCCGAACTGTTGCTCTGAGCAGTCATCCACCCACGGTCCGTGTCATCCGACCATCTGTCCGTGTTCTTGCTGCCGTCCTCGTAGTGATGACACCAAGCTTTTTGTCAGGACCCGGGGGTCAAATGGGAGGCTCAGGAGGAGGGGGCGAGTGGTAACGAGCCTGTCAGGAGCTGTCAGCAGAAGCGTGAAGCCGAAGAGCTGACATCGGTAGACACCGTAAGAACCAGCCATGCGGCCTTCTGCTCTCCCAGGGCTACGTGGGATTGATAGAACGGCTGTGGGGAGTCACTGTGGCCATCTCAGCCTGAGAAGAAGAAGAAGAAGAAGAAGAAGAAGAAGAAGAAGAAGAAGAAGAAGAAGAAGAAGAAGAAGAAGAAGAAGAAGAAGAGGAGGAGGAGGAGGAGGAGGAGGAGGAGGAGGAGGAGGAGGAGGAGGAGGAGGAGGAGGAGGAGGAGATTGGGTTTATACCCTCTCTACACTACCTGAAGAAGTCTCAGAGCGGCTTACAATCCCTTTCCCTTCTCCTCCCAGCAACAGACACCCTGTGAGGTAGGTGGGGCTGAGAGAGCTTTTCGAGAACTGCTCCTGATAGAACAGCTCTGAAAGGACTTGTCACTGACCCAGGGTCACACCAGCAGCTGCATGTGGAGGAGTGGGGAATCAGACCTGGCTCTCTCAGATTACAGTCTGTGCTCCCAACCACCACACCAAACTGGCTTGTCAGAGATACCCCAAAAACCCCCACCAGGGGAGTGAATGAATGCCTGGGAAATGGCAGTGCCTTGGTAATAGGCAGGCTTCTGCTTCTAATTCCAGCATTTGTAGAAATTACCTTCATGTTCTCCATTTCCTTTCCACAGCAAAGAGATCAAGAAGCCTGCTTTTGAAAAGCAAACAAAGCTGGGATTCTTATGCTTTATTTAGTTTTTTTCTCTTCTCTATTCTAAAGAGTGCCAACAGTAGAGGAAAAATTCCAAGTGGTACACCAGAGCAGGAGGAGGTGTTTTTTTGTTTTTAAAAAGAGTTCCGCTGCCTCTAGAAACATTTATTGTTTATTTACTTCATTTTACCCTTTTCTTCCACCCTAATGGGGACCCAAAGCGGCTTATGTTCTTCTCCTCTACTCCATTTTATCCTCACAACAGCCCGGTGAGGTAGATTAGGATGAGAATGGGTGACTAGCCCAGGGCCTCCCAGCCAGCTTCCATGGCAGAGTGGGGATTCGAACCTGGGTCTGGCAGATCTGAGGACACCTCAACAACTGCATCTTTAACCGTATTAATCTGTACTGTGAAGCTAAAAGCTGATAGATTCTACTGGGAATTGCAATCAGAGGAGGAGGAGGAGAAGGAGAAGAAGAGAAGAAGAAGAAGAAGAAGAAGAAGAAGAAGAAGAAGAAGAAGAAGAAGAAGAAGAAGAAGAAGAAGAAGAAGAAGAAGAAGAAGAAGAAGAAGAAGAAGAGGAGGAGGAGGAGGAGGAGGAGGAGGAGGAGATTGGATTTATACCCTGCCCATCACTATCCAAAGGAGTCTCAGAGTGGCTTACAATCTCCTTCCCCTCCCCACAACAGACACCCTTGTGAGGTAGGTGGGGCTGAGAGAGCTCTTTCAAAAACTGCTCCTGAGAGAACAGCTCTGAAAGAACTTGTCACTGACCCAAGGTCACACCAGCAGCTGCATGTGGAGGAGTGGGGAATCAGACCTGGCTCTCCCAGATTACAGTCCGGTTCTCCTAACCACCACACCAAACTGGCTGTCCAAGATACCCCAAAAAAACCCACCAGGGGAGTGAATGAATGCCTGGGAAATGGGACTGCCTTGGTAATAGGCATGCTTCCCTTTCACCTGCCAGTCCCTCTTCTCTCCGCTTCACCCCCTTTCCTTCGCGCCCCTCCCGACATCCTCTTGCATAAGGTGATATGACAGCCGGCTAAACAAAAGGTATTTGATTGGGGAAAACGACAACAAATCCCACAGCGGGGTCCCTCCAACTCCCCGCTCTCTCCTTCCCGAGAATGTCATTAATTTCTTTTTTGTCGGAGGCACTAAGAAAAGAGAGGCATCTCATTAATGCACCCGGATCACAGCACTGTAAAGCCAGAGAGGGACTCGGAAAGGTCGTCTAGCTTGGAAAGGATTAGGAAGGAGCCGAGCGCACTCCAACCAAAGGACGTTTACAGCGGCGGCACAAGTGGGAGATGCCGGGGACAGGCTGTGTGCGCATGCACGCATGCACACACACAATACAAATGCACCGTGCAGGGTGATACTGGAGCAAGGATACTGAAAAGTCGATTTCCCACAATTCTGCATTTTCCTAATTCTGCTTTTGCCCTGGAGAAAGCATGACCCCCCCCTCCCCAACTGGGAACAATGGAGGATGGGTGGGGGCGCTTGGTTTGGGAGCCTGCAGAATTGGGCCCCTTGACCCATCTTCTTCAAACTCGGGTGTTCTTCTGTGGATGGGCACCAACAACTGTGGAGCAGGTTTTGTAAATTTAGCTTCAAAAAATAGCCCCCAAATAATTTCCCCATAGAAGAAGAAGAAGAAGAAGAAGAAGAAGAAGAAGAAGAAGAAGAAGAAGAAGAAGAAGAAGAAGAAGAAGAAGAAGAAGAAGAAGAAGAAGAAGAAGAAGAAGAAGAAGAAGAGAAAAGAAGAGGAGGAGGAGGAGGAGGAGGAGGAGGAGGAGGAGGAGGAGGAGATTGGATTTATAACCTGCCCTTCACTACCCAAAGGAGTCTCAGAGCGGCTTACAAACTCCTTTCCCTTCCCCTCCCCACAACAGACACCCTATGAGGCAGGTGGGGCTGAGAGAGCTCTGACAGAAACTGCTCTTTTTGCAAGAACAGCTGTGCCAGAACTATGGCTTGCCCAAGGTCATCCAGCCAGGTGCAAGTGGAGGAGTGGGGAATCAAACCCGGTTCTCCCAGATTAGACTCTGCCAAATAATATCAGTTCCCCGAATAAAACCTGGATCCAACACTGTACCGGTACCTGGATCCTGAAATATTGGGAAGCTGCAATAGACCAGAATCCAGAAAACACACATACAGCCCCACATTTTAAAATGCACACCCCTATTCTAGTGTCCTTTCAGCATCTTGGGAGACCTTCAGCGTGAACACGATTGCTTAGCAAAGTTTTGGTGTTGTGGTTAAGAGCCAGTCTGGTGTAGTGGTTAGGAGCACGGACTCTAATCCAGGAGAACCGGGTTTGATTCCGCGCTCCTCCATGTGTAGCTGCTGGGGTGACCTTGGGCCAGTCACAAGTTCTTTCAGAGCTGTTCTTTCAAGGGCAGTTCTTGAGAGAGCTCTCTCAGCTCCACCTACCTCACAGGGTGTCAGTTGTGGGGAGAAGAAGGGAAAGGCGATTGTGAGCCGCTCTGAGACTCCGAACGAAGGGCGGAGTATAAATCCAATCTCTTCTTCTTCTACTCCTTTGCCGGTGGTCTCCCAAATGTTTCCCATAAATATTCCCTGGGAAAGTTCCTCTGGGACACAGCACTGCCCAAGTGGAGTTGCTTTAGGGCTGCGTTGTGTACTGAGGACGTAACAGGTCAGTTTTGTTTCGTCAGCTCCATCAGCCTGAACAGTCCAGACTCTGCGGAGGCAAGCAATGGCAAACCACCTCTGTTCACCTGCCCTGACCTGGATAGCTCAGGTGAGCCCAGTCTTGTTAGATCTCAGAGGCTAAGCAGGGTTGTGCTTGCTTCTTTGCAGTGTTTTATCTAATCCCATACATACACACAGGGCTATTTTTGGGCAGGAACGCACAGGAATGGTGTTCCGGCTGGCTCCCAAGTTGGCCACGCCCAACAGGAACTCATTAGCATAATAGGCCACGCCCAACAGCAGAAACTCATTCGGATTGGCTACATGAGGGGTGTGTGGCCTAACATGCAAAGGAGTTCCTGCTACATAAAAGAGCCCTGGGTTTTGACAAGAGACAAGGTAAACAGAATAAGAAGCAAAAGGTGGGTGTGGCTGGATGACCACACTTCTGGTAACATGGGGGTGTGGCCTATTATGCTAATAAGTTCCTGCTGGGCTTTTTCTACAAAAAAAGCCCTGCATACAAAGCAGTAGAGTGCTGAAGGAAAAGAGTTGCTTTCGAGGCAACCATGCACACGGATCAGATCACATTTGCTCTTTTGCAGTTTTCTAGCAAATGTTATACATGCGCAGCGGTAAAACACCACAACAAAAGAATCATTCCGATCATGCTTGCTTTTCCGCTGTGTTTTATCTAATCACATACATATGCAGCCGTGAGGTGCCGAAGCAGACGAGTTGTTCTGGAATCAGTCATGCAAACTATCCGATCACGTTTGCTTTTTTGCAGGGTGTTAACACACCACGTACATGCACAGTAGTAAAGCACCACACTGAAAAGCGTTGTTCTTGATGCAGTCATAAGTTACAATTTGACCACACTTGCTTTTTTTGCAGTGTTTTATCAAGTCACGTACATACGCAACGCTAAAGCGTCGTACCGAAAGAGTTGTCCTGGATAGAGGCGTACTGACGGTCAGGTCCATTTTGCTCCTTTGCAGTGTTTTTATCAAATTACACGTACATGTCAGTAATGTAGATGTCTATTTATCATTGCGTGTTTATCGAGCCCTTCTTCTGAGGGGCTCAGAGGGGTGCATTATTAGTCTCCCTCCCCTGACCCCTGATTTGCCCAACCGGATAAGCCTCCTAATGCTGTTCTAGATGAGAAAGGGGTGTGTCTCCACCGGCTTCATATTCCTGCTTTGCCTACAAGCCTCCTCTCTATCTTTGTCTCTGGTATCACCCTTTCACTGTTTACGTCTCTCCAGCAACCCACAGCGCATTGTCATGTTACATAAAAGGCGGGATGACAATTCGGAAGGGATTGATAGCACACGGCTTGGGAGAGAGAGAGAGAGAAGGAAGCGAGTGCGTCCCTCGGCGAAGAACAAGAGAGCGCACGTCTCCTAAAAATAAACGTGGGCCGGATGCCGTCCTGCCAATCATTCTCTGATAATCTCTGGATGCGTGGGAGATGCAGGGTGGTTCTTAGCCTAGCAGCTGCCTCTCTTCCTACGTGGGTACGAAAGTCCAGTCTAGAAGGTCCCATTAAAGAGACTTCCAAAATACAACTCTCTGAATTTTGGAGTCCCGGGCAGGGCTTTTTTTTCTGGGGGAACATGCTGGAACGGAGTTCTGGAGCCTCGTCAACAAAGTCCGCGAGTTTTCCGTAAGCAGATGAAAAACTTCATTTCCCTCCCGAGAATTCCAGCACCTCTTTTTCCAGGAAAAAAGCCTTGGTCCCAGGTTTTAGGGCTCCTGCTTCCAAACTGAAAGGGCTGCATTAAGAAACTCCCGTTTGTCATTCAGTGCAATCCCATGCAGAATTCCCCCAGTCTAAACCAACTGATTTCCATGGGCTTAGACTGGAGTAACTCTGCATAGGCTTTCTGAATTTTGTACAGAGCGTGGGTGGATGCACGATTTGCTGCCGATTTTGGTTTCGGTCTTTTGTCCACTATTTTGCCTTGAGAACCAATGTTGTGTCGCAATTAAAGTGCTGGACCGGAACTGGGGAGGCCTGGGTTTAAGCCACTTCTGCACTGTTGTTCTTGTCACTTGTTTGTTCCTATTGCTTCAGGGTTCCCCTGCCCAATGTGCTTTGCTTTCTCCAGTAGTCCCAGAGGGAGCAAAACACATGTGGAAAGGGGGGGGCAAAGCAATAGGGAAAAATGAGTGCCAAAGATGACAGTGCGGAAGTGGCATTTCCTTCCCGAACGCCTCTCCAGCGCTAATCTACCTTCAAGCCCGTCAATGACACTTTAATATAGTGAACAAGAGTCCTCTCGTTTTGATGCCAATATCACTTTTCATGCACGGCCAAGCTCGCCGCAGAGTTGTTGTGGGGAAGCAGGAAGCTGCACGCTCTTCATCCCAAGCTCCTCGGAGGAAAGATGGCCTTAAAAAAAAGAAAAAGAAAGAACAATACAGTGCAGAAACACATAGCCCTGGATTAGCCCTGTCCAAATGGGAAGCCAAGCCGAAACAGGGATATTCGTGGCGAAACCGAAACAGTCGAGAAATTCGTAATCGGCGAACCCAAGCGACGTGGCAGGAAGTCCTCGGCAGAAGGCACGTGAATGAACATCAGGCAACGGAACCAAGGCAACGCCGGCCTCCTGTTTGCGATGCCTTCCGAGAGTCGGGCGCCCTCGTCTTCCGAGAGTTGCCAAAGAGCTTTCAGAGCATCCCTGCTAACGAGGAGACGCGGGAAGAAATATATTTCCTAAATGGGCTATTTGCTTCCCTTTACCATTCAACATAAACACCGCCTTCTGTCTCATAGCAAAGACGCGCGCCTGCTTTTATAAGCCGTCTTAAGAGGCACTTCTTACATCAATGACTTTAAATGGGGAAAAAAAGAAAAAAGGGGGGGGAGAATGCTCTTTGGAATACAAATGTGGCATTTCCTTCCCGAACGCCTCTCCAGCGCTAAGCTACCTTCAAGCCCGTCAATGACACTTTAATATATTGAACAGAAGTCCCCTCATTTTGATGCTAATATCACTTCTCATGCAAGGACTGTGGCTGGATCACGCTCTGAAAAATACATTAAAGGTGAAAATCTGGCGTTACGGGGAGCCCACCTGTTGATTTGTCTGTCTGTCTTTTCTTCTTGGGAATCAGCGCCATCTCGGGAGTATGGCACGTGGCACTTTGGTTCTGACTCAACAGACTGGTACAGCTCACCCTGGGGTGTCACGGTGGAACGCCCCGCTGTTTTGAAGCTCTGCGCCTCTGGCATTTCCAGTGCTCACCTTCTTGGCTGTGCCAATGCTCCTCAGTTCGGTGTAGTGGTGAAGTGCGCGGACTCTAATCTGGGAGAACCGGGTTTGATTCCCCACTCCTCCACTTGCAGCTGCTGGATGACCCTGGGCAAGCCATAGTTCTGACAAGAGCTGTCCTTGAAATGGCAGTCCTCGGAAGAGCTATCTCAGCCCCACCTACCTCACAGGGTGTCTGTTGTGGGGAGGGGAAGGGAAAGGAGACTGTAAGCCGCTCTGAGATTCCGAGTGGTACCTATTTATCCACTTGCAATTTCTTGCTTTCGAACTGCTAGGTTGGCAGGAGCTGGAACTAGAGACGGAGCTCACTCCGTCCTGCGGCACTCTCGGGTCTCGAACTGCTGAACTACTGACCTTCCATAGCTTGCAGTTCAGCGTCTTAACCACTTGAGCCACCGCAGCTTCTAGTAACTCCAGTTAAAAGGACCAGGTAGTAGGTGATGTGAAGGACCTCTGCCTGGACACCCTGGAGGGCCACTGCCAGTCTAAGTAGGCAATAGTGATCTTGACGGGGTTGGATTGAGCGACTCAGCATGCCCGGACACTGGGGAGTGCTACATAGTCCTAAGTATGCATAAGTGTCTTCTCCTTGAATAGGATGCCTCTCTCCTTGTCTCAGCCTGGGAGTTGCCCTTTGACCCCCTCATCCCCGCATAGAGCGGCGGACTCTAAGCTAGAGAACCGGGTTTGATTCCCCACTCCTCCACATACAGCCAGCTGGTGACCTTGGGCCAGCCACAGTTCTCTCAGAGCTCTCTCAGCCCCACCTACTTCACAGGTTGCCTGTTGTGGGGAGAGGAAGGGAAGGGGACTGTAAACCGCTGTGAGATTCCTTTGGGTAGCGAAGGGTATAAAACCAGCTTTTTTGGCAGCTGGACAAACACTTGGCAGATCCTGTATTGAGCAGGGGGCTGGACTAGATGGTCTGTATGGCCCCTTCCAGCTCCTCCTCCTCCTCCTCCTCCTTTTCTTCTTCTTCCTTTCCCTCTTCCTCTTTCTCCTTCTCCTCCTCCTCCTCCTCTTCTTCTGTGAGGTAGGTGGGGGCTGAGAGCCAGTTTGGCGTAGTGGTTAAGTGCGTGGACTCTAATCTGGGAGAACCGGGTTTGATTCCCCACTCCTCCAACTTGCAGCTGCTGGATGACCTTGGGCAAGCCGTAATTCTGATAAGAGCTGTTCTTGAAAAAAGCAGTTTCTGTCAAGAGCTCTCTCAGCCCCCACCTACCTCATTGGGTGTCTGTTGTGGGAGGGGAAGGGAAAGGAGTTTGTAAGCCACTCTGAGACTCCTTGAGTGAAAGGTGGAGTATAAATCCAATCTCCTCCTCCTCCTCCTCTTCTTCTTCTTCTTCTTCTTCTTCTTCTTCTTCTTCTTCTTCTTCTTCTTCTTCTTCTTCTTCTTCTTCTTCTTCTTCTTCTTCTTCTTCTTCTTCTTCTTCTTCTTCTCCTTCTCCTTCTCCTTCTCCTTCTCCTTCTCCTTCTCCTTCTCCTTCTCCTTCTCCTCTCCTTCTCCTTCTTTTTCTTCTTCTTCTTATTCAAAACATCCGAGCCAGGGATGTGTTGAAAATCCACATTCTACCAGCCATCCAGTATGTATTTGGGTGTGACTCTAGGGCTGAAACCTGGTAATCCTACCATAGAGTTCCTGGCATTTTCTAGAGCTACACGCAGGCCCGTAGCTACAGTAGGGCATCTTAAGGTCAGGCCTCCTGACTTACTGCCCAGGCCTCCCAACTTCACATCCGGCTGGTTTATTTTGTTTTGTTTATTGTGCGTGCCACGGCCACACTAAGCCGACACCCTGCCCTGCCTGCCGGCACCCTCGCCTCTCTCTCTCTCTTGTTGCTTTTTAAAAACATTTACTCTCTCATCACTCCTGACACAGCCTGGGCGTGCGTGGGGTGTGTGTGCCCCCCACTTATTTAAATGCCACCCAAAGTCAAAAATCCTTGCTATGGCCCTGACTACGCGTGTCACATCCAGGTAGCTGTCGGAATTGCCAGGAACTCTGTGGTCAGGACTTCCTGTCAGTAGACGGCACCTTGTTTTTCCTTTCTAATTTTTCTCTTCAGGATGATTGCACCCCACTGTTTGGCCCTGGTCTCCGCCCACTGATCAGGTGACCATCAGCAATCAAGGGCCGCAATTACCTGAAGATCTCCTACCGTAAGTAGGCAAACGGGCACCCGAGCCAGCAAATGTCAACCTGGAAGTCTCCTTTATCTGATTTTCAAAAACAAACTGGATTACACATCGTCAGGAGAGTAGAGATCGACTCGCAGTTTTTGAGTATCGCGTTATGCCCGGGATTTTCTACCGCCATGTACACTATGATGACCCACCTGCTTATGGTATTAACCAGGGCAAGTCTTCGAAGCGGGAATCAATACTTCCCGCTCTTTCTATTTCCTCCGCTGCAATGGGGTCCTTTGTGTTTTGCTAACAAGCATAACTTATTCTTTACTGTGGAAAGCTGGATCTCCTTGCTGCCACCACGGTGAGAGCATTGCCATCTGTCAGCTGAGAAATTCCTGGAGATTTGGGACCAGAAACTGGGAAAGATGGAGTTGGTGGAGGGATCTCGGTGGGAAAGTGATGTTTTAGAGTCCACACCCCCCCAAAGTAGCCATTTTCTCCAAGGCATCTGATCTCTGGAGCCTGGAGCCCAGTTGTAATTCTGGGAGAACTCCGGGCTTCACCTGGAGGGCAACAGCCTTACAGCAGCACAGCCAGTTTGGTGTAGTGGTTAAGAGTACGGATGCTAATCTGGAAGGACTGGGTTTGATTCCCCACTCCTCCACATGCAGCTGCTGGTGTGACCTGGGGTCCATCACTAGTTCTTTCAGAGCTGTTCTCTCAGGAGCAATTCTCAGAAGAGCTCTCTCAGCCCCACCTACCTCACAGGGTGTCTGTTGTGCGGAAGGGAAGGGAAAGAAGATTGTAAGCTGCTCTGAGACTCCTTCAGGTAGTGAAGAGCAAGGTATAAATCCAATCTCTCCTCCTCCTCCACCACCTCCTCCTCTTCTCCTAGAATATGAAGAAGATAAAGCCCTTTTTGTTTTGCCCCCAAGTCGCAGCAGACTTATCGTGACCTCGTTGGCTTTTCAAGGCAACAGAGGAGCAGAGGTGGTTTGCCACTCCCTGCCTCCACATCACAAACCCTGCTATTCCTTGAAGGTTTCCCATCCAAATGCTAGCCAGGACCAACCCTGCTTAGCTTCCGAGATCTGGAGGAGGAAGAGGAGGAGGAGGAGATTGGATTTATACCCCACCCTCCACTACTCGAAGGAGTCTCAGAGTGGTTTACTTCATTCATTCATTCATTCATTCATTCATTCATTCATTCATTCATTCATTTTTGACATTTTTACCCCGCCCTCCCCGCAAGCGGGCTCCGGGCAGCTTACAAGGGACAGAGCCCACATAAAACATGATAAAAGCAATCTCCTTCCCTTTCCCCTCCCCACAACAGACACCCTGAGAGCTAGGTGGGGCTGAGAGAGCTCTTTCAAGAACTGCTCGTGAGAGAATAGCTCTGAAAGAACTTGTGACTGACCCAAGGCCACCCCAGCAGCTGCATGTGGAGGAGTGGGAATCAAACCCAGTTCTCTCAGATTAGAGTCCGCGCTCCTAACCACTACACCAAACTGGCTCTCTCTGACAAGGCTGGGTTATCCTGGGCTATTCAGGTCAGTGCCGATAAAGCCCTACACCGTCGCAAAGCCGCAGCCCCGCACAGTCCGGCTCAGTGCGGTCTGTCCCTACAAAGTAGCTCCGTGGCTGAACCAGATTCCTCAGAATGACCGCCAAGGGTCTACCACGATCATCCTACAGAAGAAATAAAGTAATCCTTCTACCAGGCTACCTAATGATGGCCAGACTTAATCAGTGGGCAGCGCGCATTTTTATTGTCTTCCGAACACATTGGTTATTTCCCACGTGTGGTTTTTTTTTTCCAGAGCTGTCATTTGTTCTGCAGCCAAGGGCTGGGGTGGGTTAGGAAATGTACTTTAAAATTTTTTTTAAAAGCATTATCAGCAGGCCGCTGTCTGTTCAAGGAGCAACGCAAACTGATCAAAGGCATCACCTGCTCAGCCTTTTTAAAATATATATATATATATATATTTAAAAGATGGCTCGTGCTTTTGTGCCCGACGCTGTTAAAGAAGAGGCCATTATGCCTTCAAGCCATCCTTTCCACTAATGCCATCAAGCGCCGAACGTTCCGTGTTGTCGACGCCACTGCGAGTGTATTACATTAGCCCCTAATGGCGCGACGAGCATCTGCTGTCGTGCTAATACAAGTATTATGTGTATTATGTTGCTTTATGGGGTTCTTCCAGAGGACGAGGCACATTTTTTTCTGACAGCTGTTGCTCTGCAAAGAAGGCAAGGAAATAAAATCCCCCCCACCCACCCCCCGGTTCATTGTCCGTGTCCCACTCAGGGATGCTTGAACGTTCCTCTCCGAGAATTGCTCGAATGCTCGAAAATTCCATGCTTGGCCCGAGCATTCAGATAGTTGTCGATGTTTTCGCGAAACGTTTCGCCGGTGCACCCTGGCCTGGGTGGCCCAGGCTATTCTGATCCGGCCCGATCTCAGAAGCGAAGCAGAGTCCACCCCTGTTAGTATGCAGATGGGAGACCACCAAGGAAGTACAGGGTCCCTATGCAGAGGCAGGCAATGGCAGCGTGTGAAAACGATATCAAATGTACCCTCTCAACCGCAGTCCTAAGCAGAACCATGCTCTTCTAAGCCCACTGGCTCCAGTGGGATTTCAAAGGCATTAAGTCTGTTCAGGATTGCGCTGTATAATAGTTTAATGCGCGCACACTGTGTAACAAGCTGAAGGCAAAATTGGCAGGCCGTGCAATTAAACAGGGCCATATATACAGGGAAGAAAGTAATGAATAGTGCCTCAATTTCACATGCCTCTGCCAAGTGAGCTTCATTTCATGACCGCGTCTGCCATGGACGTTTGGGTGGATTTTAAGATGCCACTGGGCCCTGACCTGGATAGCCAAGGCTAGCCTGATCTTGTCCGATCTCAGAAGCTAAGCAAGATCAGCCCTGGCTCGTATTTGGATGGCAGACTACCAAGGAGCTCTGCGGTCAAGACCCAAAGAGTCATGAACACGTGGAATTCACTGCTGCAGGAAGTGGTGGCAGCTACAGGCATCGACATCTTCGAGGGGGGACTGGAGAAACACAGGGAGCAGAGGTCCATCAGAGGCTATTAGCCACAAGGTATGGATGGAACACTATATGTCTGGGGCAGCGACGCTCTGCATTCTTGGTGCTTGGGGGGAGCAACAGTGGGAGGGCTTCTGGAGTTCTAGCACTGCTGGTGGACCTCCTGATGGCACCTGGGTATCGACCACTGTGTAGCACAAGACTGTTGGACAGGATGGGCCATTGGCCTGATCCAACATGGCTTCTCTTATGTTCTTATGGAGGCAGACATCTCTGAACATCTCTTGCCTTGAAGACTCTACAGGGTCACCATAAGGCGGCTATGACTCGACAGCGACAACAGCAGCAAGAAGGTGCCACTGAACCCTTGGTCTCCACAACTAGCACGGTCCCCCCTCTGGAGAGGATCTTTGCTGCTGTGCAACAAAGCAACAATGGCAGCAACCCGACAGCACATTCTGGATGACAGAATGTGCATCGGGCGGAATAGAATGTGGCAGATTCCCTGTTAAGTCTGCTCGCTCCTACCGACCGCCCTTCTGTTTCAGAGGATCGACACGTTTGGAGCCAAATCCCACTTGGAGGGGAACGCGTTGACAGCCTTCGCCCTAATCCATTTAGCGGTTTCTGAAAAGAACCATATGGCGGGAGCTATTAAAGCTTCATCAGGAAGGAAAGCATGTGATTTATTTTGGTAGACGTCTCCCCCTGTTCTCATGCCATCCTTCGGGGCGACGATCTTGTTCCCCGCTGCGGGTAATGAGTCTGCCGTCCCCGGAGAGCGGCTCCCCGACCGTCGGTCAGTTCCCATGTGGACTGCATCCAAGGACTGAGGCCAAGAGGATTGTAGGGATGTGGCATCCGTTATAATCTACCAATTGGATTGGCCGTCACCCAAGCCTGGTTGAGTTACAACCCAAGCTGCTGGAATTGAACAGGCAAGTCGTTAGAGGACCATCTCATTGCTTGCTTGGAAGAAAACCAGTGAGCCAATGGGGTGCGGTAGTTAGCGTAGGGATAGAACTTATCATTTCAAGGCAGTCTCTTATATTAGTCTACTGTGTTGATTTGACGACCTTTCCTAAGATCACGCGTTCAAGCCGGCGGTTCAGCGAGTTGACACTGCTTACCTAAACCAGCTGGAGTTGCTCCTAAGATTAAAAAAACTGTTTGGACTACTCACGGAAGCTGACACCCAGAATAAAACTTTGTTGGTTTTGAAGGTGCCACTGGACTCAAAGTTTGTTCTGTTCCCTGGGAGCCAGTGTGGTGTAGTGGTTAAAAGCGCAGACTCTAGTCTGGGAGGACCGGGTTTGATCCCCCACTCCTCCACATGCAGCTGCTGGTGTGACCTTGGGTCAGTCATAAGTTCCTTCAGAGCTGTTCTCTCAAGGGCAGTTCTCGAGAGGGCTCCCTCAGCCCTACCTACCTCACAGGGTGTTTGTGTGGGGAGGGGAAGGGAAAGGGAAAGGGATTATAAACTGCTCTGAGACTCCTTTGGGTAGTGAAGGGTAGGGTAGATATCCAATCTTCTCCTCCTCCTCCTCCTCCTCCTTCCTCCACCCTCCTGTTCTCGGTTTTGGAACCCAGAAGCATTACTGTTAGTGTGTCGGACTATGACTTGGGAGAAATGGCTTCAAATGCCATAATAATTTCTCTTGCAGTAGATCATTGCAGAAAACCCAAAATAGCTACTGAACCACATGGAACCATCAAGCCAAAGAGTTTTACAGACTTTCCAGACCATGAGTATTAGCAGGGCTTTTTTTGCAGAAAAAAACAGCAGAAACTCATTAGCATATCAGGCTACACCCCTGACAGCATAGCTCATTAACATATTAGACCACACCCCACATGTTGATAGAAGTGTGGTCATCCAGCCACATCCACCTTTTGCTTCTGATTCTGTTTACCTTGTTTGTTGTCAAAACCAAGGGCTTTTTTGGAGCGGGAACTCCTTTGCATGTTAGGCCACACACCCCTCATGTAGCCAGTCCTAATGAGTTTCTGCTGTTGGGTGTGGCCTATTATGCTAATGAGTTCCTGCAAGGTGTGGCCAACTCGGGAGCCAGCCGGAACTCCATTCCTGTGCGTTCCTGCCCAAAAATAGCCCTGAGTATTAGGAATGTTTGGTGACTCTCTTCTGGAGATGATTTCTCATGGATGCCCAATAACCTAGTTTCATGGATGGGATGGGCAACTGGTTCATACTACTAGGGGGCATGTGAAAGGGAGTCTGGCATTTCCCACATGTAATGAATGGGGGTTATACCAAATCAGAAGAAGAGGAGGAGGAGAAGGAGGAGGAGATTGGATTTATAACCCTCCCTTCACTACCTGGAGTCTCAGAGCGGCTTACACTCTCCTTTCCCTTCCCCACAACAGACACTCTGTGAGGTAGGTGGGGCTCAGAGAACTCTTTCGAGGACTGCTCTTGAGAGAACAGCTCTGAAAGAACTTGTGACTGACCCAAGGTCACACCAGCTGCTGCATGTGGAGAAGTGGGGAATCAAACCCGGTTCTCCCAGATTAGAATCCAAGCTCTTAATCAGTACACTTCCGGGAAGTGGAATAAAGCGGGATAAAGGCGCTCTCTGGGATTTGCTACCACTTTTGTCAGGTATCTTTTTAATGTGGGAGCAAAGTGAAACAGCACAGGTTGCCACGGGTGGGGGACACCAGGCAGATGTGCCTGTGTGAACGCTTGGGAAATGCGGCTGAAATGTGGCTATAGTGGGGCAAATTGCCAGTCTGAACTCAGCCAGGTAGGGGGTGAAGTGAAAGACCTTGACCTGAGACCCTCGCTCACTGGTAGAGCTTCTGCTTGGCACGCAGAAGGTCCCAGGTTCAATTCCCCAATAGCTCCAGTTAAGAGAAACAGGTAGGGGGTGACGGGAAAGGCCCTGGCTCAGTGGGAGGGCCTCTGCTTGGCATGCAGAAGGTCCCAGGCTCAAAACCCAGCATCTCCCTTTAAAAGGGTCAGGTTGTGGGTGATGCGAAAGACCTCAGGTGGAGACCTGAAGAGCTGCTCCCAGTCTGAGGAGACAATACTGAACCTGAGGGCATCAATGGTCTGATTCAATATAAGGCAGCTTCATGCTCATTCAAGTAGACAATACAGACCAGTGGCCTGACTGGGAGAGAAGGGGCCGTGGCTCAGTGGCAGAGCACCTGCTTGGCATGCAGAAGGTCCCGGGTTCAATCTCCGGCATCTCCGCTTAAAGGATCCAGTTGTGGGTGATGGGAAAGACCTCACTTTAAGACCTGGAGACCTGCTATAATTCTGAGTGGACAATACTGAACCTGATGGATCAATGGTCTGATTCCATGTCAGGCACCTTCATGCTAGTTTGTGTAGACAAGACTGACAATGCAGACCAATGGCCTTACTGGAAGGGGCCGAGGTTCAGTGGAAGAGCCTCTTCTTGGCATGCAGAAGGTCCCAGGTTCAATCCCCAGCATCTCCAGTTAAAGGATCAGGTGGTGGGTGATGGGAAAGACCTCAGTCTGAGGCCTGGAGACCTGTAGAGCTGCTATTAGTCTGAGTAGATGATACTGAACCTGAAGGGCCAAGGGTCTGTTTCTGTGTACGGCAGCTTCATGTCCGTTCACGTGACCGTGTTCATTTGTATAAGGAAGAACCTCCCGTCATCCAGGCCCTGTTGGGATGGTGAACAGAGCTCCCTTTGTCCAACGTGACCCATCCCCTCCCAAAGCATCTGACGGACTTCCATACTGGGCTACCGGCGTTCTGGTCTGGCGAGAACGTCTTTGGTTTTGCTTTCCCGCAGGAAGGACGCGACCGCTTTTCGGGACCCGGCTGCTGGTGGAACTGTCTTGTCAGCTCAATTCCATCTAAAGGAGCCGTGGATTTTCCAGCTGTCAGAAGACATTTGCTGATTTTCCTGCCGGATGCCTCCCACCTTGCCCGGATTACCAGTTCTGCAGCTCCCCCCTTCCCGGTACCCAAGACTGGCTTAGTGACGGTGCGCCGGCAGTACCTTTCACTTGCCCACCCATCACATCCAACCCCTTTCTGTCCCCTGCTCTGAAGACCACGAGGCTGCAGGGGGGAGACTCGGTAGCGTTTGCCGGCTTCCCAATGCGTGGAGACCGATCAATAATTCAGACGCTGACTCCGCTGAAGCATATTCTGCCTGGGTAAGCCAGGCAGTGGCTTACCGAAAAATGTCAGCCGTGTCCGAACAGATAAGTCTGATTGCCAAGGTAGATAGGAGGGGACGGAGGGATGCCGAGAAAAGACAGGCGGTAACGAAAGCACGGAGACCCGAGACCCTCCGTAATGCAGAATCCCATCCAGTTGCGGGGGGGGCTGCGGTTGGCGATCGGGGCGATTTGCATTTTGATGGAATAAAGACGTGCTCTGGAAGGCCGGGCTTGCGTTTATTGGTAGAGTTTTGCATTTGCAAATGGAAGGGAAATGAGAGTGAATCCCAGAGAAGGTGAGCAGGGATCTTCAGAAGGGATGGATTTAAATTAACAGGTATGGTCCAAAGACCCTTGGTTCAGCAAATGTGCTTGAATATATACAGGGCTTTTTTTTTTTGTAGAAAAAGCCCAGCAGGAACTCATTAGCATAATAGGCCACACCCAACAGCAGAAATCCATTAGCCTATTAGGCCACACACCCCAGAAGTGTGGCCATCCAGCCACACCCACCTTTTACTTCTTATTCTGTTTACCTTGTTTGTTGTGAAAACCCAGGGCTTTTTTTGGAGCAGGAACTCCTTTGCATGTTAGGCCACACAGCCCTAATGTAGCTAATCCTAATGAGTTTCTGCTGTTGGGTGTGGCCTATTATTCTAATGAGTTCCTGCTGGGCATGGCCAACTCAGGAGCCAGCTGGAACTCTGTTCCAGTGCGTTCCTGCCCCAAAATAGCCCTGAATATATACCACGTGGCCCTAACCTGGATGACCTGGACTGGCTTGATCCCCTCAGAAGCCAAGCAGGGTTGGCCCTGGCTAGTATTTGGATGGGAGACCACCAAGGAATACCAGGGTTGTGTGACGTGGGGGCAGCCAATGGCCGACCACCACCTCTGAACGTCTGTTGCCTTGAAAACCCTATCGGGTTGCCATAAGTCAAGATGAATTTAAATGAAGAGGGATGACCCAAAAACACTTGATTCCGCAGCTGTGTTTGAACATATCCCTTGCACATGAACACCCGAAGCTGCCTTATACTGGTCTGTCCAAGTCAGTGTTGCCTACTCTGACGGCAGCAGCTCTCCTGGGTCTCGGGGAGACGTCTTTCCCGTCATCTACTACACAATCCTTTTAGGCAATTAGGAGTCATGTTATTTTTACATTGTGTTTTGAATCTGGTTTTAACTGTATTCTATTTTACGCTGTTGGAACCCTGAGCCCGCTCATGGGAAGGGTGGGGATATACATCCAAATAAATAAATAAATGGAGGTCTTTTGCATCACCTACTACCTGGTCCTTTTTAACCGGAGATGCAGGGGACTGAACTTGGGACCTTCTGCATGCAAAGCAGAGGCTCTACCACTGAGCCACAGCTCCTCCCCTTAAGGAGCACATATGAAGTTGCTGTATATGGAGTCAGACCACTGGTCTATCAAGGTCAGTACTGTGGACTCTGACTGGCAGCAGCTCTCCAGGGTCTCAGATGGAGGTTTTTCCCGTCCCCTACTATCTAATCCTTTTAACTGGAGATGCTGGGGATTGAACCTGGGACCTTCTGCATGCCAAGCAGGTGCTCTTCCACTGAGCCAGCGTCTCAGGTCGAGGTCTTTCCCATCACCTACTACCTGGTCCTTTTACCCAGAGATGCTGGGGATTGAACATGGGACCTTCTGCATGCCAAGCAGGTGCTCTGGGAGAGCCAGTTTGGTGTAGTGGTTAAGTGCACGGACTCTCATCTGGAAGAACCGGGTTTGATTCCCCACTCCTCCACTTGCAGCTGCTGATGTGACCTTGGGTCAGTCACAAGCTCTGGCACAGCTGTTCTCTCAAGGACAGTTTCTGTCAGAAGTTCTCTCAGCCCCACCTACCTCACAGGGTGTCTGTTGTGGGGAGGGGAAGGGAAAGGAGTTTGTAAGCCGCTCTGAGACGCCTTTGGGCAGTGAAGGGCGGGGTATAAATCCAAACTCTTCTTCTTCTTTGTCTTCTCTTCCACTGAGCCAGCGTCTCAGGTCAAGGTCTTTCCCACCACCAACTACCTGGTCCTTTTAACTGGAGATGCCTGGGATTGGACCTGGGACCTTCTGTATGCCAAGCAGATGCTCTTCCACTGAGCCAGGGTCTCAGGTCGAGGTCTTTCCCATCACCTACTACCTGGTCCTTTTACCCGGAGATGCTGGTGATTGAACCTGGGACCTTCTGTATGCAAAGTAGAGGCTCCACCCCTGTGCTATCTTTCTGAAGTTAAGTAGCTCTGGGTCTGGTCCCTGTCTGTATACCAGACACCCTCTGTATGATATTTTTGAGTTCCACAAGGATATAAAGGTAGTAAACACAAAAACAGAGTCTAGATAGAAAGGCTTAAGTCACAAGATTCCATTTGCGGCTGGAGAGAACAATATCCAAAACCCGAGCATCTGTTTCGGTGTTCAGCATTCACGTCTCTAGCGAAACTGGCCAGATGCTGGGCAAAACAGGCGACTCTTCTGATTGGAGTAGGATCTTCATCACTGATGCGGGGGAATTAACATCCGGCTGTTAAATCTTGCACATGGCTCTCACCTCGAGAGGGCACGTGGGGTCGCGTGTTTACAACCGTCCCATAAGATCGCTGAGAACGCACACTGTGTCAACCATCCCAGCTGGCGAGGATCACGCCGCGTGCTTCACATCCAAATGGAAGGACGCATCCAGGTGTGCCGCCGGATCTAATCTGCACAAGTAATTCCTGACCCAGCAGGGGACTCTGCTGAATCGAGCCATTAGGGTTTTAACAAGGGATAAGCGCTTTCAGCATTGCCCGCCTTATTTCTGTGATGGTTTTATTAGATGTTTATCTCATTGTTCCTCCAAGGGGGACATGGTTTTCCCCTGCTCCGTTTTATCCTCACCACGACCCTATAAGTGGATAACATGGTGGTGGGGAGGGGCATGTTCCCTGGAAGGGAGCAAGAGGCGCAAGGTGGCCGATTCCAGGCATTCCCAGTCCTGCTCTGACGCTACACCAACCAGTATGGACAGATGGACATCTGTGCAGAAGGAGAGACCCTTTTTAAAATCACACCCTTCCTTCCAGAAGAACAGAGGAGAAGGAGAAGGAGAAGAAGGAGAAGAAGGAGGAGGAGAGAAGGAGAGGAGAGAGGAGGAAGGAGGAGGAGGAGGAGGAGGAGGAGGAGGAGGAGGAGGAGGAGGAGGAGGAGAAGAGAGAGGAGGAGAAGAGGAGAGAAGAAGGAGAGAAGAAGAAGGAGAGGAGAAGGGAGAAGGAGGAGAGGAGGAGGAGGAGGAGGAGGAGGAGGAGGAGGAGAGAAGAGAGAGAAGGAAGAGGAGAAGGAGAGGAGAGGAGGAGGAGAAGAGGAGAGGAGGAGGAGGAGGAGGAGAAGAGCTGGATTTTATACCCTGCTTTTTTCTACCCTGAGAAATCTCAAAGCAGCTCACAATCACCTTCCCTTCCTCTTCCCACAACAGGCGCCTTATGAGGGAGGTGGGGCTGAGTGAGAGAACTGTGACTGGCCCAGGGTCACCCAGCAGGCTTCATGCGGAGGGGCAGGGAATCAAACCCCGTTCTCCAGGTTAAGGTCTGCGACTCTTAACCACTGTACCACGCTGGCTCTCTAGCCCCTCAGATCTACAGAAAGCTTTGCAGCAAACGCAGTTGGCAGATGGACATGCCATTTACAACAGTGGCAATCACTCGCCAGCCAAGCCTTTCATCAGCTTTCCTCACCTTTGTGGTTCACCAGGAAAAGAGAAAGAGCCAGCGTGAGAGGATTCCATCAAGGAAGCCGTGGCCCTCGGTTTACAAGATCTAAGTGTCATGCCTGTCCTTGACTCAGCCCCTGAACCAGCCCCTGACAGCCAAAACAGGGAGGCTTCGGTACCTTTAAGGGCTGAAGAGGCACCAGGACCTGCAACCGATGTAAGTGCTGTGGAGGATACACAGCAGCCTGAGCCAACTGTGGGATGCTTTGCACCTGGAGCGGTGCCTGAAGCAAGCACTTCACCACCTGCCTCTCCCCCACCTGTGCACCGGCTAAGGGATCGTCGGCGTCAAGACCTGGCCAGCCGAAGAAAAGAGTCACGCTCCAGAGGGCAAAGAACCTTGAGCCCAGAGTATTAGCAGCAGTCAGGACCTTGCTCACAGGTGCTCATGGGCTACCACCTGCCTCTCCCCACCTGTGCACCGGCTAAGGATCATCGGCGTCAAGACCTGGCCAGCCGAAGAAAGAGTCATGCTCAGAGGGCAAAGAACCTGAGCCCTGAGTATTAGCAGCAGTCAGGACCTTGCTCACAGGTGCTCATGGGCTACGGAGCCAGAGCACTATTTAGGAAAGCCTCTGGCCATGAGCACACTTGTGCTAGCAACGTTGTTGTCAGGACCTGAATCTTTGTATCTCAGCCTCAACCCTTGTGAAACTCTTACTGGCTTTTGACCCTTGGCTTCGTGGACCCTGCATTTCTCTCTGACTCCTCTGGCATCGTTATGGACTTGACTCTCTGGTATGTCTGACCCTACCTATGGACTGTGATTTAAAACCTGTTTGAACCGTGCTACCTGATTTACTCGGCTTTAACCTTGGACTGTTCCTGGACTTGTGCTCATTCGTGTCACACCTTGGGATCCTGCCCTGACACTAAGCAAGGCTGTTAACAATAGGATGTTTTGGAGGTTAATTCATAGGGTTGCCATAAATCGGAACTACAAAATGGCTGCCACAGGAAGTGGAGCCAACCATAACATGTCAGCGAGTTACACTATGCATAATTCTCACAGTAGCTCTTTAACTGGTCAGGCAGAAGCTCCACTTATCGTTCATTTTCGTGCTTGCACAAAACTTGCCTTCCATCACCCGGTGAACATCCTTGTGCTGTGGTGGCAGCTGCTGCCAAAGCAAAGATCTATATATTTTTCTTGAATTTGCACTGACAATCCAGTCTCCAGGGGCCAGTCAGAATCATTGCCGGGTAAAAGGCCCACTCCCTTTTTAAAAAACATCTTGTGAGCAGCTGGAAAGGTGTTGGGGGGGCTGGCACCCACAATCACCATGTTGGGGACCCCTGGTTAGGCCATCAAATGGTGAGATAATAATCTAAGCCCATGGGCTTCCATGGATTTAACATGGTGTAACGCTCTTGAGGACTGCACTGTAAATGATGCTGGGGGGACAGAGAACTACAACTCCCGGAGGAGGAAGAGGAGGAGGAGGAGGAGGAGGAAGAGATTGGATTCATACCCCACCCTTCCCTTGGAGTCTCAGAGCAGCTTACAATCTCTTTCCCTTCCCTTCCTTTCCCCACAACAGACACCCTGTGAGGTAGTTGGGGCTGAGAGAGCTCTCCCAAGAACTGCCCTTGAGAGAACAGCTTTGAGAGAACTTGTAACTGACCCAAGGTCACACCAGCAGCTGTCTGTGGAGTAGTGGGGAATCAAACCCGCTTCTCTCAGATTAGAGCCCGCACACTTAACCACTACACCAAACTACGACACTGCAACAGTGTGCATAGATAACAATGTGTTATAGAGCTAGTCAAATGGCTGCCATGAATGTTGGCAAGTATCAGACAGACTCAGGTGAACACTCCAAACACTTAAAAAAATAATAATACAGTGTTTGTTTATGTTTGACTGTTTTTCTTCATGTAACCACTTGACAGTGGAGTATGGCAAGGGAATAGCAATGGAGGGAAGGTTAATTTTATTTACTTCATCAATACCCCACCTTTCTCCCCCATGTGGACCCAAAGCGGCTTCCTTCCTTCTCCTTTCCTCTGTTGTATCCTCACAACAGCCCTGCGAGGTAGGTTAGACTGAGAGTGGGTGACTGGCCCAAGGCTTCCAGGGCAGAGTGGGTATTCAAACCTGAGTCTCCCATATCCTAGTCTGACACGATGATCTCTACACCACATGGACTTAGTACGCATAGTGTTATGACTGTACACGTGGAACAGACCTGAGCTGCTCACAAGCTACCTGAACCGCCAGGCAAACCTTCGGTTCCCTGCTCGCGATGGGGGGAATGGGAGGAGAGCTGGGCCAGATGGCTGTTTGAGCATCTCTGGTAAGGATGGGCATGAACTTAACCATGAAGCAAAACTCGTTATGAATTTTGCCCTGTGCATGGTTCACTAACTGACGGTGATGGTCTACCGTGGAACTTCCATGAACTTTTATAGCAGTTTGTGGCAGTTCATGGATAGAGCAGAAAGCAGGGGTTTAAAGGGACTTCGAGTCCCTTTAAACCCCTGCTTTCTGTTCCCCATGAAAGCCATAAAAACAGCTGAGCCATGGGGAGCAGCCTGCTCCCTGCCACTCAGCTGTTTCAGGCTGTTTTGCACAGCCCCTTTAAAGCCCCCAAAACATCGCATTTTTCTGGTTCACGTCCGTCCCTAGTCCTGTCCCTTATTTATTTTTTCATTTAGATTTTTTCAGACTCTTGTTTTTTCTCCCCAATGGGGACCCAAAGCAGCTTACCACATCATTCTCCCCCTGCTCCATTTTATCCTCTCAACAACAGCCCTGTGATGTAGGTTAGGCCGAGAGAGTACAAGGGGCCCAAGGTCACCCAGCATGTTTCCACAGCCAAGTGAGGATTCGAACCTGGCTCTTCCAGCTCCTTACTGGACACTGTTATCTCCTTCACCATAACAGCTTTCGTGACTTACCTTTCTCAGCTCCTCTCTCCCCCAAAATTGTTGCTTTAAGGGTAGCACAGTGACCTTGCGTCTCTCTTTCTCTGCTGCAGGCTGCCTGCCTCATCCTCTTGTTCTAGAGGATGCTGAAGCAGAGAATTGGCCTCGGAGTTCTGTCTCGGCGCGCACTGCTCCCCCTCTGCTTCTGCCGCTTGTTCTCCCTCCGGGCTCTCCCCACCAGCTGTAGGTAGAGATCAGCTTCAAAGGAAGTGGCAGCAACACAAGGACAATTGCTTTCCGTTTGCCAACAAAACATGATTTTAGCACACTAGCAACATCGCTCCAAGAATGGCTTCTCTTTTACAGCTTTTTCAGCCAGTGGGAGGTGGCGGCAGTGCAGAAAGAGATACTTAGCAAGCCCCCAATGGAATCTTAACAGCATTTCTTGTTATGAACATAAGAACATAAGGGGAGCCCTGCTGGATCGGACCAGTGGTCCATCTAGTCCGGCATCCTGTCTCACACGGTGGGCAACCAGTTTGTCCGGATGGCCAGAAACAGTGCATAGAAATAGCTGAGTGGCAGGAAGCAGGCTGCTCCCCCGCAGCCCAGCTGTTTTTATGGCTTTCGTGGAGAACAGAAAGCAGGGGTTTAAAGGGACTCCAAGCCCCTTTAACCCCCTGCTTTCTGCCCTGTCACACAGTGGCCAATCGCTTCTTCTGGAGGACCAACAACAATGCGTAGAGGCCGAGACCTTCATAAGAACATCAGAAGAGCCCTGCTGGATCAGACCAGTGGTTCATGTAGTCCAGCATCCTGTCTCACACAGTGGCCAACCAGTTGCTCTGGAGGGCCAACAACAGGCCATAGAGGCTGAGGCCTTCTTAGGAAGAGCCCTGCTGGATCAGACCAGTGTTCCACCTAGTCCAGCATCCTGTCTCACACAGTGGCCAACCAGTTGCTCTGGAGAGCCAACAACAGGGTAGAGAGGCTGAGTCCTTCCCTGGATGTTGCCTCCTGGCTCTGGGATTCAGAGGCTTAGTGCCTCAGAACATGGAGGTTCTTCAGATTAGAGTCTGCAGCTGTTAACCACTACACCAAATAGGCTCTCTGGAGCTCAACAGGGACATGATGTCACGGAGTCCCTCCTCCAAAGCGCCAGTTTGGCGTAAGAGCGCGGACTCTAATTTGGGAGAACTGGGTTTGATTCTCCACCCCTCCACATGCAGCTGTTGGTGTGACCTTGGGTCAGTCGCAGTTCTCTCAGAGCTGTTCTCTTGCGAGCAGTCCTCGAGAGAGCTCTCTCAACCCCACCTACCTCACAGGGTGTCTGTTGTGGGGAGGGGAAGGGAAAGGCGATTGTAAGCCACTCTGAGACTCCTTCGGGTAGTAAAGGGCCTGGGTATAAATCCAATCTCTTCTTCTCCTTCTTCTCCAGGGGAATTGATCTCCAGGCTGCAGAGTTGTCATTCTGGGAGATCTCCAGGCCCCTCCTGGAGGTGGGCAACCAGAAGCAGGGTATGGGACTGAGCTAAGGTTGCCAACCCCAGGTTCCAAAATTCCTGGAGATTTGAGGGTGGAGCCTGGGCGGGGAGCGGCCTCAGCAGGGTGGAACGCCATACAGTCCACCTTCCCAAGCAGCCAGCTTCCCCAGGAGAAGCCAGAATAAAGGTTTTAAATCCATTGATCAATAATAAATAAGCAGTCGATGTAGTCTGGGGATCAGTTGGAGATTGGTGACCACGACTCCCTCTAAGCTGTGGAGTCTTCTGAGCAGAAATTCGACTTGATGAGCTACCGGCCATTAAAGTTGTGAGCGAGCGATTGGGCTGCTGCCTCAATGGGTTTGCTCTGGAGCCATCCTTCCTGAGCAGAGACAAAAAACGTGTGCGCCGGAGGCTAAAAAAACGGTGAGCTGGCGCACATTAACTCAGCTTAGAGGCAACACTGTATGGCGACCCTCCTCGATTGAGATGACAGGAAGTCATCCATCACGGTGATGTCAGTGATGTGATTTCTTCTGCATCCCCCCTCCCCCCAGGAAAAACAGCGTTAATTCCCAGAAAGGAGCATCATTTGTTCTTCTGGAGTGAACAGCAGGCGGCGGGGGAGGGACACGCCCAAAGAAATGTAAAAGACGTTTCATCCTTAATTGAATTGTGCCTATTAACGGCGAAGTGGCGGAGAAATAATGTGAAATAAAAGGTTTTTATTCACTTCTGCCTGAGAGGCGCCGGTATTAAGGAAGCGCCAGATAAAGGGGGTTTAGCGAGGGTTTGTTAGAAGGATTAGCTCTAAAAAGATGAGATTTTCCCCGAGTAAACTGGCTGATAAACAAGAGAAGCAGGCCGAGACTTTGATATGGGGGAGATGTGGCAGCATCCTGATAGTTGGGGGGGGGGTTATCTTAAAAAAAATGGCTTGTTCATGTTGGCGGGGTGGTGGTGGTTCTTTACCTGCTGGAGCTTGGGAAAAAAGAAGAAAGATCTTGGTGAATTCATTGTTCCGGAAACAGGTTTTTTAAAAATAACAACTCCGGGGCTATTTTGGGGCAGGAACGCACAGGAACGGAGTTCCGGCTGGCTCCCGAGTTGGCCACGCCCAACAGGAACTCATTAGCATAACAGGCCACACCCAACAGCAGAAACTCATTAGGACTGGCTACATGAGGGGTGTGTGGCCTAACATGCAATGGAGTTCCCGCTCCAAAAAAAGCCCTGGGTTTTTGACAACAAACAAGGTCAACAGAATCAGAAGCAAAAGGTGGGTGTGGCTGGATGACCACGCTTCTGGTAACATGGGGGTGTGGCCTAATATGCTAATGAGTTTCTGCTGTTGGGTGTGGCCTATTATGATAATGAGTTCCTGCTGGTCTATTTCTACAAAAAAAGCCCTGAACAACTCTAAGATGCGACCTTTGTTAAATTACATCAAAAAAAACCCACAACACTAGTGTATATAATATAGAAACTAGCTGTTGAATCAAGAATGTGCAATCCCACTGTCTAGTGGTTATATTTTAAATACAATCACAGAGACATCAATTTCATGTGTTCATATCAGGTACAAACACCATTATCCATACACATCAAAGTCCAATGGATGAAAGAGGCAAAGCTTGTCCAGATGCAAGATCCACAATATATGATTTCCATATTCCATGATTCTCTGTAATAGTTGAGAAACTGTTGCTTGCATGGACTTCTATCACATGGGAAATTTATGGAGAGTTCTCTTCTGAGATTGTTATAGAGCATCGTGGAATGTGGATCTTTCTTTGAAAAAGCTCTGATGTGAAACAAGACAGGTAATTAGCTAGCGTGCTCCTTGGAAGGAAATGCTTCATGGATTCCTGACTCTGCTTTGAAATCATATATTGTGGACCTTGCATCTGGACAAGCTTTGCCTGTTTCATCCATTGGACTTCGATGTATATTGATAATGTTGTTTGTACCTGATATGGACATATGAAATTGATGTCTTTGTGATTGTATTAACAGAAGAAGAAGAAGAAGACAAAGAAGAAGAAGACGAAGAGGAGGAGGAGGAGGAGGAGGAGATTGGATTTATACCCCACCCTTCACTACCTGAAGGAGTTTCAGAGTGGCTTACAATCTCCTTTCCCTTCCCCTCCCCACAACAGACACCCTGTGAGGTAGGCGGGGCTGAGAGAGCTTTTTCAAGAGCTACTTGTGAGAGAGCAGCTCTGAGAGACCTTGTGACTGACCCAAGGTCATACCAGCAGCTGCTTGTGGAGGAGTGGAGAATCAAACCTGGTTCTCCCAGATTAGAGTCCTCACTCCTAACCACTACACCAAACTGGCTCTATATAACCACTATACAGTGGGATTGTACATTCTTGATTCAACAGAGGTTATTTTCTATACTATTATACCCTTGACGGAAGAACAGTACACTCCTTCAACCGAGCACGCAGCTTTGGGAGGGACACCCATGGAGCAGTGAGGGAGGTAGGGGACACCCGCCTAGCCAGCCAGATCAGCCGAATCAACCCTGTCGATCAATGGGGTGACAGATGTCGCAGCCAGGTCATCCTCACACTAATGGATTTGATGAATGTGACTGTGAGATATGACTAGAGTGTTTGCCAAAATGGATTAACATTATATAGGTATTCCAACACCACCTACTTTGATAAAGATATACACGAAACGGAGATGTAATATGCATGGTTCATGGGTGTTGATGGCAGGGCTCTTTTTGTAGCAGGAAGTCCTTTGCATATTAGGCGACACACCCCTAATGTAGCCAATCCTCCAAGAGCTTACAGAGCTCTTCTTACAGGGGCTACTGTAAGCTCTTGGAGGATTGGCTACATTAGGGGTGTGTGGCCTAATATGCAAAGGAGTTCCTGCTACAAAAGAGCCCCGGTTGATGGCGTTTGAATGGCTTCCAGTAAACTGGATACTGAAAAAAGAATTTACAGGTCTGTGAAAGCCTTCGACAACTCTGTGAAGAACCTTTTTTTCCCGGCACTATACATCACAGTTGTTTGCTTCCTTCCAACTTCCATCCCGTGATCTCTCTCTTTGCTTTGCAACACCTGGAGGTTGGCAGCCCTACATCTCTGAAGGCCAATGGCTGGCAGAGAAGTAACACGGAAAGTCTGTTGCTAGTGCTGGCTCTGCAATGAGACCAACAGGGGCAGTTTCCACAGGTGGTGGGTTCGGGGGGGGGGCAGTAACACCCCATCCGACCCCACACACCATCTGCCACCCCCAAAAGAAGCCAGAGTAGCTAATCCCTCTTGTGTACTTCGTCTGCCAGCTGACTTTATAAAAGGCACGCTCCTAACACTTGTGTGTGCTTGTGGGCATCAGTCAAACACTGCAAAAAAGCATCCTGATGCAATCATAAAGTAGAAGAAGAAGAAGAAGAGGAGATTGGATTTATACCCCGCCCTTCACTAGCCAAAGGCATCTCAGAGTGGCTTACAAACTCCCTTCCCTTCCCCTCCCCACAACAGACACCCTGGGAGGTCGGTGGGGCCGAGAGAGCTCTGACAGAAACTGCTCTTTTTCAAGAACAGCTCTTATCAGAACTACAGCTTGCCCAAGGTCATCCAGCCAGGTGCAAGTGGAGGAGTGGGGAATCAAACCCGGTTCTCCCAGATTAGAGTCCGCGCACTTAACCACTACCCCAAACTGGTTACACCAAAGGTAAAGGCTTCCCTTGCTCGCAAGCCAGTCGAATCCGACTCTAGGGATGCGGTGCTCATCTCCATTTCCAAGCCGAAGAGATGGCACTGTCCGAAGACGTTTCCGTGGTCATGTGGCTGGCATGACTAGACATCAAGGTGCACAGAACGCTGTTACTTTCCCACAAAGCGGTGCCTATTTATCTACTTGCAATTCCTTGCTTTCAAACTGCTAGGTCGGCAGGAGCTGGGATCAGAGACAGGAACTCACTCTGTCACACGGCACTCGGGTCTTGAACTGCTGAACTACCGACCTTCCAGTCTGCAGTTCAATGTCTTATCCGCTTGAGCCACCGCAGCCCCCATAGATACAATCATATCAAGGCCTGCTTTATTGCACTGTTTCACCAATGTGCCAATCCATATTTGTAGCATAGGCATTTCCCAGATTGCCCTAATGTTCCATTTTCATTTCTCTATGTTGCCAGGATTTTTTCCTGTGTCCGGACAACTTCGTTAACATCCTCGTGCCTTCCTGGTTTTTCCTTTCCCCACCCCATTCCTTCCTAAACTAGTTTTTCTTATAGAACAAATTTAGAGTCCAGCGGTACCTTGAAGACCAACAAAGGTTTATTCAAGGTATGAGATTTTTGTGACCATGCACACCTTTTCAAATATTCAAAAAAGTGTAAAGGCAAAGGTAAAGGTTCCCTTGCTCGAAAGCCAGTCGAATCCGACTCTAGGGTTGCGGTGCTCATCTCCGTTTCAAAGCCGAAGAGCCAGCGCTGTCCAAAGACATTTCTGTGGTCATGTGGCCGGCATGACTAAACACCAAGGTGCACAGAACGCTGTTACCTTCCCCCAAAACTGTGGGGAAAAGTGTGCATGCACACAAAAGCTCATACCTCATAGTGGTTCAGAGCAGTGGACCCTAATCTGGAGAACTGGGTATGATTCCCCACTCCACCCCATGAAGCCTTGGTGACCTTGGGCCAGTCACAGTCCTCTCAGAACTCTCGCAGCCCCACCTACCTCACAAGGTGTGAGGAGAGGATGAAAAGAGACAAAACAGGAAAGCCGTCCCAGAAGATAACTTTTTCAGTCCTCCACCTTGACATGGGAAGGCAGCTCAGAAGCTAAACAGGACTGGGGTCTGGATGGGCGACCACCAAGGAATACTCTGCAGAGGAAGGTGATGGCAAATCACCTCAGCTCCTCTCTTGCCTTGAATGCTGAGGTTGCTATTAAGCTGGTATTCAGATGGGATATCACCAAGGAAGACTCTGCAGAGGAAAGGAATGGCAAACCACCTCAGCTTCTCACTTGCCTTGAATGCTGGGGTTGCCATTAAGCTGGTATTCGGATGGGAGACCACCAAGGAAGACTCTGCAGAGGAAGATGATGGCAAATCACCTCAGCTCCTCTCTTGCCTTGAATGCTGAGGTTGCCATTAAGCTGGTATTCGGATGGGAGACCACCAAGGAAGACTATGCAGAGGAAAGGAATGGCAAACCACCTCAGCTTCTCACTTGCCTTGAATGCTGGGGTTGCCATTAAGCTGGTATTCGGATGGGAGACCACCAAGGAAGACTCTGCAGAGGAAGATGATGGCAAATCACCTCAGCTCCTCTCTTGCCTTGAATGCTGAGGTTGCCATTAAGCTGGTATTCGGATGGGAGACCACCAAGGAAGACTCTGCAGAGGAAAGGAATGGCAAACCACCTCATCTTCTCACTTGCCTTGAATGCTGGAGTTGCCACTAAGCTGGTATTTGGATGGGAGACCATCAAGGAAGACTCTGCAGAGGAAGGTGATGGCAAAGCACCTCAGCTCCTCTCTTGCCTTGAATGCTGGGGTTGCCATTAAGCTGGTATTCGGATGGGAGATCACCAAGGAAGACTCTGCAGAGGAAAGGAATGGCAAACCACCTCAGCTTCTCACTTGCCTTGAATGCTGGGATTGCTGAGGAAGACTCTGTGGAGGAAGGTGACGGCAAACTGACTCAGCTCTTCCCTTGCCTTGGAAGTCCCTTGCCAAGGTTGCCTTTAAGTTGGTAAGCGGAAGGAAGACCACCAAGGAGGACTCTGCAAAGGAAGGTGATGGCAAACCGCCTCTGCTTCTCACTTGCCTTTAAAACCCCTTCTCAAGGTCACCATAAGCGGGCTGCGACTTGACGGCACATGTCTACGTACCCTGAAATGTGATGCTGCCATTTCTGGAGGTTCTGGAATATTTGAGAAATAATCTTGACCCACACAATGCCGCAGCGGGGCGGGTTCCTTGAAGCAAAAGGGGGGGGAGGAATGACAATTTCAGCATGCAAGGCTGGTCACCCTCTTCCCTTGTCAATTCCCAAGATCGGGAGCATCTATTAAGCATTCAGCGATATCCTTTTGTTGCCCTTGACAAGGGCACAAGCTGTGCTGTTGTTCCTCCATGAAATGCCATTCATCAGGCAGTGCCGGCCGTGAATGGGGTTCTGCATTAGCACGGCTGCAGCAATTATGACCTATTTTGGCAGCCAATTGAAGGGGATACCCTCCTTTCCCAAAGAAACTGACAGGCAGAAGCTGCCCAGAGAGGAGACAAACTTATGTGCCTCCTTGGCCATGCCACAGGAGCCCAATGGCATGGTGGTGTGACCGTCATTGCGTGATGGTGCTGGGACGGGCCATGGCTCAGTGTGTGCAGAAGGTCCCAGGTTCCACCCCCAGCATCTCCAGTTAAAAAGGACCGTAAGGATATAAGAGAAGCCATGTTGGATCAGGCCAATGGCCCATCCAGTCCAATGCTCTGTGTCACACAGTGGCCAAAACCCATCAGGAGGTCCACCAGTGGGGCCAGAACTCCAGAAGCCCTCCCACTGTTGCCCTCAGGCATCAAGAATTCAGAGCATCACTGCCCCAGACAGAGTGTTCCATCTATACCTTGTGGCTAATAATCACTTGTGGATTTCTGCTCTTAAGAAAGTAAGAGAAGCCATGTTGGATCAGGCCAATGGCCCATCCAGTCCAACAATCTGTGTCACACAGTGGGCAAAACCCAGGTGCCACCAGGAGGTCCACCAGCAGGGCCAGGACCCCAGAAGTCCTCCGACTGTTGCCCCCCAAGTACCAGGAATACAGAGCATCACTGCCCCAGATATAGTGTTTCATCTATACCTTGCGGCTAATAATCACTTGGGGAGATCTGCTCTTAAGAACATAAGAGAAGCCATGTTGGATCAGGCCAATGGCCTGTGCAGTCCAACAATCAATGTCACACAGTGGCCAAAAACCAGGTGCCATCAGGAGGTCCACCATCAGGGCCAGGACCCCAGAAGTCCTCCCACTGTTGCCCTCCAAGTACCAGGAATATAGAGCATCACTGCCCCAGATATAGTGTTTCATCTATACCTTGTGGCTAATAGTCACTGATGGACTTCTACTCTTAAGAATGTAAGAAAAGCCATGTTGGATCAGGCCAATGGCCCATCCAGTCCAACAATCTGTGTCACACAGTGGCCAGAACCCAGGTGCCATCAGGAGGCCTGCCAGTGGGGCCAGAACCCCAGAAGTCCTCCGACTGTTGCTCCCCAAGTACCAGGAATACAGAGCATCACTGCCCCAGACAGAGTGTTCCATCTGTACGCTGCGACTAATAGCCCCTGATGGACCTCTGCTCCATATATCCGATCCCCTCTTGAAGCTGTCTATGCTTGTAGCTGTTACCACTTCTTGTGGCCGTGAATTCCATGTGGTAATTCCCAGGCGGCAGGTGATGTGAAAGACCTCTACCTGAGATTCTGGAGAGCTGCTGCCAGTCTGAATAGACAATACTCACCTCGATGGACCAATGAGTAGACAGACACCCTGTGAGGTAGGTGGGGCTGAGAGAGCTCTTTCGAGGACTGCTTGTGAGAGAACAGCTCTGAGTGAACGTATGACTGATCCAAGATCACCCACCAGGCTGCATGCGGAGGAGTGGGGAATCAAATCCAGTTGTCCCAGATTAGAGCCCGCCACTCTTAACCACTACACCAAACTGGCTCTCATCAAGACTAATACGGGATCTGCCTGCTTGCCTAATGGGAGCAAACTGCAATTCGGGGGCTGTTACAAGATGAGAAAATACTGGGTTGGGGGGGCAGGAATGGCTGGATTTGATCTTCCCTGTTCTGTAGTCCTGATCTGAACTGGGAACCTAAATCTCCTGAACCAATTCAGAACTGAAATAGTGATCCTTGTCACGACCGTTCTGAGGGGAAACCTATAGGTAGAGACCCAAATATGATTCAAGTGTGTGTAGCGATTCTCCCATCGCTAAATTCAGGGCTCTTTCTGTAGCAGGAACCCCTTTGCATATTAGGCTACACACACCCTAATGTAGCCAATCCTCCAAGGGTTTACAGAGCTCTTCTGACAGGGGCTACTGTAAGCTCTCGGAGGATTGGCTACATTAGGGGTGCATTGCCTGATACGCAAAGGAGTTCCTGCTACAAAAAGAGCCCTGGCTAAATTTATTTTATTTACTTCATTCACGGCCTTCTCCTTGCCTCCATTTAATCTTCACGATCACCCTGTGAAGTAGGCCAGGTTCTAAGCATGTGCGACTGGCCCATGGTCACCCAGCGAGTTTCCATGGCAGAGCGGGGAATCGAACTCGGGTTGCCTAGAACCTCACCCACCCCTTTACCCACTGCACCACACTGGCTAAACCCATCATCAATGCCAGTGCTGTTAGCGGACGAGATGCAATCTATTGCATCTGGTTGCCCAGGTTCTCTGCTGGGGGTAAAAATCCTGCCTTCTCCCCATTAGGGGGATGAATTTCCCTCCGTGAGCCTCCATTCCCAGTTAGTTAACTCCCTGCAACTGCCCAAAAGAAAAGTGTTAATTTATCACAACACTCTTCCACAATTCTCTTGTGCACATCCTGCGGGAACGCTTCAGCAGCAGGCTCCCCCATTCTTGCCCTGTATCTCATGTCCTCAATATTTCCCGACCACAAAAGCAGCTCCGAAACAAGGCGAGAGATGGATGGTAATAGCGTTGGCAATCAATACATAGATAACGTTTCATCACCTCCTTCTCCTCTGTGGTACCGAAGTTTAAGACAACTTCTTTACATGGAAAGGGTTTTGATTCACGATTATTGCCTGGAACAACAGGTCAATTACGGACGTGCAATGGGGAATGACAGGGGCGTTCACCCACCACGAGGTCATTCGTAGTGAGGGGCAGAACAGGATAACATGTAGGTATTTAAAGGTCTGTACACCACCCTTTCCAAACATTTAAAGTGGTTCCCAAAAGACCATCAAGCTCAAAGGTGCATCAAAAATACAATGGACATCAGAGCTGACAGAAACCAATTATCTGTACCATATATACACCCTTTGATCAAATTTCTGCCCCCAAATGGAATAACTTCGGAAGGTCCACAAGGATTTGGTATCCATGAAGGACACCAGAAGGCCATTCCAGTATGTGGGGGTAACTTAACAGGGTTGCCAACCTCCAGGGAGTGGCTGGAAATCTCTTGGAATGATGACTGATCTCCATGCTGCAGGAATCAGCCCCCTGGAGAAAATGGCCGCTTTGGAAGGTGGATCCTATAGCATTATACCCTATTGAAGTCCCTCCCCTCCCCAAACCCCGCCCTCCTCAGGCTCCACCCCCAAATCTTCAGGTACTTCCCAACCCAGAAGTGGCAACCCTAGTTTTAACACCTGATGGTTTGTGTATTTTTCTTTTGTATTTTTCCAGACGTTTGGTTTTCAGAAACATGTACCCTAGCCTCAAGTGAGCCCTCCTTTATGGAATTTTTTGACCTAGTCCTCACAGATTGATTTCATTGACTGAAACATTTTCCCCATCCACCTTTCTCCACATATTCAAGGCAGCATTTCCTTCACCGTTGGGCCTAAAATTTCAACTTTCTGAGCCCCACAAGGAAGGATTTTGGCTGGAAACGAATGGATGGATGGAAAGTTCTGTCCTTCCTTCTATCTGCATATTCTCTTCCACAAATGGATGCATCCCTCAACCCCTGCATTAATGTGAAAGGGGTGAATGTGGGTTTGAATTTCTCAATTTAGGGTTGCCCCCTAGGACACCCCTGTCCGTTTCCTTCCCACAGAAGCAAGATTTTCCATCCATTTTTCTTTCCCTTTCATGACTGAGCCACCCTAGTTGTCTGTTTTCTTCTCTCCTGAAGAATTCTGGCTGTCCCACCCTGTCACAGTATAATGTTTTGGCTGTTTGCTCAGCCTAGGAACCTGAAGAAAGAATTTGTAGCCCCCATTAACTTATACAACTTAAATGACACTTGATAAGTTTTTATATTCCAAATTAACAAAATATTTTATTCAACAGAGAGGGGAAAGGTCAGGTGAAATCAGGGGTAAAATTTCTGTGGTAACTCAGTATAGCTAACTCTGAGGTAGAATCAGTACATGCACAGACTTTAGTTCTTATGTTTCAGGCTAATGAGAGTTTCTTAAGCTAGTCAGAGTTACTTAAAATCTTTTTTGTGAGGTGTTTGTTCCAATGTTTTCCACAAACACTTCAATATACTTTCTTTGAATATTCTCTGACTCTTGGTTTCCAGAAGGCTGGTACACTCTTTCCAGTATCCAAACCCCTTCTCTTGAAATACCAGTACTTGTCTTGAGTTTTTAACTGACTCGTAAAGTCTCCATAGGCAGTTTCTAATCACACTAGTCCAGGGATCTCTGTACTCCTCAGAACTATCACCTTGTTTAAACTGGGTACAGAAATTCCTTCTTTCTCTAGAAGATCTACCCCCTTTCCTTGGTCCAAATGGGAGTCTCGGTCTAACTACCCACTCATCCTTGCCAACTTTCCCCAGTTCTCCTGTCTGTGCCAAACTGCTCTCAGTCAGGGCTGAATTTAAAAACTGTCAGGTACTTGACTCTTCTCAGCTACGGCTGAAATCAGACTGAATCCTCCTCAGCATCCAGTGCAGAAGTTTTTCTCTGCTCAACTGATGCTAACCAATCAGATTGCTTGGAGCAGCCTGTCACTCAAGGCTCTCTGTTTCTGTGAAGGATTAACCCTACGCAGTCCTTCAGCTGTTCAAAGCTTTTAAAAAGTGCAGCCCATCACACCAGCCATCTGTTGGGGCCTGGAGATCTCCTGGAATTGCAGCTGATCTCCAGGCTACAGAGGTCAGTCCCCTTGGAGAAAATGGCAGCTTTGGAGGGTGGACTCTATGGCATTACACCCCACTGAAGTCCTTCCTCTCCCCAAACCCATCCATCCCCAGGCTTCACCTCCCCCCAAAGTCCCACACTTTCCCAACCTGGAGTGGGTGTAGGGTTCCTAACCTTCAGGTGGTGGCTGGAGATGTCCCATTGTGACTGATTTCCAGGTGACAGAGATCAGTTCCCTGGAGGAAATGGCTGCTTTGGAGGGTGGTTTCTGTGGCATGATACCCCACTGGAGTCCGTCCCCTCCCCAAACCACACCCTCCCCTAGGGTTGCCAGGTCAAATGTCCGCACTGGCGTGGGGGGTGGTAGGGAACTTTCCAGGAGCAGGGTGAGGCAATGAGACCCACCGATGTCATGTGAAAGTGATATCATTACATCCAGGTCATCGCACAATGACACTCTAGTTTTTGGGCAAAACTCTACGGTAAAATTTGGCATCAAACCCTAGAGTTTTGCCCCCAAATCAGAGCATTACTTCATGACATCCCTGGTGCAATGACGTCACTTCTGTGTGACATTAGCGTGTCGGGGACGTCACACAGTGATGTTGCTGTTTGGGGGCAGGGTTTCTCCCTCCAGCCAGCTGGCCGGCAGCAGGCAGAAGCCCCTAAAAACTGCAGGATCCCCCACTGGGGAATGGCAACCCTCCCCTCCCCAGATCCCCCTCCCCAATCTCCAGGAATTTCCCTGGGAAATCCCTGGAGACTTTGTGGTTGGAATCTGGATAGGGCAAGGTTTGGGCAGGGGAAGGACCTCAGTGGGGTACTGTCAACCAATGCTGCCGTGGTCTGGGATGTGTGGGTTTGCTCTCCTCCCTCCCCCTCCCGTCCTGCGGCCAACTCACATTATCTGTCAAGTGTCCTTGAAGCTCTGCTCTGCTTGGTCCTAGTTTCCCGCTGGGAATGTAACCGTTGCTTTTGCTCATGTCTTCAGGTGCCTGCCTATTGGCCTTAACGTATCAGGGGGTCAGGTATGAAGGGGGTATATCTTCTGTTTCTCTATCTGAGCCCGCCTTTCCTGACACAAGCGTTCATGGTGTCCTAAGTACTGGCTCTCAATAAACTGAAACTTCTGAAGGAACGTTGTTGAGTGTTTTGACTGGGAAGCCTGACAGGTCCAGTGCCACAGAGCCCACCTTCCAAAGCATCTGTTTTCTCCAAGGGAGCTGTTCTCTGTCGTCTGGAGATCAGTTGTAATTCCAGGAGATCTCCAGCTACCAACCTGGAAGTTGGCAACCCTCCTTGCACCACAGGTTCGCTTTGTAGAACACAGTGAATCTGAGACCTGGTTTGGCTGAATATGATTTTTGGTTGTTGCTTTCAAATATCCAACTAGTGATAGAGCAACCTTTCCTTTCTCTCTTTCAACAGAACATTTCTCTCTCTGGAGCCATAGATTACTGTACAGTCATTCTGCAAAAGATACCTGAAAACCAGCAAGCTATGATGAATGAGTTTTTTTGGGGAGGAGGGACGAGGTTGAGTGAGAATCTAAAAGAGCGAACCGTGGTGATTGTTAAGTAGCTAGATGGAGGGAAATGAAAACGGGGGATTTATGTCCCGCACTGATCAGAATTCTCTCTGGATACAAAAGGCGGTGGTGGTGGGGAGAGTAAACAGCAATCAAATGACCTTTTGGATAAATCAAGAGTTCCTGGCCCTGCAGGTCCTGCTTCTTAATAAACATTACATCTGCGTCGCCCCCTCTCCCCCCCCCTAGTCCGGTGACATAATTAACAAGGATGAATTGTTATTACATTAAAATGGATTGTGCCGCAGTTCCTTTACATAATAAACTGGAGCAAGGCAACTTCATCCGAATAAGCAACGTGGGTCCCCAGTTGTGAAACCAAGGAACCTACGGGGAGTTGGCTAGCCCAGGGATTTCCAGTTCCCAACATTCCATTAAGTGAGAACTGTTTTCCTCCTGCCTTCTTTCCATAAAAGGAGGATGCTGAAGTGCAGGGAGGTCCAATATTTTTATTTATTTGTTGTGTTTATTCAATGCAGAAGGAGGCAATGGCAAACCACCTCTGAACGTCGCTTGCCTTGAAAACCCTGTGGGCCTCTGGAAGTCAGCTGAGATTTGAAGGCAAAAAAATCATTTATACCCTGCCTTTCTTCCCACTGGGGACCCCAAGTGGCTTACATCATTTTCCTTTCCTCCATTTCATCCTCAGAACAATCTTGTGAAGTAGGTCAGGCTGAGAGAATAGCACTGGCCCTAGGTCACCTAGTGTGTTTCCGTGGCATGAGTGGGGATTCCAACCCAGGTCTCCCAGAAACCAGTTGGACACTCTTAACCGCTACACCACACTGGTTCTCAGTCAGGCCCACAGCTACAGTGGGGCTTTAGGGGGCTCTGCCCCCTTTCGTAAAGGCACAGCCCCACAAGAATTTCTCCTGTAAATGTTTTTTTTCAATCACTTAAAAACATTTTTTTTAATTGTGCGCTCCTTGAAGCAGAGTGTATAGTTGACTAATTCCCAAACTGAGCAAGGGGGTTGGAGTAAGTGACCTCTAGGAATCCTTCTAACTCTGTGTCAAGACACTAGTCTCCTCTAAGAGAGTTTTTCTGCCTGCTGGCTTGTTCTCAGAACGGTTGCTTAGTGGCAGAAGTGATTAACTTGCAGCAGCTGAGAACTGTCATCTAAAGTGACTGGCAGCTTGCAATTTAGAGATCTATCCTGTTAACAGCTTTCTTTTGGCTAAAGGGGGGTTAATCGGCTAAGGGTGATTCCTAGCATAAGAACACCTATGTAGAATAGACAACTTGAGGAGACTCAGAGAGAGAAGAGTAGTGGAGTCATAATCCTCAAGAATTATAGCTTTTCTTTCTGCACTGAGAACTTCACCCCCACCAGAAAAAAATTTGCTCCAGAAAATCCTGGCTACGGGCCTGTCTGACACGCTTAACCACTACACTGCACTGGCTCTCAGTTATGCTGCTTTCGTCATAGGTACAAGGGGAACAGCCACTTACTTAGTAGAGGCACAGTGGCGCAGCAATAGTACACGTGCCTTGGATGTAGAAGGTCCCTGGTTCAATCCCTACCATGACCAGTTAAAGGATCTCAGGGTTACCAGCCTCCAAGTGGGGCCTGGCAATCTCTTGGAATTACAGTTGATCTCCAGATTATGGAGGTCAGATCCCCTTGAGCAGGGGTGTCAAACGTGGCTCATGGGCCAGATCAGGCCCCTGGAGGGCTTCTATCAGGACCGCAGTGGAATTGGCTGTTTTCTGCTTCTTCTTCCAGTACTGCTGCTGCTTTTGGCTAAAGGGTTTGCTTTGCCAGACTCTCTGAATCACTCAGGAGAGACAGATAGGCAAGCTTCTGTTCCCTGTGCTGGCTGAGGCTCCTCCCACTCCCATCCCCCTCCCCTTACCAGGGGGAGAGAGAGAATGAACCAGAGCTTGCTTCCTGGCCAGGCTGCCTCAATTGCACAGGAAAGAAAAGCAAGCCTTTCTTCCCCTACATTGGCTGAGACTCCTCCCTGAAGGGAGGGAGGGAATGAGGGAGAGCTTGCTTTGCATGGCTGCTTCAATCACATGGGAGGAATATGAAACACCTTTAAGACCAACAAATTTTTATCCAAGGTATGAGATTTGTGTGCCTTGCTACATTGTGTGTGTTTTGTTGGGATTGTTATGCTGTGGCTCTCCTAGATGCAACTGGGTTCCTTCCCCGTTATCACTGTATTCACACCCTCAGTAGGAAAGCCATGTGAACTATTTAGATGAGGAATAACAAAAAGTCAGTTAAGTGGATTAGGTTGAGAGTGTATATCCAGACCAAGTTCACCCAGCACATTTCCTTTGGGGATTTTGAACTTAGACTTCCCAGATAGTGTACTGATACTGACCACTGAGAAAGACTAGTTTTGTAGACAAACACATAGCCCTCAGTCTGTGTCATGGTGCCTTCTCATGTTCTCGACCAGCACACGAAGCAGTTTATGTACAAAAGCTCGCAATGCCCGGCCATTTCATGTTTTCCCCTGGGTCGTAGGCTCAGAACTCTGAGCATGACATTTCTGCAGTGAATGTCAATAAACCAAAAGTAGGTTTGCAGCTTACAGATACACACTTGAACAGCATACTCAAGATTGCAACAGCACAGACATTTTGACACAATAATTCAGACCAAGAGGTGTCAGTTATCAGACACTGTTAAATAAACAAAATATTGCAAGAGTGCTAATGTTTTAAGCATGTTTTTATTTTAAGTAAAAAAACCTTTAATTGTGTTTGTGTCCTTTATAAAGTTTCTGTCGCCACTACCTGGCATTACATTTTATGACACACGTGGCCCAGCCCAACAAGCTCTCATTTATGTCAGATCCAGCCGTCATAACTAATGAGTTCGACAACCCTGCCCTAGAGAAAATAGTTGCATTGGAGGCTGGACTCAGCAATTGAACAACACCATAACTGCAGTTGCCTTTAAAAAAAACAAAGCCAAAAATGCCCTGAGACACAGCCAGTGACAGTTAAATCAATCTCAGATCATATTCATTAGTCATAAACACAAGGGTTTGTTTTTGTTTTTGTTTTAAATTCTACTATACTGTGATTGTATAAGTAGACTTGTCGACTATTTAAAATCTAGCAGAGCAAAAGAAAAATGCAGCACGCCTGTGTATTAGCTTTAAAAGGTAAAGTTTACCAATCACTTAGGGGAAAAGGGAACTGGGAGTTCGAAACGATAAACATCCTGTCTAGCTGTCGAATCTACATCTTGTCTCTTGTAGCGGCTAAACTCCAAGTCTGTGCCTCTGGGAAGAGTTCGAAGAAACGCAGTCAAATTTCCCTAAGCCTCCACCCCGGGGGACACCCCCAAATCTATCGAACAGCCGATAGACAATTCCAATACCGTCTCTGAATATTGTCTCCGATGCTTCGCCGGGAGAGAGGTGCAGACGACTCCATTGGCCCTAAAGCTAACTAACTAGGAATCGGCACACACACAACAACAACATGTTAACTCATTCGGGACATCAGGGAAAGAACTTGCTCACATCCCAACAAGACCGTACAATTTTTTTTTGGCAGACACGTAGTTTGGAAAAAATTGGGGAAAAAATAGCGCAAGCCTGTTTGGTGCAAACCCTTCAGACAGCACAGGGTTGCCAGCCTCCAGGCAGGACCTGGAGATCTCCTGGCATTCCCATTGATCTCCAGGCTATGGAGATCTGTTCCTCTGGGGGGGGGGATGGCTGCTTTGGGGAGGGGACTGTGTGGCACTATATACCCAGCTGGGGGCCCTCCCCGCCCCAACACCCACCTTTCCCAGGCACCAAGGATTTCCCAACTTGGAGTTGGCACCCCTAGGTTGGTGGACTTACCTCTAACCAGGGCTCTTTTTGTAGCAGGAACTCCTTTGCATATTAGGTGACACACCCCTAATGTAGCCAATCCTCCAAGAGCTTACAGTAGCCCCTGTAAGAAGAGCTCTGTAAGCTCTTGGTGGATTGGCTGCATTAGGGGTGTCTTGCCTAATATGCACAGGAGTTCCTGCTACAAAGAGAGCCCTGCTAATGGCTACAGTCAAATGAGTTAAATCCGTCTGTCAGACCAGTTTGACATGAAATCTGCGGCCTCCCTGATTGAACCTGGATCTTCCAGGCAGTGTGTTATATGTGTGTCTAAGAACAGCTGTGGAAATAATGGCTGCCGTTTGACTAAAGATGGGGATGGAGGAACTTGCTAGGTATTGCCAGGAGTCCCGTAGGGTGGCCAGCTTGGGGTTTGGAAATACCTGGAGATTTTGGGAGGTGGAGCCTGAGGAGGGCGGGGTTTGGGGAGGGGAGGGACTTTGATGGGGTATAATGCCGTAGAGTCCAGTCTCAGAGCGGCCATCTTCTCCAGGTGAACTGATCTCTGTCACCTAGAGAACAGTCCTAACCAATGCTCCCTCTAAGCTGTGGAGTCTTGTGAGCCAAAATTCTACTTTGTGAGCTGCTGGCATTAAAGTTGTGAGCAACAGATTTGGCTGCTGCATAAATTAGTTTGCTCGGGAGCCATCCCTTCCTGAGCCAAGGCAAAAATCTGCGAGCTGAAGGCTAAAAAACTGTGAGCTGGCTCACACTAACTCAGCTTAGAGGGAACGCTGGTTGTAATAGCAGGAGCTCTCCAGTCACCACCTGGAGCTTGAGTTAACCAAAGAAAGGATCACGGGTACAGGAAATTATATCAGACAAAGAAACGCTGTGATAAAACTGACAATAACATTTAATGATTCCTATGAACATCAGTTTGTATATCAATTAAAATTTTGACAATATCGCTCAGGAAATTCTAACATTTTCAAGGAAAAGTCCAACATCCTCAATGAGCACCTGGTTATACGCTCATTTCGCCAATCTTCCTGAGGAGTAATCCTTTTACGTTAGAAGGTGTCCGCCTCTTGATACAGCTTGACTTCTTTTTTCGCTTCCTTCAAATAGTGACCCCTTAACTTCTTTTTTTACTTGCTTCAAATTATTGCGGCTAACTTCTTTTTTAATTTCCTCCAGTTATCCTGGAACAAACATGGTTATTTAGAATAGAAAGAAACATGAAGCTGAATGGAATATAGTTTTGTTATAATTTTTAATTTTTTAAAAAAGTTATTAATAATTTTTAACTTTAACTGGAGGTTGGCAGCCCTAGGAATCGGGTACCTCTGTCCTCCCTTGTTTCTGCAGCTCTTCAACATGTACATTTAGGGAAGCTCTACCAAACTTTGTGGTATTTGCAGGGCCTTTTTTTTGTAGAAAAAGCCCAGCAGGAACTTATTAGCATAAAAGGCCACACCCACCAGCAGAAACTCATTAGCATATCAGGACACACCCAACAGCACAGTTCATTAGCATATTAGGCCACACCACCATGTCACCAGAAGTGTGGTCATCCAGCCACACCCACCTTTTGCTTCTTATTCTGTTTACCTTGTTTGTTGTCAAATCCCAGGGCTTTTTTTGGAGCAGGAACTCCTTTGCATGTTAGGCCACACACCCCTAATGTAGCCAATCCTAATGAGTTTCTGCTGTTGGGTGTGGCCTATTTTGCTAATGAGTTCCTGCTGGGCGTGGCCAACTTGGGAGCTTGCCGGAACTCCATTCCTGTGCGTTCCTGCCCCAAAATAGCCCTGGGTATTTGGTTTCTGTTTGGGAAGCTGGGGTCTCAGAAACACAGGATCCTTCTTTCCCATTTCTCCTCTCAACTAAGTGGTCTGCTTTTCTGGAAAATATTTAAAACCCTTTGTCCTCCCTTTTTTCAGCAGCTATGCTTGCCTCCCCAAAAAAACAATGTGATCCACGAAGATGATCATGTGGCTCTAATACTATACAGGCGACAGACTGTGGTTATGTAACGGAGCCTGACATCCTGACGTCACAGGAAGGGCCAGATGTCAGTCGAGCTTTGTGACTTCCAAACTATTTGCAAAACCGGGGCGGGGGGGAGAAATCAGTGAATATTTTGCAAGGAAACCCGATGCGGAAGTTGGAAAAGAGACACAGCTTTGGGGAAACAGCCCACATAAAAATGGAACATTGTTCGGCTAAGCTTTTATTGACACTCACAAGGGCACCCTTCAGGCAGTATTTCAGAAACAGGCAGGTATTCCACAGGTGCAGTGATGAGCAGTTTCCTCTCCCTGTCCTGCACTTTAAGGCTGCGGTCGCACACACTAAATAATCCACTTTCAATCCACTTTCAGTGCACTTTCCAACTGGATCTTACTGTGTGAACTGGCACATTCCAGTTGGAGAGTGGATTGAAAGTGGATTGTTTAGTGTGTGTGTGCAGCCTCTATGTTGTGGACTTTTTTGTTCTGCTCTCTGTTCTATGGGGGATGCCAGCCTCCAGGTAGGAACTGGGGATCCGTGTTCCCTCTCAGCTGAGTTAGTGTGAGCTAGCTCACCGTTTTTTAGCCTCCAGCTCACACATTTTTGTCTTAGCTCAGGAAGGAGGGCTCCGGAGCAAACTAATTGATGCAGTAGCCAAATCGCTCGCTCACAACTTTAATGCCAGCAGCTCACAAAATTGAATTTTTGCTCACAAGTCTCCACAGCTTAGAGGAAGCATTGCTGAGGATCCCCTGGAATTACAGCTCATCTACAGTCTACAGAGATCAGTTCCCCTGGAGAAAATGGATGCTTTGGAGGGTGGACTCTATGGTGTCGTAACCCCACTGAGGTCCCTGTTCTCCCCAGGCTTCATCCCCAAATTCTCCAGCAGTTTCCCAACTTGCCCGGGGGTACCTGTCAACCATGGTTCCTTAATTCTAGTTCATAGGAGAATTTTCAAAACAAATTCAATTTGTGATGGGTTTTTGCTCATTCATTTCATTTGCGTCTCCCCCTTCCCAGGGCAGAAAAACCCAATAAAAAGTAGCAGAAAAAAATCACTCTTCACATGTGCCGCTGTGATGGAACAGCGAACTTGATGCTAGTGCTGATCAGCAAAGCAATTGAATGAAAGATGGCCAGTACTGTAATGCCCTTCTGTAGATCTAGGGGGCAGCAGTGTTTGGAATACTGGGTGCTGTTCTAGTCACCCCACATTGTAGCCCTGGGAAAAGTGCAGAAAGGGGCAAGCAAAATGACCAAGAGCAGGGTTCCCCAATCTTTTTGAGCCTCCAGGCACCTTTGGAATTCTGACACAGGGGTGGTGGGCACAATCACAAGATGGCTGACACGGGAGGCAGAGCTGAATACAAAATGGCTGCCATGGAAGGCAGAACCAAGCACAAAATGGCTGTCATGGGAGGTAGAGCCAACCACAAAATGTCAGGAAGTGAAAATAAACAGCAAACAGCACTGTGAAAGATGGCTGCTAAGTATAATACGCACTTTCAGAGTTTCACAACGACTTGTTCAATAACAAGGATATCACCATGATAGATGAACCTGTAGCAAAACTATGAAAAGTCCCAGCCTTGTGATATAGCCAAACAGCTACTGCAAGGAGTCCCTGCCTGACAAGCATCCAGACACAAGCCCGTTTCATGGCAAATCTTCCTCAGGAATTGTTCTTAGTTGGTCCTCCTCTGAAGTAATATCCTCTCATTTTTAATTTTGCCTTCATAAAAAGAGCAAGCTAGTCATTTAAAAAATGTTGACAAATTGTTGACAAGCCATGGCCCTCTGAATACGAAAAGGAACACTTGTTCCAAGGAGTGAAAAGTCCATAGCCCAAGTATGACACTCTGTACCATGGAGGAGGGACAAGGGACCCAGCAGTATAGCTAAAGCATTTGAGATGGTGTAGGGTGTCCCTCAGAGCTGTTTCACAGTCTGTGAAGGGGGCTGGCGAAGGGAGCTTTGATATTCCCTGAAAATCTTGGTCTCTGAGGTCCTACTGGATCTGAAAATAGCTGCTCACAATCTGTGTGGCAATTCCACTTGAGATGGCGATGCCTGTGCTATGCCAAGGTTTCTGATCCAGCCGGCCAGACTAGAAACTACCTTCGGTCCGGAAGGGTACATTCTGCTCTTTTGTAAATCATCGGTGGAGGTATTGCTGCTGTTTTGTATCTCAGTCTTTGGAACTATTCCTTCTTTCCTCCATATATACTTGTCTAATGGATGCAAGCAATTTAGAAGAGATCTTCTCCAATTTAGGAGAAGGGAAAGTCGTTGCCTTAAGTATTTTGTAATGAACGTTGTAATTCTCGTGTTATCTCGTTCGTTGCATTGAGCGAAGGAAACTTTTAGCTTCCTTCCTTCCTTCCTTCCTTCCTTCCTTCCTTCCTTCCTTCCTTCCTTCCTTCCTTCCTTCCTTCCTTCCATTAGATTTCTTGACCGCCCTTCCCCACTTGTGTGGAGCTCAGGGTGGTTTACAACAGACTAATTCAGTACGTTATAAAACCAATTAAAACCGTAAACACTCAATAATAAAACATTCAAACATTTCAGTATTGGAAGACATTTTAAGGACAAGATGGAGGTGCTAGCTTTCAGTCATGGGGGGTGTCGCACGAATCGGACGACGCCCCCCCCCTCGCTGTCACTGGACCTGGGACTTTGCAGACATCCAGCCACCTTGGTGGCCACTCCCCCAGGGCAGCAGGGGCCCCAAACACCTGAGCAGGGGAGGAGGTTGCGTTGCCACCCTCACACCTGCTCCTTCTGGGCGGCTGGCCTTCTCTCTCTCTTGGCGTGGCTCCACCGACTCCAAGCAATCCTCCTCGCCCCCTTGTCACTGCCCTGCTTTATTCTCTCCCCGCCCCAGCCAGCTTCCCCTGTGCCTGGCCCTCCACTCCTCCCCCTGTGGCCCCGGCCCCATGTTCAGCTGGAGATGCAGAGCCTCAAGTGTGGCCTAGCTTCCGGTTGCCTTTCCCAGATTGGGACAGGACGTCGTTGGGTGGCTGCTCTCGGGCTGCCATGCTCTGGGACATGGGTGCACCCTCGCACCGGGCTACAGGGCCAGCACAGGTCTCCCCGCCCTGGCTGAGGCTCCGGCGTTCGTTCCACTGGAGGCGGTCCCGAAGGAGCACTGGATGGGTTGTGGCAACGGTGCTTTGGCAGGGCCGGCCTTGCTCGGCGGCTTTCCCTCAGCCGTTCCTGGCTTCCAGGTAGGTGCTGTGAGGACCAGGGGGTCTTTGGGCGGTGATGGGGCCCCCACTGGTGGCAGGGGGGCTGGGAATGGCCTGTCATCGGGACAGGGGGGAAGGGGAGGGCACCAGGCAGATGTAAAGAACTGTCGCTGGCCCCAGCCAAAGTCCTGGTGGAATACCTCTGCCTTACATGCCCCGCGAAACTTTAAGAGGTCAGACAGGGCACGGATGTCATTCGGTGGAGAGTTTCACCTTTTTGGCCCTGGTCGAGGCCAGCTGGATATCTTTGGGGCCGGATGCGCATTCCTTGACCACAGGTGTTGCTCAAATGTGTATAAATTTATATGAATACATTGAATGTTGCTATATGAAACGTGATAAAAGTGATTGTATTGTATCATTCACGTCAGAAAGTATTTCATAGAGAGCGGTTCAGTGTTTGATGGTCTGTTTTCAGTGTCAATTTGTTGGTAGTGTTTATTTACTCGCACCAAACTTCCCTTTCGTGTCTGTACTGCCACCTGGAGGTTGGCAACCCCAGGAGGAAGTGATTCCAGCTTACTTCTTTGGTTCGGAGATGAAGAGTGAACTGAGAAGCTGGGTCCTCTGGAGGCTGAAAGGCTGACCAGGAGGATCCATAGGTCATCCTGAGACCCTGTCAAAAATCACCCCTAGCTAGTATCTTGAAGACAGCACTGATGCTATATCCAGAAGAACATGTGGGAGAGGCTGAAGGTTCCTTGGCCCCCATGGTCCTGCAGACATGATCACCGATGATCACCAGGGTTTGATGACACTGGGGCCAACCAGAAGAGCCCCTGTAGCCTGATGGGGTTAGGACCAGGGTTGGACCTGTACATTCTGAAGTTGCCCAGACAGGCAGGGGAGGCATAGCCCTTCTACACGGCCATTTGGGGGAAAGAAGTTACCTCTCTAGTGATCTGTGATGTCCAATAGGTGCTTGCCCGTGAGATGTAGGCGATGGCACTAGAGACGGAACTTGCAATTGCAGTGTCCCAATTAGCTGGGGAAATATATTGCAGTCGGAGAACAGGGAGTAATTCACTGTCTCCGAATGAAAGCAATCCCTTGAGGGGAGACATCTGGATCCTGTACCATAAATCAGCAGCTACTGTGTGCTTTATGGTAACATAAACAGATCCAGGCCAGAGAGAGCTTTTGGAATGAGTTGACGTACCGGATCCCAGTGCAAGGATTTGTTGCCTAGACATTTTTATATATCGTTTGTATGGTATTTATGTGTACCGTGACGCCCCCTGGAAAATGGACATCTTTTATAGGAAACCAAAGAAGACACACAACTAAAGAACCAGGGCTTTGACTTCCACAAGGGAACAGCGAAAATCAAAATGGAGATTTTCGGGTCAGCAGAGCGGGGATGAGAAATCCAAATCCACCCCAAAAAGAATCCTGTTAGGTCGATGGCATAAAAAAGTGACTTGAAAAGAAACCAAATATAAGTATCAATGAGGATTTTCTTTTAAAATGCTGGTCTCAGATGTTCAGTGAATATGCAGAGATTGTCTGATGAACGTTGAACGTGAATGTTCACAAGCAAAAGGGCTGAGAATTGATTTATTGCAACGGCTACCTCTGTTGACCTCTTCTCTGAAGCAAGGGTCACCTGCAGTGCCATCCTAAACAGACTTGTGCCCTTCTAAGTCCATTAATTTCAATGGGCTTTAGAGGGATTTAACTCTACTTAGGATGACACTGGTTGACCACTCTGACCTATTGTAGCCAAGTTCCATGGAAAGGAGAGTCTTCAGAAACGTGACTTGGAGGATGACTTCTCCTGTTCAAAATTAAATGCCAGATGATTTGTGGGAAATGGGCAGTGGCTTGGTGGTAGAGCATCTGCTTGGCAGGCAGAGGGTCCCAGGTTTGATCCCTGGTAAAGGTAAAGGTTCCCTTGCTCGAAAGCCAGTCGAATCCGACTCTAGGGTTGCGGTGCTCATCTCTGTTTCAAAGCCGAAGAGCCAGCACTGTCCGAAGACGTTTCCATGGTCATGTGGTCGGCATAACTAAACACCAAGGCGCACAGAACGCTGTTACCTTCCCACCGAAGTGGTACCTATTTATCCACTTGCAATTTCTTGCTTTCGAACTGCTAGGTTGGCAGGAGCTGGAACTAGAGACGGGAGCTCACTCCGTCATGCGGCACTCTCGGGTCTCGAACTGCTGAACTACTGACCTTCCATAGCTTGCAGTTCAGCGTCTTAACCACTTGAGCCACCGCAGCTTCTAGTAACTCCAGTTAAAAGGACCAGGTAGTAGGTGATGTGAAGGACCTCTGCCTGACACCCTGGAGGGCCACTGCCAGTCTAAGTAGGCAATAGTGATCTTGACGGGGTTGGATTGAGCGACTCAGCATGCCCGGACACTGGGGAGTGCTACATAGTCCCAAGTATGCATAAGTATCTTCTCCTTGAATAGGATGCCTCTCTCCTTGTCTCAGCCTGGGAGTTGCCCTTTGACCCCCTCATCCCCGCATAGAGCGGCGGACTCTAAGCTAGAGAACCGGGTTTGATTCCCCACTCCTCCACATGCAGCCAGCTGGTGACCTTGGGCCAGCCAAAGTTCTCTCAGAGCTCTCTCAGCCCCACCTACTTCACAGGTTGCCTGTTGTGGGGAGAGGAAGGGAAGGGGACTGTAAACCGCTGTGAGATTCCTTTGGGTAGTGAAGGGTATAAAACCAGCTTTTTTGGCAGCTGGACAAACACTTGGCAGATCCTGTATTGAGCAGGCGGCTGGACTAGATGGTCTGTATGGCCCCTTCCAGCTCCTCCTCCTCCTCCTCTTCTTCCTTTCCCTCTTCCTCTTTCTCCTTCTCTTCCTCCTCCTCCTCCTCTTCTTCTGTGAGGTAGGTGGGGGCTGAGAGCCAGTTTGGCGTAGTGGTTAAGTGCGCAGACTCTAATCTGGGAGAACCGGGTTTGATTCCCCACTCCTCCACTTGCACCTGGCTGGATGACCTTGGGCAAGCCGTAGTTCTGATAAGAGCTGTTCTTGAAAAAGAGCAGTTTCTGTCAAGAGCTTTCTCAGCCCCCACCTACCTCACAGGGTGTCCGTTGTGGGGAGGGGAAGGGAAAGGAGATTGTAAACCGCTCTGAGACTCCTTTGGGTAATGAAGGGCGGAGTATAAATCCAATCTCCTCCTCCTCCTCCTCCTCCTCCTCCTCCTCCTCCTCCTCCTCTTCTGCTTCTTCTTCTTCTTCTTCTTCATCTTCTTCTACATCGGCTTCTTCTACTGCGTCGTCTACTTCATCCTCCTGCAACGCCTCCTCCTCCTCCTCCGCAGCCTCCGCCTCCTCATACTCCTCCACCTCTTGACCGCCGCCATCCTGCACATGGATCTTTATGCTGTCACACATCTCTGCAGGTCTTTCCTGTAGGAACAGCGCCTCATACTCACTGACTAGACGCGATTATCTGCCACTCGTTATAGGGAGCTCTCTCTCTCTCTCTCTCTCTCTCTCTCTCTCTCTCTCTCTCTCTCTCCTTTTCAACGGCGACCTGAATGTGAACTGAATCTACGTGAACAGATGTATGACTTACTTTGGCAATATACTTCTGGAGTGTTTTACTTTAACCCCACGCAATATCAGGCTTCTACGACTGGGCAAACTCCGCTATATCAACCCAACGCTCCAATAAGTGGACCAACGGTCTGATTCAGTATAAGGCCGCTTCGTGCGTCTCCCATCAAAACCGCCATGCTTTATCAGTTGCTGTTTCCTACAGGAGGGCCTCCAAGCGATGTACATCCCTGGAAGAGAAGAGGGGAGGCTCTTTCAATTCCAAGGAAGGCGGCTGTGAAGCATCCCCCCCCCACCCTTTTCTGGCTTAGCCTTCATTTAAAGCATAAAGCTGACAAACCGCACGGCTTCCAACGCGAAAAAAGCCTCCATAACCGTAAAAACCCGCGCGCAAACAAACACAAACGCGACTGGAGGGCCCAGCAGCAGAGAACGTATAGAGACATCAGCAGCAATTGGCAGCAGCCATCGGAAATCTTCCTGAATAGGAAAGCTGCGGAATAACGGCCGGCGCTAAATATAGAGGAGGCGAGGCGTGACCAGCGGGGAGTTCCGGAGAGTGGGTATGGCCACACAGCCCCGCAGTTCTCACTATAATCAACCAAGGAACATGCCTCGCAGGGTGCTAGAGATGTGAGACCGGGACAGTGCTAATTAAGATCCGGCCTGAACGATGCCCATTTATAAATTCCTCAAATGCACTGAATATAAACACTCGGGGGACAGTCAGAAACCTTCTGAGCTGACAGCTGACTCCAGCATCTAGCTTCAGAGCATGGGAGGACAAGCGAGGGGTAGAGGGGGATGTGGCAGAGGTGAGCCTGAGAGGGGCATTGTCCAACCAGAAGAGGTTACCAATGCTCCTACGCATAAGAGGGCCCCCAACCCATCTACTGAATACAGTTTTGATCTTGTTACTAGAACTCAAGGGCATCCAGTGAAGCTGATGGGCAGGAGGTTCAGGACAGACAAAAGGAAATACTACTTTACACCGAGAGTGATTAAAATGTGGAATTCACTGCCAGAGGAAGTAGGGATGGCCATAAGAATAAACAGTTCTAAAAGGAAATTAGATACTCATGGAGGATAAGTCCAGGGATCTTTTTTTAAAAAAAAAATATTTATAACTTTTTAACTTTATAACAGTAGAAACATAGAATAAGAAACTGCAAAACAAATATAAGAAACATAAGGGGCCTACGGTAAGCTCTTGGAGGATTGGCTAGATTAGGAGTGTGTCACCTAATATGCAAAGGAGTTCCTGCTACAAAAAGAGCCCTGGGTAAGTCTATCAATGGCTACTAGCCATGGTGACTGAGGGGGAACCTCCACATTCAGAGGCACTAGTCCTCTGAATCCCAGAACCAGGAAGCAACATTGGCCTCCATGCCCTTTTGTTGGCTGTCCAGAGGAACTGGTTGACCCCTGTGTGAGACAGGATGCTGGACTAGATGGACCATTGGTCTGATCTGGCAAGGCTTTTCATGTGTTCTTATGAAGGCCATGACCTCTCTGCCCTGTTGTTGGCCCTCCAGAGGAACCACTTGGCCCCTGTGTGAGACAGGATGCTGGACTAGGTGGACCACTGATCTGATCCAGCAGGGCTCTTATGATGTTCTTATGAGGGCCTTGGCCTCTCTGCCCTGTTGTTGGCCTTCCAGAAGAACTGGTAGGTCACTGTGTGAGACAGGAAGCTGGACTAGATGATCTGATCCAGCAAAGCTTTTCTTGTGTTCTTATGAAGGCCTCGGCCTCTGTGCCCTGTTGCTGGCCCTCCAGAGGAACCGGTTGGCCACCGTGTGAGACAGGACGCTGGACTAAATGGACTATTGGTCTGATCCAGCAGGGCTCTTCTCATGTTCTTACGAAGGCCTCAGCCTCTCTTCCCTGTTGTTGGCCCTCCAGAGGAACCAGTTGGCCACCGTGTGAGACGGGACACTGGACTAAATGGACAATTGATCTGATCCAACAGGGCTCTTCTTATGTTCTTATTTTTACTCTGCTATACATTTTCTTTTCCTGTTTGGGTCTGTTTCAGGAGCTCAGAGTAGTGTGCATGGTTCCTCTGTCCTTCTTAGTGGCCTGAACCAGAATCTCTTACATTTCTTTTTCAGGGGCGATGCAGCCCCGATGAATTCCCCCCCCCCCGTCCCTAACCCATCTCCTTTGTTCCGCACACCCTAATCTGTCGACATTCCCACATTGCTGTGAATCAAAAGAGAACGATCCGCCTTCGACGAGAGAGCATACTCTCTCCATCCTCCTTCCTTTCCTCCTGGGATGTCTTTGGTACCAGCTCTGCTACACCTGGGTAGACGTTCCACGTGCAGAGAAAAATATGGTCATCGAAAAGATAGGGTAGGGACCTGTGGAAGTCTATTGGCTGTGCAATAAAAAAAGCACGGGTCACTTAGCCGCCTCTTTTATGGAGCTCTTGTCGATCGCTGCCAACTTCCAGCAGGGTTGTTAACGTGACTCCGTTCCTGACATCTGATGGAGCAGACTTCAGTCTCGGAAAGGTCACGCTCTGGCAGTAAAAGGAGTTAGCTTCGAAAGAGCTACGGGCCCGGCTGCCTGCGGATTGCCCAAGATGGGCAGCAAGCGTGGGCGGCTTCATGTGATCCGGAAGCATGAGGGGCCCGCCTCCAGGGTTGCCAATCTCTAGGCGGCATCCAGAGATCTCCTGGAATTATAACCGATCTCCAGATGACAGAGATAGGTTCCACAGGAGGAAATGGCAGCTTCCGAAGGTGGATGCTTATCAGTGTTCCCTCTAAGCTGAGTTAGTGTGAGCTAGCTCACGGTTTTTTTAGCCTCCAGCTCACGCACTTTTGTCTCAGCTCGGGAAGGATGGCTCCGGAGCAAAACTAATTTATGCAGCAGCCAAATCGCTAGCTCGCGATTTTAATGGCAGTTGCTCGCAAAATACAATTTTTGCTCACAAGACTTGTACTATTTTTGGACCTGCACACTATATGACGTAATTTTGGTTTCACGGATATATGTGTGGTCCTCTTATATAAATTGATTGTTGTGCATAACTTTTTGAGCACTTGTGGTCTGCGTTATTTGTGCAGTGCTTGTTTATTTGCTCACAAGACTCCTCAGCTTAGAGGGAGCATTGGACTCTATGGCATTATACCCTTCTGAGGTCTCTCCCTTTCTCCAAACCCTGTCACCCCCACCCAGGGTCCTCCCCCAAATCTACTTTCCCTGGGATCAAAGGAGGAAATCCTCATACCAATTATTGCCATTGACTAACTGGTTGTAGATGAGGGACTGGATTAAAATGAGAGCCAGCTTGGTGTAGCGGTTAAGAGCGACGGACTCTAATCTGGATAACTGGGCTCGATTCTCCACTCCTCCACTTGAAGACAGTTGGGGGACCTTGGGCAAGACACACCTTTCTCTCAGCCTAAAAATAAGCATAGTTCACCACCTAGTGGTGCCAAAAGAGAGTTACAGCTTCAGGCTGCCAAACAATCCTCAGGGATCTCCTGGCTATTCTATACGCAATGCCATGTGATAATTTAATTTTTTAAAAAAAACAAACAGGAAACAGAGGACAGATGAGTGTCTGGAAGGGAGGGCCCGTGGGTCAGTCGCAGAGCCTCTGCTTCATGTGCAGAAAGTCCCCAGTTCAATCCCTGGGATCTGCAGATAGAAGGACCAGGTAGCAGGTGATGGGAAAGACCTCTTCCTGAGACACCAAGAGAGCCGCTGCCAGTCCAACTAGACAATACAGACTTTGATGGACCAAGGGTCCGATTCAGTATAAGGCAGCTTCATGTCTTCATGTCTTCAAAGTTGATACTGCTGTCCCATGAGGATCGCTGTCACCAAGGATAGACTTCTTGGGGTCCAGTCCTCTCCACATTTCCTGCATCCCTTCACATGTATTATCTATCAATTCATTTAATTGATTTATGCCCCACTTTTCTCCCTAGTGAGGAATCCACGCATCTTACCTCGTTCTCCTCTTCTCCATTTCATCCGCATAACCACTTTATGAGGTAGGCTAGGTCAAGAGGGTGCGACTGGTCCAAGGTCACCCAGCAGGCTTCTATGGTAGAGAAAGGATCTGAACCTGGGTCTCCCAGGTCCTAGTCCAACATTCTATCTATTGTACTGTACTGCTGGGTCAGCGTCAAAGGTGCTGGAGCTGGTTCCCTCTGTTCCTACTCTCCCTGGCCAGACAGCGGGCGGATAGACTTGGATGGTGGTGCTTCCATGCTGCTGTCTGCATTCGATACAAGTGAACATAAAACATGCTCTTTGGGGGGGTATCCATGTCTATTGGGAGGGAAGGCAGCGTGGTATAGTCCAATCTTGAAAGATCTCAGAAGCTAAGCAGGGTCAGTATGTGGAAGGGAGACCTCCAAGGAAGACTCTGCAGAGGAAGGCTATGGCCAACCACCTCTGCATTTCACTGGCCTTGAAAGCCCCTTGCTGGGGGAAGCTAAGCAGGGTTGGTACTGGGAAGGGAGACACCCAAGGAAGGCTCTGCAGAGGAAGGCCATGGCCAACCACCTCTGCTTCTCATTTGCTTTGAAAGCCCCTTGCTGGGAGAAGCTAAGCAGGGTTAGTACTTGGATGGGAGACCACCAAGGAAGGCTCTGCAGAGGAAGGCCATGGACAACCACCTCTGCTTCTCCCTTGCCTTGAAAGCCTCTTGCTGGGGGAAGCTAAGCAGGGTTAGTACTTGGATGGGAGACCACCAAGGAAGGCTCTGCAGAGGAAGGCAATGGCCAACCACCTCTGCTTCTCCCTTGCCTCAAAAGCCCCTTGCTGGGGTCACCATAACTCAAGTATGACTTGATGGCACATTAGACACACACATCAATGGCTGTTCATGGTGGGAGCTAAATCGAATCTGAAGAACCGAAAAGCGCTGGCTGTCCCCCGCACCCCCATTTCCCTGAAAGTTGTGAATTTGGAACAGCGAAGCTTCCCCAGCTGTTCTCTGGGTACTCAAATATTTGTGAGCCTTTGCTGAGTATTTGATGACCGCATTTGGCTGGCGAGGATATTTGATTTTAATATCGGCTGTCTGACAACATCTGATCACTGAAATGAAGTGCAATTTTCGAATGGAAGCTGATCCGCAAAGGCAGGGAAACATCATTGACTCAGTTTTCTCCAGGGGAACTGATCTTTCTTGGCTGAAGATCCACTGCAATAGTGGGAGCTCTCCAGGCACCACCTGGAGGTTGGCAACCCCAGAGGGAAGAAGGGGGTGTGTCGGAACCTAGGACATAAAAACATTACAAGAGCCCTGCCAGATCAGACCAGTGGTCCATCCAGTCCCCCATCCCGTCTCACACAGCAACCAACCAGTTCCTCTTGAGCGCCTACAACCGGGCAGAGGCCGAGGCCTTCCTAAGAACAGTCCTGCTGGAACAGACCAATGGACCATCTAGTCCAGCATCCTAAGAACATAAGACGAGCCCTGCTGGATAACACCAGTAGTCCATCTAGTCCAGCATCCTGTCTCACACAGTGGCCAACCAGTTCCCCTGGATGGCCAACAACAGGGCAGAGAGACCGAGGCCTTCATAAGAACAGTCCTGCTGGATCAGACCAGTGGTCCATCTAGTCCAGCCTCCTGCTTCACACAGTGGCCAACCAGTTCCTCTTGAGTGCCTACAACCGGGCAGAGAGGCCGATGCCTTCATAAGAACAGTCCTGCTCGATCAGACCAGTGGTCTGTCTAGTCCAGCCTCCTGTCTCACACAGTGGCCAACCGGTTCCTCTGGAGGGCCAACAACAAGGCATAGAGGCTGAGGCCTTCCCCTGATGTTGCCTCCTGGCTCTGGGATTCAGAGGCTTACTACCTCTGAATGTGGAGGTTCCCACCCAATCACCATGGCTAGTCGCCATTGATAGACGTGTCCTCCACGAATCTGTCTCATCCCCTTTTAAAGCTGTTTATTCCTGGGGCCATCGCTACATCCTCTGGCAGTGAATCCCACATTTTAATCACTCTCTGGCACCGGGTAGGGGGCCCTGGGATCTCTCTGTCTGGGGTCCCTCAAAACCTGGAGCCAGCCCTGCCTGGCTTTCTGACCCACAATCCATTGCTCTTCCCCTAGGATCAAAACCTCATGAATGGCTGTTTCCAAAAATCAAATAGCCTCAGCCAGCAGCCAGACATGTAGCCTCAGGATTTTTCTGATCCCAGACCCCGGGGTCGCCAGTAACTTGCAAGTGTCTGCTGGCAGCATTGATTGACCTGCCCCTCTCCTCCCTTTAAGGATGCCTGCTGAGAACAGAGCATCGCAGGGGCCCCGTAAGTATCACAAGAGCCGCTCAGCAGACTAAGCCCCTCTTATTGATCTGCCCAGAGCCGTGATCAGCCCCAGGGTTTTCCAATCAGCCTCACACAGGTCTTTAAGGAGTTTCTTAAGTGCTGGCTCTTCATTGCGGGCTCATTCTCTCACACATGTGCGCTCACTTGTTCGGAGAGGAAAACATTGTCGAATTGCATCACGAATCTGAATGCAACTGTTGAGCCATACTCCAAAACCCTCAGAATTTGTCTTAGCTTCTTGCAAAGACATGAACCTTTTCACTCTTCCTCAGTCTTCAGGCCCTCTTTATTAGTATATGGAAGTATACAGTGCTGTCGTGCTGAGACTAGGGCCGTGGGTTCGAAAGTGGACTCTACAGTGAAGGGGTGACTTTGGGGCAGTCCTCCACAGAGGGTTGTTGTGAGGATAAACTGCTTTGAGCTCCTTGGTGGAAGGCTGGGATAAAAAATGTGTTGGACAGATGTGCTGGAGAGCATTCTGTTGGTGGGAACATCAGCTAACTCTTTTGGTTGGATAACGTCCTTCACCTGACTCATCTGCAGTGTCACCCCTTGAAGGAACAGTGGGGCAAAAATGGAGATGGCTTCCAAAGAGAATCACTTTAATTAAGACAGGCACAGGATCAGACGTAATCTCTTTGCCGTGCCCTTGAATTAAGGTTGCCAGCTCTGGGTTGGGAAATCCCTGGAGATTTGTGGGATGGAGCCTGGGGAGGGCAGGGTTTGGGGAGGGGAGGGGAGGGACATCAGCAGGGTATAATGCCATAGAGCCCTGTTGGGATTTGCAAGTGTCACTCTTTCAGTCATGAAAGGGTTAAGCTGATGTTTGTGTATGTTAATGTTAGTTAGCAGAGAACCAATCAGATGTCGCGTTGAATCCTCCCGCCACAGAGGGAGACCTATTATTCCTAATGAGATGAGCTTTAAATTGACTATTGGCTAATCCAGGGGTCCAGGTGCTCATTAGCATAACTTATTTGCATATGCCACACCCCCAACATCACCAGAATTGTGTCAGAAGGCAACACACACTGCTCAGGCTCCACTGGGCTGTTTTGGATTGCTAGCTCGGGGGGGACGGGGACACAGAGGAGGGAGAGCTTGTACCTGAATAAACCTGGGTCATAAAGGTGCCACTGGGCTCTTTTGGGGGGCCAGCAAGTGCAGGAAAGTGTGTGGCTGTTCGTGGGTTGAGGAGGGCGGCAAGGAGGATGCACATGGCCTTGAGCAGGTAGGGGACTAGGGTGGTGGCAGGGCAGAGGCACAGGAGGAGGTTGAGTAGGTGCAGGAGGCTGGGTTGGAGCTCCTCGCAGGCCTTGTGGGAGTCACCGGGGCCCGCCTTGCAGAGGTACTGCACCAGGGCCAGTACCCAGGACAGGCAGAGCCTGGGCGGGCTGGGTGCCACAGCCCAGGCACTGGCAGAGCAGCTTGAGGGGCAGCTCGCAGCAGCGCTCTGCTGGGTCGGCCAGTGGGCCAGGAAAGGCAGGGGGGGGCTGCTGGGAGCAGGGGGCGGGGCTTGCTGCGTGTGCCCGCCTGCTGGGCTTCTTACTGCCAGAGCTTTGCTCCTGTGCGCTCCTGCAGGAAATGAGCCCTGGGCTAATCAATATATTGGGTGACGGTACATGCTGCTCTGCACATACTCTGGGGTGGAGCTTTGTGGGGGAAACTTTCCTTTCCTTTGTTCTCACAAAGACAGATGAGAGAACACATTAGCAAATAAGCAAGATGGAGTTAGACCTAGCCAGTTAGGACGTCGTTATTTTCTTCCATGTAACCTTACCCTAAGTTTTCTTTTTCGTTCTTTTTCTTATAAGCTAAATGCACACGTGTCTGAGTCTGCTTTATTTTGCGATGCAACATGGGTCAGTCACAAGTCCTTCCAGAGCTGTTAAGTCAAGAGCAGTTCTCGAGAGAGCTCTCTCAGCCCCGCCTACCTCACAGGGTGTCTGTTGTGGGGAGAGGAAGGGAAAGGAGATTGTCAGCCGCTCTGAGACTCCTTCAGGTAGTGAAGGGTGGGGTATAAGTCCAATCTCCTTCTCCCCTCCTCTTCTTCTACTAAATATCCAACAAGTCCAGCTTCCAAAGCAACCATTTTCTCCAGGGGAATTAATCTCGGTCACCTGGAGACCAGCTGTTATTCCAGGAGATCTCCGGCCACTGCCTAGATGTTGGCAACCCAACCTTGGATTGATATAACTGAACAGTAGAATCAATGAGATTACCCAAGGAAAACGGGAAGGGTTGTTGTGCTGTAAGTCATGGGGAAGCGCACCGTTCTCTGAGTCTGGCAGTAAAGCTTGTAGTGAATCATTAGCCACTTGCTTCCCCACCTAATTAACAGACGTTTGATAAACAATGTCCTTAATTCCTTAATTAAAACTACAGAGTCCACTTTCAGGCTCTGAGCTTCACAGAGCTGGGTTTCTCCCCCACCCACCCCCCAGCCGCGGGAAGTCTCTTTGGCCAGCCAGAAGGGGATGGAGCGTGGAGGTCAGAGATGCATTTACTCAAGAACAGAGAAGCGCTTGAACCCACAGTGAGTCGAAGTGGGTTTGTCAGAAGTGACCGAGACGTCTGCGATCTTCCCGGCTGTTTCTCAGCCAAAGCAAGGTCACATGGGGGGGCATGGGGGACCACTTCAGTTTCTCTGCGCATTGCCAAAGCTCTTAACATCTTGCCCAATTAGAAGGCAGAACATTATGCGATACAGGCCTTGGCTGTTCAGGGAGATGAGAGGCAGCATCAAGGTCTTCAGATCTGGGTGAAAACCAGCCCTCAGTAGTCTTGGTTACTGAAGACACAGAAACCCGTGATGTCGCCCACCCCCTTAGCATCTGAAGCCTGGGAAACAGTAGTTTGTAAGTAGGGTTGCTGGCTCTGGGTTGGGAAATACCTGGAGATTTTGGGGGCGCAGCCTGGAAAGGGCAGGGTTTGGGGAGGGGAAAACCTCCGCAGGCTATAATGAAATGGAGTACCTCCTCCAAAGCTGCTATTTCCTTCAGGGGAACTCATTCCTGGCGTCTGAGAGCAATTGTAATGGCAAGCAATCTCCAGGTTCCACCTGGAGGTTGGCAGCCCAATTTGTAACCCTGTCAGCTTGTCAAGGTTTCGGTTTCCGCTTCTCTTCGTTTTGCTTCACTGCTTACCTTGCCATGTATTAGAGGGGAGGGAATTACAGAGGGTAGTGTGTGTGGGTTGAGTTCTTGCCTGTAGTAGCCATAACCAGGGCTTTTATTTTGTAGAAATAGACCAGCAGGAACTCATTAGCATATTAGGCCACACCCCTGACAGCAGCAGCTCATTAGCATATTAGGCCACACACCCCATGTTACCAGAAGTGTGGTCATCCAGCCACACCCACCTTTTCCTTCTTGTTCTGTTTACCTTGTTTATTAGTCAAAACCCAGGGCTTTTTTTGGAGCAGGAACTCCTTTGCATGTTAGGCCACACAACCCTAATGTGGCCAATCCTAATGAGTTTCTGATGTTGGGTGTGGCCTGTTATGCCAATGAGTTCCTGTGGGGCGTGGCCAACTCGGGAGCCAGCCGGAACTCCGTTCCTGTGCGTTCCTGCCCAAAAACAGCCCTGGCCATAACAATTCCTCAAGTTGCACCCCTTGGCTTGTTCTCATGGGATTTGGCCTTGGGAACTCTTTTGCCAGGCTAGAGTAGAGAAGACACCGTATCTCTGTCAGGGTTGTCATAGTAACGCTAGGGGCCGAATGCTGACGTATGAATGGGGTGTGGAGGTACGTTGGGTTCTGTCTATAACCTCTGGATTTTGCACGCTTTCTTTAGTCCTGACGAAGATCCAGTTCCTGTAGTAAGCACATCCCTAATAAAGCATCACTGCCAAAAGTGTTGTGGAGAGTGTCTTAACTGGGGATCTGACACAGCCCCACCTACCTCAATGGGTGTCTGTTGCGGGGAGAGGAAGGGAAGGGGATTTTAAGCCACTCTGAGACTCCAAGTGGAGGGCGGGGTATAAATCAAATGTTGTTGTTGTTGTTGTTGTTGTTGTTGTTGTTGTTGTTGTTGTTGTTGTTGTTGTTGTTCTTCTTCTTCTTCTTCGTTCTTCTTCTTCTTCTTCTTCTTCTTCTTCTTCTTCTTCTTCTTCTTCTTCTTCTTCTTCTTCTTCCTCCTCCTCCTCCTCCCCAGGTCATCCAGGTCCGGGCTATCTTGGTGGCAGAAAGTTCTGTCGGGACTGTAGGATTTTCAAGGCAAGAGGCACTCAGAGGGGTGACATAACATAAGAACCCTGGCCTTCCTTGGTGGTCTCCCATCTGAGTAGGGTTGCCAGATCCAGGCTGGGGAACTCTTGGGGATTTGGGGATAGAGCCAGGGGAGGAGAGGGACCTCGGTGGGGTACAGTGCCAGGGAGTCCACCCTCCAAAGCAGCCATTTCCTCCAGGGGAACTGGTCTCTGTCGTCTGGAGATGAGGTGTAATTCCGGGGGGGGGGTCCCCAGGTCCCACCTGGAGGCTGGCATCCCGACATCCCAGTACTAACTAGGCCTAAGCCTGCTTAACTTCTGAGAACTGACAAGATCAGGATCGCCTGAGCCATCTAGGTCAGACCCAGAAGTACTTAGGGCCAGTGTTCCCTCTAAGCTGAGTTAGTGTGAGCTAGCTCACAGTTTTTTAGCCTCCAGTGCACAGATTTTTGTCTTTGCTCCGGAAGGACAGCTCCAGAGCAAACTGATTTATGCAGCAGCCAAACCGCTCGCTCACAACTTTAATGCCAGCAGCTCACAAAGTAGAAGTTTTGCTCACAAGACTCCACAGCTTAGAGGGAGCATTGCTTAGGGTTCCTTGATTGACAGTGCTAGTATGGTAGAGATTCAAATGTCGCACTAGGATCTGGGAGACCCAGGTTCAAATCCCCGTTGTACCACGGAAGCGCACTGAGTGACCTTGGGCCAGTCACAATGCTCCCTCTATGCTGTGGAGTCTTGAGCAAAATTTCTACGTTGTGAGCTTTGTTGTTGTTCAGTCGCACAGTCGAGTCCGACTCTCCGCGACCCCATGGACCAGATTACGCCAGGCCAAGGTGAGAATGGTAGGCAGCTTACTTTGTGAGCTACCCGGCATTAAAGTTGTGAGCGAGCGATTTGGCTGCTGCATAAATTAGTTTGCTCGGGAGCCGTCCCTTCCTGAGCTGAGACAGAAATGGGTGAGCCGGAGGCTAAAAAAACTGTGAGCTCGCTCACACTAATTCAGCTTAGAGGGAACACTGGTCACACCCTCCCAGCCTAACCTCCCTCACAGGGTTGTTGTGAGTATAAAACAGAGGAGAGGAGACCAGCGTAAACCACTTCGGGTCTCCAGTGGGGAGCAAAGTAAGGTATAATAAACGTGTGTCTTAAATGCCATGAATTCCCCCCCCAAACTAAAATAAATAAATAAATCACAAACTATATGAGAGTTTGCGTTCAGCACTATGAATTAATGTCCTCCAGAACGTCCTATCATTAAGAGCCTTGCATGCATAAATAAACCTCACTGGTTGAATGCAAACTCTCATATAATTTGTGATTTTTTTAATTGCGGTTCCCCCCCCCCCCCCCGAGTTTGATGCACGAAGGGCCACTGGATGAAAGCGACAGTAGCTTTTCCACTTCAGAGACCACAACGCAGTGAAGTCTCCTAGCCGGAAAACACACACGGATCAACCCGTCTTCAAAGGACCTTTTGAAGATCAATTGATGGGGAACTGATAGAATTACCACATCCTGGATCCTCTTCTCATTCTTTGTAAATGCTTCATAAATCCCATCAGTGTTAGAAAGAGGGGGAAATGGGTCTCGGGGCATTGAGCACAATCCACCGGGAATACGCCCTGCGTGGGGCTCACTGAAATGAATGACTGTGAGTCTGGGCACATTCGATTCTGGTCCAATAGGGATTGGTGGATTAGTTGTTGTAGACTTTCCGGGCTGTCTGGCCGTGGCCTCGGCATTGCAGGACCTGACGTTTCGCCAGCAGCTGTGACTGGCATCCTCAGAGGCATAACACAGAAAGATGGAGGACTCTCTGTGTCAAGGTGAGAAGAAAAATGGTAGGCAGGTAATTTATCTCTACTCAGGAAGGTGGGGTAGGGCTGAGTCATTATCTTGTAGGAGTTCCCCAGGCTGTGACATGCTAATGGAGGAGCTTTCCTGAGGAGGTTCTTTTGCACATGGATTGGCTGTTGAAGTTCTAATCTTATCTGTAGTGTTATTGTAAGGTTTTGTGGCGGGGGGTTGTGCATTTTGTGTTTTTCAGGTTTTTCTCACCGTGACACAGAGAGTACTCCATCTCTCTGCGTTATAACTCTGAGGATGCCAGTCACAGCTGCTGGCAAAACGTCAGGTCCTACAATGCCAAGACCTCGGCCATACAGCCCGGAAAATCTACAACAATCAATGAACTTCGGCCCTGGAAGCCTTCGACAACAGATTGGTGGGTTCTTCCCTACTGATCTGTGGGGAAAAGATTGCAAGACCTTGTGTTCCAGTCTAACAGGGTGTCCGTTGTGGGAAGGGGAAGGGAAGGGAGTTTGTAAGCCGCTCTGAGACTCCCTTGGGTAGTGAAGGGCGGGGTATAAATCCAATCTCTTCTTCTTCCTCTTCCTCTCCTTCTTCTTCTTCTTCTAACTTAGGTCCTTTCTGAATTTGCCCACCACTCTGGATTTTCTCACGGTTCGAGTCCAAGACAATTTAAAGGTCCACAGCAAAACAGCATCAAAATAACCCGGGGCAACAGCAGGCTGAAACCAGGCTGACCACTGAAGGGAGGTGATGCGATGCAGAATGGGAAGAAGAAGAAGAAGAGATTGGATTTATACCCCGCCTTTCACTGCCCAAAGGCATCTCAGAGCGGCTTACAAACTCCTTTCCCTTCCCCTCCCCACAACAGACACCCTGTGAGGTAGGTGGGGCTGAGAGAGCTCTTGACAGAAACTGTCCTTGAGAGAACAGCTGTGCCAGAGCTTGTGACTGACCCAAGGTCACATCAGCAGGTACAAGTGGAGGGGTGGGGAATCAAACCCGGTTCTCCCAGATAAGAGTCTGCGCACTTAACCACTATACCAAACTGGCTCTGGATTAAAAAGAAGACCAAATTCAATTTTAGCACAGAATTAGGCCCCTCCTGCACTCTCCTTTAAATCCATGTTCACTGCAGTGTCCTCTAAGCAATTCTGCCCTAAAATTGAATTCAACCTTCTTTTTAATCCAGGTGTTTGTTTTCTTCCAATTTTGCACTAAAATCGAGTTCAATCTTCTTTTTATTCTGGTTCCCCTCCCCCCATTCTGCATTACATCACCTCCCTTCAGTGGCCAGCCCGGTTTCGGCCTGCTGTTGCCCTGGGGTTATTTGGATGCTCTTTTGCTGGGGACTTAAATTGCCTCAACTTGAACCCTGAGAAAATCCAGAGTGGCAGGCAGATGCGGAAAGGACCTTGCTTGGAGGACACGGTGGTGAACATGGGTTAAAAGGAGAGTGCGGAAAGGGCCTCAGTGCAAGAGCTTTCTAACTTTAATTTCACAATTGGAGCGCCTATTGAGTTCTACAGATTTCTTTCCCCTGGTGACTTTTTTTATCCTTCTTCTTGTATTTATTTATGCACTTCATTTATATGTTGCCTTCCTCCACAGTAGGAGGACCCAAAGCAGCCCGTGTTCTTCTCATTCCCTCCATTTTATCCTCACAACAACCCTGCGAGGTAAGCAAGGCTGAGAGAGGGCGACGAGCCCGAAGTCATCCCATGAGCATCCGGGGCAGAGTGGGGATTCGAACCTGGGTCTCTCAGATCCTAGCCTGACACCCTAGCCTCTACCCCGCCCCAGCTCTCTTACAGATGTCCGTGTGCACGTTAGTAACATGCCAAGGGGGGAGAGGAACCCACTCTTGATGAGATCCTATATATGGTTGCATCGAGATTGTTTGTGTGTGGTGTTTTAATGCTATGCATAAGTAAAACACTGCACAAAAAGAATTTCAATGTCACTGTATGGTGACCACGTCAGTGTGACTCTTTGCAGCCTCCCATCAAGACCCGCATTGGTCATATGGTCTTGCCCAATGCTCCCGCTAAAATGTGGAGTCCTGTGAGTAAACATTCTACTTTGTGAGCTCCTGGCATTAAAGGTGTGAGCGAGCGATTTGGCTACTGCATAAACTAGTTTCCTCTGGAGCCACCCTTCCTGAGCTGAGACAAAAATGTGCGAGCTGGAGGCTAAAAGACGGTGAGCTAGCTCACACTAACTCAGCTTAGAGGGAACACTGGTCTCGCCCACCAGTTTAGATCCTCTTCTGAAGCCCTGCTCTCCATAACCGCCCCCTCTCAGGGGCTTTTCAGTGGTGGCACCTTGCTTCTGGGAAAACCCGCCCCCTTCAGGCTCTTCTGCTGCTCACTTTCCTTTAGGCACCAGCCCAAAGCATCTCTCTTTCCCCAGGCTTTGACTCACAGTGTTCTCTTTGTTGGAAAGCTGTTTTATGGATATCGTTTTAGGATGCTAAATGTTGTCTCACGCTGCCTTTATGCCCCCGGGCTTGTTCTAAAGAGGGATGCTTGAACATCCGTAGGTGCATCTGATCTTCCATTTGCATGTGCAGGTGTAGAGCTGAACAAGAAGAGATCTTGCGGAGATACACAGGACGCCCCACACGACGTTTTGGAATCAAAACCAGGCCACAGCTTTTATTGATTACAGACGAAGGAGCGTTGGCGAGCAGGGCTGGTCTGTCATTGACAAATTTTAGGCAGTAGCCTAGAGCAGCCCCCCTGAAAGAGGGCACCATACAGGCCTGCCGCACTGGCCTGCCGCACCGCCCCCCTGCCCCTCCCTTGCCAAAAGCCCTCCTCAACTCACTGCCAGGAGATGCGTCTTGGCATCTAGTCATGCCGGCCACATGACCACAGAAATGGCTTTGGACAGCGCTGGCTCTTCGGCTTGGAAACGGAGATGAGCACCGCATCCCTAGAGTCAGATTTGACTGGCTTGCGAGCAAGGGAAATCTTTACCTTTGGTGTAGCCAGTTGGGTGCAGTGGTTAAGTGTGCGGACTCTAATCTGGAGAACTGGCTTTGATTCCCCACTCCTCCATTTGCACCTGCTGGATGACCTTGGGCAAGCCATAGTTCTGACAAGAGCTGTTCTTGAAAAAGAGCAGTTTCTGCCAGAGCTCTCTCAGCCCCGCCTACCTCACAGGGTGTCTGTTGTGGGGAGGGGGAAGGAGAGCGTAAGCCACTCTGAGACTCCTTTGAGTAGTGAAGGGTGGGGTATAAATCCAGTCTCCTCTTCTCTCTTCTTCTCCTCCCAAATTAGAGTCCACACACTTAACCACTACACCCAACTGGCTCTCTCCAACATTATGTCCCACGGAGGTCCCCTGCCTCTCCAAACCCTGCCTGTCTCAGGCTCTATCCCCCAAATCTCCAGGTATCTCCTAAGTGGGAGCTGGCAACCCTGTGGACCTGAGGGACTACTGCTCTGATCCAGCAGGGTTCTCCTCCTTTTCTTACATTTGGCGAAGGTTTCCTCCCTGCGCCAGTAAAAGCCCTGCTAAAACGCAGGCCCATGCAAGGCGAACGGAACTCATGCACCGTTCCGAGCTCGTTATTTGGGACATTTCGGCGTTGATGGAGCTATTAAGCGTGGCCTCTCCTCCGCTTCCCAAATCCCCACGTGCAGCCCCGTCCCGGCTCCTCCTGCCTCTCCACCCCGCTGCCCGCTCCCACCAGCCCCTCCGCATCTCAAGCGCATCGCTTTCCTTGCAGGTTGCCGGGCTCTGCGGGCGCATGCGCCGCGACGGCTAACGAAGGCCCATTCATCTCTGTCTCATTAGGGCCGTAAGACGCTCCGACAAAGCACTGCATCAAACCCGAGCTTGCCAATTTAAATTGCAGGCGGTGTGCGGAAGCCCAGGTTAATAGAATCCACGAGATCTCTGTCCTCCTCCGATCGACAAAAGAGAGAGGGGGAAAGAGTCGCCGAAAGGCGGTGCGGGATTCGAAGCGCTGCCTCTCCCGAGGAGCCCCGGGGCGGTGGGTGGGGGGTCCGCCAGCCTGCACTTTCGAACCGGGGCATCAGTCGAGGGACCCTTCCGGTCACGAAATGCGCCCCACGGGGTTGCCAGCCTCCAGGAGGGTAGTATAAATATAGAATGGCGACAGGGCGAAAGCAAGTTTGATACCAAATCACAGAACTGAGGCTGTAGCACCGGGTAAAAAAATACAGATGGGCATGTAAAGTCCAAAAGATAATCTGTTTCAACGTTTATAAACAACTAACATTTAATAAGGTAAAAGTAAAGGTTTCCCCTTGCTCCAAAGCCAGTCGAATCCCACTCTAGGGTTGCGGTGCTCATCTCCGTTTCCAAGCCGAAGAGCCAGCGCTGTCCGAAGACGTTTCCGTGGTCATGTGGCCGGCACAACTAAATGCCGAAGCGCACAGAACGCCGTCACCTTCCCACCGAAGCGGTGCCTATTTATCTACTTGCAGTTTCTTGCTTTGGAACGGCTAGGTTGGCAGGAGCTGGGGCCAGAGACGGGAGCTCACTACGTCACGCGGCACTCGGGTCTCGGACTGCTGAACTACCGAGCTTCCGGTCTGCAGTTCGGTGCCTTAACCACTGAGCCACCGCAGCCCCACCATTTAATATATTCATACGTATTCAATATGGTCCATGCAGGACTTCTTGAACAATTCAGTATATTGGAGTCCTGCCAAGCCCTCTTCCTGTGCAGCTGAGGTCTTCTCTCAAGTGGTCAGTGGCGACCAACATCCAGGTTCTCATCCTTTCAGTAGTTCCTTTCTTCAGGCCACCTTCCGGAAGAACCGTAAAAGAAGACTCCAAGCAAGTAACCCACTGCAAAGAAATTACATGCAGACTGATCAGGTGACCTTCAGGTTGCAAAACGCTCCCATGGGGTCGCCAGCCTCCAGGAGGGGGCTGGAGACCTGCCTGAATTATGACTGGTCTCCAGACGACAGAGATCAGTTCCCCTGGAGAAAAATGGCTGCTTCAGAGGGTAGACTCTACAGCACTGGACCCCAATGAGGTCCCTCCCTGTCCTCCTCCTTAAAGGTAAAGGTTTTCCCTTGCTCAAGAGCCAGTTTGGTGTAGTGGTTAAGTGCGCGGACTCTAATCTAGAAGAACCAGGTTTGATTCCCCACTCCTCCACTTGCAGCTGCTGGTGAGACCTTGGGCAAGCCATAGTTCTGGCACAGCTGTCCTTGAAAAAGAGCAGTTTCTGTCAGAGCTCTCTCAGCCCCACCTACCTCACAAGGTGTCTGTCATGGGGAGGGGAAGGGAAAGGAGTTTGTAAGCCGCTCTGAGACTCCTTCGAGTAGTGAAGGGTGGGGTATGAATCCAATTTCTTCTTCTTCTTCTTCTTCTTCTTCTTCTTCTTCTTCTTCTTCTTCTTCTTCTTCTTCTTCTTCTTCTTCTTCTTCTGCTTCTTCTTCTTCAACATCTTCTTCTTCTTCTTCTTCTAGGCTCCACTTCCCAAATCCCCAGGTATTTCCCAACCTAAAGGTGGCAACTCTACTGTCTCTACATTGGGGCTTTTAAAAATCCACCTTCGGGGCCATAAGAACATAAGATAAGCCAGTGTTGGATCAGGCCAATGGCCCATCCAGGCCAACACTCCATCACACAGTGGCCAAAAATACCAGGTGCCATCCGGAGGTCCACCAGTGGGGCCAATGTGCATTCTGGAAACTTCTCCATGTAGTGAGAGGTGTGCCATCTGACTGCATCCTGGAGGCTCTGATTCCATGGCATCTGAAATTGATTTCCATCAGTCTTCAAATCAGGAGATGGCACTTTGGTTTGATATTCTTGGGCACGCTGAGCTACAAACCAACAGCACTGTCTTCAGGCTATGGTCATGAGGGTATCTGACTGAGGACATGTTGAACAAAGCTTGAGTCCAGTGGTACCTTTAAAACCAATAAAGTTTGATTCTGGGTATAAGCAAGAACTGAGTGACTTAGCATGTGCAGTGACATAAGAACCCAATATCTCTGTTAAGCCCTGGGGGTCCTTTGTCCTGCATCTTGTAATAACTTGTAATTCAGCAGTCTCCCATTCCAGTCTGTTCCTGATATTCCTTTGCAATAAAACAGCTACTTTGAGATCCCCCATTGAATGCCTGGGGAGGCTGAAATGTACTCCTATGGGTTTCTCGATTTTGTGATTCCTGATGTCAGATTTGTGTCTATTTAGCCTTTGGTGTGGGGTCCTGCAGCCTCCCATTATTCATATTAGCATTTTCATTGGTTAAAGCAGGGTGAGCTCTCCTAGGGTTGCCAGTCTCCAGGTGGGGCCTGGAGACCCCCCAGAATTACAACTGGTCAAGCTCCAGTAGATGTCCTTCTTTCCTCTGGGGCTGCCAACCTCCAGGTGGTCCCTGGAGAGCTCCCACTATTACAACTGGTCTCCACATGACAAGAGATCAGTTCCCCTGGAGAAAATGTCTGCTTTGGAGGGTGGCCTCCGTGGCATTGTATCCTGCTGAGGTCCTTCCCCTCCTCAAACTCAGCTGTCCCCAGGCTCCATGCCCATATCTCCAGGAATTTCCCAACCTGGGGCTGGCTACCCTAAGCAGTGGACAACTCAAACCCAGAGTGACCAATAATCAGGACAAGCATCTACAGTCAACACAGCTGAGTATTTGCCTAGATACTAGATGCAGCTGAGGAAGCAGAGGGCCATAGAATTGCTACGCATCTCCTCCCAGCACTGTTCCAAAGAGTTTGGGCTACCACCAAAAAGGACCTGCAGCAGGGGACAACTGGATCTGCCTGCACGATAATCCTGAAAGGAGGAAACGGGTCCCAGGACCTCAGTAGTGAGTGGGCTGTGTATATAGTGAGACTCTGCAAGCAGCCGGGTGATGCAAAGGAACTCGGCACAGCCCTTGGGACTCTCAGGTTGGAGACATGAAGGAGGTGAGGTGCAGACTAGAAAACTGGTGTGGTTAGTGGTTAGAACAGGGGGTCCCCAGCGCGGTGCCCATGGGTGCCGTAGTGCCCGCTGACACCTTGTCTTGTGCCCACCAAGTGTTTTTAGGAAGTGGGTGGGGACAAGTAGGATGTTTGCTTGTCAAGCCTTCTGATTGGCCACTGGAGATTTGATTGGCTGTGCAGATTTTTTTTAAAACGTTGCTTTGGTGGCATCTGCCACATCCTGGCCAAAGATCTGCAGTGTGTGACTGAAGTTAAGTTGTGGCAGCCATTTTGTGGCTGGCCCCGCCTCCTGGGGCAGCCATTTTTCTAGCAGCCATTTGTCGACACTCCCACCACGCGGTATCAGGGTCCCAAATGTGCCCACAGGATCGAAAAGGTTGGGGACCCCTGGGTGAGTGGGTCAGACTAGAATCTAGGAGGTCTGGGTTCAGGTCCCCATTCTGCCCTGGAAGCTTGCTGGGTGGCCTCCTTTGGAGGGACAACTGGATAAAACATACCAGAAATATTGAAAGGATACCTGGACTTACAAACAAACTGTAGTCCATTGTGCTCCTCTGGTGGGAGGAGGAGGAGGAGGAGAGATTGGATTTATACCCCGCCCTTCGCTTGGAGTCTCAGAGTGGCTTACAAACTCCTTTCCCCTCCCCTCCCTCCCGACAACAGACACCCTGGGAGCAGTGTTCCCTCTAAGCTGAGTTAGTGTGAGCTAGTTCACAGTTTTTTAGCCTCCGGCTCACACGTTTTTGTCTTAGCTCAGGAAAGAGGGCTCCGGAGCACACTAATTTATGCAGTACCCAAATCGCTCGCTCATAACTTGAATGCCAGGAGCTCACAAAGAAGAATTTTCGCTCACAGGACTTAGAGGGAGCACTGCCTGGGAGGTCGGTGGGGCTGAGAGAGCTCTTTCCAGAACTGTCCTTGAGAGAACAGCCCCGACAGGACTATGGCTTGCCCAAGGTCATCCAGCAGCTGCAAGTGGAGGAGTGGGGAATCAAACCCGGTTCTCCCAGATTAGAGTTTGCGCACTTAACCACTACACCAAACTGGAGAAGAAGGAGAAGGAGAGGAAGAGGAGGAGTGGGGGGAGGGGAGAGGAAGAGGGAGGAGGTTGGATTCATACCATGCCCTGGTTCATACTTGAATGGGAGACTACCGAGAAAATCTAGGATTGCTATGCAGAGCCAGGCACTTCTGCATGTCTCTTGCCGTGAAACCCCCATGGGGTCCTCATAAGTTCGCTGCGATTTGACAGCTCTTTCCACCCCCACCGCAAAGTGCTTCTGGTTTTGCTTGAACTTGGAATCAGACGCAGCAGTATCACATGGAAATCCATACGTCGTTGACTATTTTAGATTTTGCCTCTGTTCAAGGAGTCCAGATTCTCTCTGCCAGAATTCTTCTCCCCCCCACACACACCTTTTAAATGCAAGTTTGGCCCTTCTGCCAAATTTTAGTCCACAGTTTTATGCCGGCCATTTGTAGCGTTTACTGCTTTTCCGATTGATCGAAACGGTCTCCTGATGGGTAAAATGTCTCTGCACCCCTCTGGTCTTGGGAGAGAAGTTTCTCTGTCACTGGGGGATTATCTCTTAACAATTTACAGCCATTAAGGAAGCATCGCAGGCATTCGGAGTCAAAGGATTTGTCCAGCCAAAAAGGTTTTTAAGGGGGAAGGTTCAAAAAAGAGATGTAACAGAGATATCAATATCTACGTGAGTGCTGATCATTCAAAGCATTCTAAAACTGCTTTTATCCAAGGGGAGGAGAACTTAAGGAAAGCAAACGGTAGAGTTGTTCCTGTAGGTATCAGCATGGAGTGCCCACAACAATGATGAAGCTTTTTATGACTATCTTATAAACGTTATTTCAAAATTGGAAGGAGTAAAAATTGCAAATGTTTATAGAAGAAGAAGAGGAGGAGGAGGAGGAGGAGGAGGTAGGTGGGGCTGAGAGAGCTCTCCCGAGGACTGCCCTTGAGAGAACAGCTCTGAAAGAACTTATGACTGACCCATAGGTCACACCAGCAGCTGCAAGTGGAAGAGTGGGGAATCAAACCCGGTTCTCCCACATTAGAGTCCACGCTCCTAACCACTATACCGAACTGGCTCTCTAATAATTAAAATAAGTAATTGACATGCAGCATATGAAACTACAATCAATGCCTTTGAAAAGGCAATATTCCCTCTAAGCTGTGGAGTCTTGTGAGCAAAAATTCCACTTTGTGAGCTAGTGGCATTAAAGTTGTGAGCGAGCGATTTGGCTGCTGCATAAATTAGTTTGCTGTGGAGCCATCTTTTCTGAGCTAAGACAAAAATGTGTGAGCCAGAGGCTAAAGAACTGTGAGCTGGCTCACACTAACTCAGCTTAGAGGGAACACTGCTCACAGGGTGTCTGTTGTGGGGAGGGGAAGGGAAAGGAGATTGTAAGCCACCCTGAGACTCGGAGTGAAGGGTGGGGTATAAATCCAATCTCCTCCTCCTCCTCCTTCTTGTCCAGCCCCCTGCACTATGCAGGAAATTCACAAATACCTCCCCTCCCCATGAAACCCCCCGGGGACCCGTGTTCCATGGCCAGAAGAGCAAGGGATCTTTGACTCCCAATTTCTTACCCCCAGAATCTTGGGTGCTACTGGGCTCAAATCTAGATTTTTCTCTCAAGGCACTGATCTCTGTCGTCTTGAAACTGGTTGTCATTCTGGGGTATCTCTAGGCCCTGACTGGAAGCCGGCAACCCTATTCTACACCTTCTGCACTGTAACTGTTGTGTATTGTAATGAATATGCCTTAGCTTACAAGTTATGCTGGTATCCTGAAGTAAACATTCTGATTGGCTGCTCTGCATAGCAGGCCAATCAGAGTAGATAGCGATGTTCTGGAGGGAACTTCAAAACATTGGTTGTTATCTATCTTGTTTCATTGGTTGTCAACTTGTTTAAGGGCGTGGTTATCATAGCCCGGATAGTTTAAAAAGGGAGCCTGTTGCTCTCCAGTTCTTGTGTTGGTTTACTGTTGTGTGGAATAAAGCTGAATCACTAGTCAAGAGCTGACTGACGTCTCATACTTAAGAGTAACCAAGGAGGCTGACGGCACTGGAGCATGGCTAATTATTGGTTTCATGGCATGGCCAGGGCCTAAACCCAGCTGTCTCTCACCAGCAGCTCGGCTCGCCAACTTCCAGGAGACGGCTGGAGGTCTCCCGCTATTGTAACTGATCCCTAGGCAATAGAGATCATTTCACCTGGAGGAAATGGCTACTTTGGAAGATAGACTCCATGCTGAGTCCCCTCCCCTCCCCAGACCCAAGCTCCGCCCCCCAAATCTCCCGGTATTTCCCACTCCTGCGCTGCCAACTCTGTCGGCAGCCTTCAGATAAATCATATTCTACTGAATCGTCACAGCATTCCTCCCTCTGAGCTTCTCTGATAGGTTCAGAAGGTCACAGTACAGGCAGCCCAGATGAACTGACCATTGTGGATGTCTGCTATGTGATCCGTGGATGTTTATAGATATCAAAGAGCGATTCAGCAACGGATGCCCTCGCGGGCAACCAACCCATTTCCCGAGGGAAGCGGGAAACCGTTTCATCCCTGTAGCGATGAGAACGCTTTCATTCTCCTCTCTTGACTCCAAGGATCTCTGCACTGGCAATTACGTGGCGGCTTGACTCCAGTCCTGGCGGGGAGGGAACTGTGGCGTCAGTTCTGAGGATTCATTCGCCTCTGCTAGTTGTAGAGGATGGGGCCGTGGCCCAGTGGCAGAGCACCTGCTTGGCATGCAGAAGGTCCCAGGTTCAATCCCCGACATTTCCAGTTTAAAAAGATCAGGTAGTGGGTGATGAGAAATTCCTTGACCTGAGACCCTGGCTCAGTGGTAGAGCATCTGCTTAGCACGCGGAGGGTCCCAGGTTCAATCCCCGGCAGCTCCAGTTTAAAAGATCCGGCAGTAGGTGAAGGAAATCCTTGACCTGAGACCCTGGCTCAGTGGTAGAGCATCTGCTTAGCACGCGGAGGGTCCCAGGTTCAATCCCGGCAGCTCCAGTTTAAAAGATCCGGCAGTAGGTGAAGGAAATTCCTTGACCTGAGATCCTGGCTCAGTGGTAGAGCATCTGCTTAGCACGTGGAGGGTCCCAGGTTCAATCCCGGCAGCTCCAGTTTAAAAGATCCGGCAGTAGGTGAAGGAAATTCCTTGACCTGAGATCCTGGCTCAGTGGTAGAGCATCTGCTAGACATGGAGGTCAGGTTCAATCCCGGCAGCTCCAGTTTAAAAGATCCGGCAGTAGGTGAAGGAAATTCCTTGACTTGAGATCCTGGCTAAGTGGTAGAGCATCCACTTGGTGTGCGGAAGGTCCCAGGTTCAGTCTGGCATCTCCAGTTTACAAAGGTCAGGTAGTGGGTGATGGGGAAGTCCTTGACCTGAGACCCTGGCTCAGTGGTAGAGCATCTGCTTAGCATGCAGAAGGTCTCAGACTCCCACATTCAGTCCCCATTATCTCCAGTTAACAGGGGCAAGTAGTAGGTGATATGAAAGACCTAAGACCCTGGAGAGCTGCTGCCAGTCTGAGTGGAGAATACTGACCTTGATAGACCAAGGGTCTGATTCAGCATAAGGCAGCATCCTTTGGTCATGTGTTCATCTCCCCATATGAGCTTTGTTCCTTGAGGTCATACCTGGTGCATTGCAGGTACCCTCTGAGTATTCCAGCAACCCCCAGCCAACCTTCAACCATAGCTAGTAGTGCTAAAGAAGGCCAAAGAGTCCGAAATGCAAGTAGCCCTCTCTCTAGGAGAGAGCCAGTTTGGTATAGTGGTTACGTTTGTGGGCTCTAATCTGGGAGAACCAGGTTTGATTCCCCACTCCTCCACTTGCACCTGCTGATGTGACCTTGGGTCAGTCACAAGCTCTGGCACAGCTGTTCCTGAAAGAGCAGTTTCTGTCAGAGCTCTCTCAGCCCTGCCTACCTCACAGGGTGTCTGTTGTGGGGAGAGGAAGGGAAAGGAGTTTGTAAGCCGCTCTGAGACTCCTTTGGGTAGTGAAGGGCGGGGGGTACAAATCCAATCTCTTCTTCTTCTTCTTCTTCTTCTTCTACTTAGGTATAAGGATGCTCTGGAAAGTCTCCTTGTCTGGACATTGGAGTTCAGAATGACCTGGTATTTTTTCCACAGTGGAAATGGAAGAGGAGGAGGGGGAGGAGGAGGAGGAGGAGGAGGAGGAGGAGGAGGAGGAGGAGGAGGAGGAGGAGGAGGAGGAGGAGCGGGATTTATACCCCACCCTTCACTCAGACTCTCAGAGCGACTTACAATATCCTTCCCTTCCCCTCCCCACAACAGACACCTTGTGAGGTAGGTGGGGCTGAGAGAGCTCTGAGAGAACTGTGACTGACCCATGGTCACCCAGCCGGCTGCATGCTTTTGAGCGTCAAAGCAACTTTTGTCAGCAACTTTCAGTCCCTTCAGCCCATTTGCATCTATTTTATTTTTTAGATTGCTTGATCTATCTACAATCATCCACATTTATTTGCCTACATCCCCTCTCCCAGTTTACTACTGAGAGACAACTGCAACATCCCCCCCCCTACTCCCTCAATCTTAATGTGAGCATGTGTGAATTTTTTAGGAGCCTAGGCATGCGCCACGAAACCACGACACCTAACACAGAAAGACATTCTGGGACAATACAAGAACAGAGGAAATCAGCTCATCATCGCCTGTCTCGATATGACCTAGATGCTTCTTGATGCAGTTGATCCCATGCCATTGCTAATGGAACGGCTGACGGGGAAAAGGAAGGAGAGAAAAGTTCAGGGCATGTGACAAATATCCATTTAAAAAAAATAAAATAAGGAAGACTCACTTCTTCCCCAACCCAGCTCTGCACCTCCAGTATCTCTGGCACTTTTGATATTAGGATCACATGAAGCTGCCTTCTACTGAATCAGACGATCAGTCCATCTAGGTCAGTATTGTTTTCTCTGACTGGCAGCGGCTCTCCAGGGTCTCAGGCTGAGGTCTTCTACGCCACCTGCTACCTGGTCCTTTAACTGGAAATGCTGGGGATTGAACCTGGGACCTTCTGCATGCCAAGCAGAGGTCTTCCACATCCCCTGCCACCTGGTCCTTTAACTGGAGATGCCGGGGATTGAACCTGGGACCTTCTGCATGCCAAGCAGAGGTCTTCCACATCCCCTGCTACCTGGTCCTTTAACTGGAAATGCCGGGGATTGAACCTGGGACCTTCTGCATGCCAAGCAGAGGTCTTCCACATCCCCTGCTACCTGGTCCTTTAACTGGAGATGCCGGGGATTGAACCTGGGACCTTCTGCATGCCAAGCATAGGTCTTCCACATCCCCTGCTACCTGGTCCTTTAACTGGAGATCCCGGGATTGAACCTGGGACCTTCTGCATGCCAAGCAGATGGTCTTCCACATCCCTGCTACCTGGTCCTTTAACTGGAAATGCCGGGGATTGAACCTGGGACCTTCTGCATGCCAAGCAGAGGTCTTCCACATCCCCTGCTACCTGGTCCTTTAACTGGAGATGCCGGGGATTGAACCTGGGACCTTCTGCATGCCAAGCAGAGGTCTTCCACATCCCCTGCTACCTGGTCCTTTAACTGGAGATGCCGGGGATTGAACCTGGGACCTTCTGCATGCCAAGCATAGGTCTTCCACATCCCCTGCTACCTGGTCCTTTAACTGGAGATCCCGGGGATTGAACCTGGGACCTTCTGCATGCCAAGCAGATGGTCTTCCACATCCCTGCTACCTGGTCCTTTAACTGAAGATGCCGGGGATTGAACCTGGGACCTTCTGCATGCCAAGCATAGGTCTTCCACATCCCCTGCTACCTGGTCCTTTAACTGGAGATGCCGGGGATTAAACCTGGGACCTTCAGCATGCCAAGCTGATGGTCTTCCACATCCCTGCTACCTGGTCCTTTAACTGAAGATGCTGGGGATTGAACCTGGGACCTTCTGAGACCCCCCGCTTTGCTCATCCTGGAAAAACAAAACCAACCTCTGTTTATTCACCATGGAGATAGGAGCATGGCAAATGGTTGAAGGAGATTAGGGATAACTTAAGGGAGTTCTCAGAGATGCTTGTTTTAAGGAGGTAAAAGTTATGGAACGTTAAAAATGGCCTTTTCCAGACTATATATCCCCGACAGTAACAATTTGTGGTCACTAAAATTTATACTGGCACTTGGACTTGGGAAGAGGGCTGTAGAAATTCATTTCAGTGGGTTGTGTAGAAAACCCCTGCTTTTCCTCTGCATTTCTTTAGAGCCTCACTGGGGAATATCCAAGGAAGGCTGGCCAGATTTCAGATTTCACATCCCTGCAGTTCTAAAACAAGGATCCCTCTTTAGATTTGACTTTTCTCTGGCACGGATCAACCCCACTGTTCCTCACTTTCTCACGTTTTCTGCTTCCTTGTGTCAAATTTCCCCTGTAAAACGGATGCACGTTTCAATATTGCGGGTGTCGATAAAGCAGTAATAGATGCGCCGGGGTTCCAACCTCCAGGCAGCACCTGGAGTTCTCCCGCTATTGTTGTCCATTTCCAGACAACCAAGGTCAGTTCCTCTGCTTCGGGCTGCTTTGGAGGGTGGACTCTTGGGCATTATACCTTCCTGAGGTCCCTCCCCCAACCCCACCCTCTCTAGGCTCCACCCACCCCAAAAAAGATCTCTAGGTATTTCCCAACCCAGGGCTGACAACTCCAGGTACGTACATACTAAATGTTGGGGTTAACTGGTGTGGTTAGCAGTGTTCCCTCTAAGCTGGGTTAGTGTGAGCCAGCTCACAGTTTTTTAGCCTCCGGCTCTCACATTGGTGTCTTAGCTCAGGAAGGAGGGCTCCAGAGGCAAACTAATTTATGCAGCAGCCAAATCACTTGCTCACAACTTGAATGCCAGGAGCTCACAAAGTTGAATTTTTGCTCGCAAGACTCCACAGCCTGGAAGGAGCAGTGGCGGTTTGTCCAGTCACCATTAGTTAGCAGAGTGCTTAAATAAAGCTACAGATGCAGGGGCATCTCTTCACCGGGTTACTCAGTTTACAAAGCTACACAGTCCCTTGTTGCAAGTTTAACAGAGAAATACTTTTGTCATGGCCCCAGCGGGTCGCCACCTTCAGCTGCCACCACTCTGGACTTAGGGTCCCCTTGGGAAGACCCAGAGTACCCTCCCAAGCCCAACCAAAATGCCCCCTTTTAAGCCGAGAACATAGGCATGATGACCAGGCAGAGAACAATTAAACAAATGGTTTATTGATACAGTACTGGGGCAAGGAAAACAAGACAAGGTGCTTTAAGATATATAACAGTGTCTAAAGGCAAATAAATCAAATCTAACACAACTACCTATTTCTTCTAACTGATTCCTACTTCAAGGCCCACAGCCTTCTATACCAGGCCTCCTGCCTGTACTCACTCTGTCCCAAGTGAGGGAACTTTCCCCTCAGACCAGACTGTTCCCTCAGGAAGACTGCAGAAGAGCAAAAGAACATAGTTTCACAGTTCACAAAACTTCAGTTACAATTCCCTCACACAATCCCTGGACACTGATTGGCTACAACCGTCGCCAAGCATTATGGGGATTGTAGGCTGTCTGCTGTCCACTCCCACACAGGTCTCTCCTAGGGCCTAGTCATGCAGAGATCATAACAACTTCTCTCTTTATTTAAGAAAGAGTAGAGACAAGATAGAGTCCTAAATTACTAGCTAAAGATGGAAGCAGATGGTGAGAGGACCATCTGCCTCATGGCACCAAGAGAGGACTGCATGTCGTCCCTCTTGGCGTGTGCAGGGAGAGAGTTCGTCTTCATCTGAGAGAGAACAGAAAGAAGGGAAATGGTCCCTGAGAACACAATCTGCATTTCAAAGGGGACAGCAGCAGAAGAGTAGAGGCAGGAAGGGAAGGTCAGTGTGCCTATCTAGCCATCTGGTCTCTCTTGCCACTTGCTTCTGGAGGTCTGAGACCGGGGACATCACACCTGGAAATTCCCACACTAAATGATTTACACTGTGCACCTGTAAATGCAATAGCCACTGTGTACAGAAACCATATACAATGCCAGCCAATCTCCGGAATCAGCAGTCGAAAGCCCTGCCAAAAGATATAAATATAAGAAGATTTGTCGATCTCTGCACGTCACCTGGATTATCCTCGTCTCCCTTTGAGGCTGATCTTATAGTGCCGGGTCTAAGCTAGATCTGCAAGCTACTTCTAATTCAGTTATTTATTTCTCCTTTGGCTTGGCTTCTTATCTTCTTAAGAGGGAGGGGGAAATCCCTTTCTCTCCCTGCTCTGTGTGGGAAAACAAAGGAACAAATGCGGCCGAGGGAAGGATATAATCGAGCAAAGCAGGACGGATGAAGAGCCAGGGGGGTTCTGTAATATCTAAGAACAGCTGCAGCTGTGGACGTCGGTTGAGAAGGTTGTGCAGCCCGTGGCTGCTATGATTAAATTCCATGTTACTCTCCTCTCCCTCCCGGTTCTGGGAGGGCTGACTGCTGATCTAAGTGCTACCTGCCCTCCCACAAGGGGCAGGGGTCTTCTATACAGTGCCTGATTGAATGTTTGTACCCACCTTGCAACATGAGCATATTCTCAGCATATTCTGGCATCATCCAACCAGCAGGTCATACAAGGATGCCAGCCTCCAGGTGGGTTAAGAAGATAAGGACCATTGATTTATAGAGGGGCATTATGATATTGGCTGATCTGTTTTCAATACCCTTCCTAATAATCCCCATCATAGCATTGGCCTTTTTTGTTACAGTCGCACACTGTCACCAGTAAACTGAATATTAGAAAAAGACATTTCTAGTCCTTGGAGACTTTTTTTGGCATAATACATCACGGTTGTTTGCTTCTTCTCAACTTCCATCCTGTGATCTCTCTCTTTAGTGTGCAGCCTCCAGGTGGGACCTGGAGATCCCCCAGAATTACAGTTCACCTCCAGACAACAGAGATCAGTCCCCCCTGGAGAAAACGGCTGCTTTGGAGGGTGGACTCTATAGCATGGTACCCCACGGAGGTCCCTGTCCTCCCCAGGCTCCATCCCCAAAGCTCCAGGAGTTTCCCAGCCTGGATCTGGCAACCCTACCGAGACCCTCCCATTGTTGGAGTGAGAGATTCAGCATGCCTGGACATTGGGGGGCGCTACATCAGTCTAAGTGTACATAGGTGTTATCTCCTTGAATGGGATGCCTCTCTTTGTCTTAATCTGGGAGCTGCCCTCTGACATCTCCTCTCCCTTTGTCCTCTCACTCTCTACACATGGCCTTCCATGGAGACACATGTCTCTACAATGCCTTCATACTCCCCCCACACGATGCCGGACAAGCTGGCCATTTGTGACAGGGAAAGTACTCTTTTGATTAGGCTCCTTTCTCTCCTTTCGACTGCAACCTGAATGTGAAATTGACCTACTTGAATAAATGTAAGTCTACCCCTTTTTGCAATATACGCCTTGTAAGATTTATTTACCACATTCAGTATCACGCTTCGATGACTGGGTAAAACTCTGCTGTATTAACCAAATATCCCAATACCCATCCCCTGCTGGTGGGCTGGAGTACGGGGGGATGGGACGGGACGGGACCTGGCAACTCTGTTGGATTACCATGGTGTATTCATTCATGTGTTCATGGATTCATTAGCACCCTGGACAGCTCACACATAGTCTTAACCAGGGCTCTTTTTGTAGCTGGATCTCCTTTGCATATTAGGCGACACACCCCTAATGTAGCCAATCCCCCAAGAGTTTACAGAGCTCTTCTGACAGGGGCTACTGTAAGCTCTTGGAGGATTGGCTATATTAGGGGTGTGTCGCCTAATATGCAAAGGAGTTCCTGCTACAAAAAGAGCCCTAGTCTTAACTGTTAATTGGATCTTACCCTGCCTCCCAGGAATTCCGGAAACGTGGTCTTTAAGGTGCTGTGCAACTCAGATCTGACTGTAACCTCCTAGAAGGGACATTAATCAGTTCAAAGTTGCTTTTCTTGTTTCTATCAGTGGTCAGAAGTATCACGAACGGAGCTGCCTATGCTTGTAGCTGTCAGTGTCAAGGGTCACTCGAGCTTACATATGTATTTATTAAAATTTATTTACAAGAACATTTATACTCTATGGTCATGATGACATGCCCAAGTAGCCACGCTATAGGCGCAAATGCTGGGTGGATTTAAAGGGCGCGATCAGACACAAACATCTGGGAAGCACCCCGCACCATCAGCAACCCGTTTTGCTCTGCCGCAGAGGCAGAGTAAAAAGACACTGGGGAAAGTCCGGTAGCAAACGGGTTGCTACGGGCCACGGATGGACTTTCCCCTGTGTGATCACACCGGCACGCTCCCATGGCATCAGGATGGTCTGTGCCGTTGTCCCCCCCCGTTTTGGTATGCGCATCATCGCACACTGCATAGGGAGCCCTAAGTGCGGAGATGCGAATCATCGATCCCTCGTTGAAGTGCATTGGGAACACACTGCAAAAAAAAAACCCCAAACCCGACTCACCCGTGGTTGTGTCCAATGCTCCCTCTAAGCTGTGGAGTCTTGTGAGCAAAAATGCTACTTTGTGAGCTGCTGGCATTAAAGTTGTGAGTGAGCAATTTGGCTGCTGCACCAATCAGTTTGCTCTGGAGCCGTCCTTCTTGAGCGAGGACAAAAATGTGTGAGCCGGAGGCTAAAGAACTGTGAGCTAGCTCACACTAACTCAGCTTAGAGGGAACACTGGTTGTGTCTCATCACGCAGTGGTGGGCTGTGCCCGCAGCTTCCAAGGACCGTGTGATCACGCAACGGCGGGTCAAATTCCTACGGAGCAAATAGCCTCACTTCCCCCCGCTTTGCCTTGCGCGTGTGATGGCCCCCAATCTTGCCTCGTGGTTCAAGGCTGCCAGTGTCGTGAGCCAGAACACAACTCTTGTGTGTATGTGCAAATTGCTGTCAAGTTGGAGCCAACTTATGGTGACCCCATAAGGTTTTCAAGAAGAGAGGAAGAATAGATTGGATTTATACTCCACCCTTCACTACCCAAGGGAGTCTCAGAGTCACAAACTCCTTTCCCTTCCCCTCCCCACAACTGACACCCTGTGAGGTCGGTGAGACTGAGAGAGCTCTTGACAGAAACTGCTCTTTTTCAAGAACAGCTCTTATCAGAGCTACGGCTTGCCCAAGGTCATCCAGCCAGGTGCAAGTGAAGGAGTGGGGAATCAAACCTGGTTCTCCCAGATTAGAGTCCGCGCACTTAACCACTGCACCAAACAAGGCCAGAGATGTTCAGTGGTGGTTTGCCATTGCCTGCCTCTGCGTAGCCACCCTGGACTTCCTTTGTGGTCTCCTATCCCCAATCCAACCAGGGCTGACCCTGCTCAGCTTCCGAGATCTGGAGAGATCAAGTTTGTCTGGGCCATGTCAGGGCAACAGAACTCTTACAAAGCCAAAGGAGTTTTTTTCCCCCCAATTGATTTCCAAAAAAGCTCATAAATAGTTCCAAGACAATTCTGCACTGAGCCAAGGGAAGCTTCCGTGTTGCTCTCGATCACAAGGATATGAGTTCGCTGGGATGCCAACAGCCTCCCAAAGAGCTGTAGGCAGCCACAGTTTGTAAGAACCACCCCAACAGCCCAGTGAGTCAAAGGCACCACTGGTTTCTTTTTTATAGATTGTATAACACACACAATTACATAATTCACGTTCCTGGGATCCAAGATCACTGCAGATGGCGACTGCCAATGTTCCCTCTAAGCTGCGGAGTCTTGTGCGCAAAAATTCTACTTTGTGAGCGACTGGCATTAAAGTTGTGAGTGAGCAATTTGGCTACTGCATAAATTAGTTTGCTCTGGAGCCATCTTTTGCGAGCTAAGACAAAAATGTGTGAGCAAGAGGCTAGAAAACTGTGAGCTAGATCACACTAACTCAGCTTAGAGGGAACACTGGTGACTGCAGCCATGAAATTAAGAGACACCTGCTCCTTGGGAGGAAAGCGATGGCAAACCTAGACAGCATAATAAAAAGCAGAGACATCACCCTGCCAACAAAAGTCCATATGGTCAAAGCAATGGTAATCCCCGTAGTAATGTATGGCTGCAAGAGTTGGATTGTAAGGAAGGCTGAGTGCTGAAGAATAGATGCTTTTGAATTATGGTGCTGGAGAAGACTCTGGAGAGTCCCTTGGACTGCAAGGAGATCAAAGTCAATCCTAAAGAAAATCAACCCTGACTGTTCCCTGGAAGGCCAGAGACTGAAGCTGAAGCTCAAATACTTTGGCCACCAAATGAGAAGGGAGCACTCACTGGAGAAGGCCCTGATGCTGGGAATGTCTGAAGGTCAAAGAAGAAGGGGACGGCAAAGGATGAGATGGTTTGACAGTATCATTGATGCACCAAACATGAAACTGAGCAAACTCTGGAGGATGGCGGAAGACAGGAAGGCCTGGCGTGATGTGGTCCATGGGGTCTCGAAGAATCAGACTCGAATGTGCAGCTGAACAACAGCAACAAATAACATATTGACAATAAAGCGGGGGGGGGGATCAGCTGAACGCATAGCCAGGGAGCCACAATGAATCGGCAGCACCGCTGAGAAGCCGTCTACCGAAAGACAACAAACTAATGATCTAAGGTAGTAGAGGATATGGACTACGGAGCTGCAGCATCTCCCAGATGGGGGGAAAACATTCATTTGCATATGCTAACTTTGTTTACAGTTCTGAAATCTAACCAGCCTCCCTGCCAAGTGTCCTCCCAGCTCAGCCTTATGGAAGCCTGGATGCTGAATTCCCCAGATCGGTTTAACCTTCCCATTTTCTGCATCCATCCTTTTTTTGTGTGTCTCCTTACGTGCACCAGATTCTTCCATTTTTGATCGGAGACGGAGACCAGTGGCCTAGGGACATTCCGGATATACATATTTATTTATTTAAAAGATTGAAATCCTACTTTTCAACCGGATCCGGGCCAGCAAGGTAGCTAACCGCACTGGAAACTACAAGGTGCAGGTTCAGTGGCACCTCAGACCGACAAGGTTTTTTGGGAATAGGCTTTTGAGAAGTTGGCTCTGGCGAAGGGAGCGTTGGCTCTCGAAATCTTGTGGGTCTCTAAGGTGCCACTGGACTTGAACCTAGGTCCTCTACTGCAGACCGGCATGGCTGCCCTCCGAAACGCTAGCAACAGAGCATCCCGTCATGAATAAAAAGAAAAACGCATCACCAAATGCATTAGAGACTAGAACTGAAATATACATTTAAGTGCCGCCAATTTGCAATCGACTTCTGGCGAGCCCAGCAAGGGCCTTTCGAGGCAAGTGAGAAGCAGAGGTGGTTGGCCGTTGCCTTCCTCTGCGGAGCCTTCCTCGGTGGTCTCCCATCCAAGGACTAACCTTGCTTTTTTGTACATCGACGTATATCAGATGGAATTAATGTACACAATGCTGTTTTGGGGGGGAGGAGTTTGTAAGCCGCTCTGAGACTCCGAGTGAAGGGCGGGGTATAAATCCAAGCTCCTCCTCTTCTTCTTAAAATTCAGCTAGCTATCTTGCCCTGAAATAGCCACAGTGATCCACGCAATGGTCACCTCCAGACTAGACTACTGTAACTAGCTCTATGCAGGGCTGCCCCTGAGACTGACCCAGCAACTTCAACTGGTCCAGAATGCAGTGGTGCATGTTCTAACTGGAATGTCCATCACAGCCCATATCCAGCCGATGCACCACCAGCCACACTGGCTCCAGACTGACTACCAGATCAAGTCCAAGGTGCTGATTTTAACCTTTAAAGCCCTACACGGTCTGGGACCAACATACCTTCGGGACTGTCTCTCCTGGCATACCCCCTAAAGAGCCGTACGCTCTCTGAATAACAACACACTGATGATCCTGGGTCCAAAGAATATTTGTCTGGCCTCGACTGGATCCAGAGCCTCCTTGGCTTTAGCGGCAGCTTGGTGGAATAATCTTCCGAGTGAGATACAGGCCCTCCAGGACTTAGGACAGCTCCGGCGGGCCTGCAAAACAGAATCGTATTGCCAAGCTTATGGCTAAAGCCAATGTGAACTCTGGCCTTATCAGTCTCTCCTCCCTCTTCCTCTCCCCTTTTCTCTGGGTCAGCGTGATATAATTGAAGTCTGGTGTAGTGTTAAGTGCGCACTGCGGACTCTAATCTGGGAGAACTGGGTATGATTCCCCACTCCTCCACTTGCAGCTGCTGGATGATCTTGGGCAAGCCATAGTTCTGGCACAGCTGTTCTTGAAAAAGGGCAGTTTGTGTCAGAGTTCTCTCAGCCCCACCTACCTCACAGGGTGTCTGTTGTGGGGAGGGGAAGGGAAAGGGAAAGGAGATTGTAAGCCACTCTGAGACTCCGAGTGAAGGGCGGGGTATGAATCCAATCTCCTCCTCCTCCTCCCCTGGTTTAGACATAATTATGATTATGCCATCTGATTGACTGCAAATCTTGTTATATTTTTAAATTGAATTGTTCTAACTAAATCATATTCTTGTTTATACTTCCATTGTCCCCCGCTCTGAGCCCTACTATGGTAGGGAAGAGCAGGACAGCAACTGAACAAATAAATATATGTTTTTATGTCAGCGGGCAGGTGAGGAATAGTTAGGTTTTGGATTGTTGTTGGCCCTCCAGAGGAACTGGTTGGCCACTGTGTGTGACGGGATGGTGGACTAGATGGACCACTGGACTGATCCAGCAGGGCTGGTTTGGTGTAGCCAGTCTGGTATAGTGGTTAGCGGCACGGACTCTAACTTGAGAAAAATGGGTTTGATTCCCCACTCCTCCATGCGCAGCTGCTGGTGTGACCTTGGGTCAGTCACAGTTCTCTCAGAGCTCTCTCAGCCCCACCTACTTCACAGGGTGTCTGTTGCAGGGAGGGAAAGGAGATTGTAAGCCGTTCTGAGACTGCTTCAGGTAGTGAAGGTCGGGTGTAAATCCAATTTCCTCCTCCTCCTCCTTTTGATGTAGTGATTAGGGGCATGGACTCTAATCTGGGAGAACCGGGTTTGATTCCCCACTCCTCCACGTGCAGCTAGTGGTGTGACCTTGGGCCAGTCACAAGTCCTTCCAGAGCTGTTTTAAGTCAAGAGCAGTTCTCGAGAGAGCTCTCTCAGCCCCGTCTACCTCACAGGGTGTCTGCTGTGGGGAGAGGGAAGGGAAAGGAGATCGGTAAGCCGCTCTGAGACTCCTTCGGGTAGTGAAGGGCGGGGTATAAATCCAACCTCCTCTTCTTCCGATGTTCCTACAAATCCAGTGTTTGTTTCCTAGCTGGGATGGCTGCTGGGCTCAGGCGAACAAATTGCGCCGCGTCCTGATTTCTAAGTGTCTCTATTGTGCACCTTTCACGCGAGAAATGACCAAATCTTGGCTGAGCCAAATGCACCCAGCGCCCAGGAAGATTTCCCCCCCCCATCTTTCCCAAAAACGTAATGAGGAAGAACCCAGGCGCCAGAGGGGTGCCAAATTGTAGTTCAGGCTGGGAGTCCCAGGGGCCCAATCACCCTTTGTCTCTCTGTTCCGCCAGCATCAATTTAATAAAGGCCTTTATTGCACAGGTGGCTAATTAAATGCTGGCTTATTAGAAAACATGTTTTGTTTGAAGTTTAACAGCTCCGTCAGGTGCGGCAGCTGCAGAGGCACTAAATATAAATGAGCTTGAATAGAATCGACAGGAGTGTGTGTGGGGGGGACTTCTTAAAGGCACAGTACCCCCCAATTCTGTCCCCGCTGCCCTGGGGAGGGAAACTAGGACTAACAACCATCTCAGGGGCACAAATGGGGTCAGGGCCTTGGAAGGGATTGTCTGGCTGGGCCCATGACGAAGGACAGATGAAGTCCTTCTTTTCTGGCCAGGAAACGATTTGGTACAATCGGTAGTGTTGCCAATCTCCGGGTGGAGACTGGAGATCTCCTGGGGTTACAACTGGTCTCCCAGGTGACAGAGATCAGTTCATCCAGAGAAAATGGCCACTTTGGGAGCTGGCCGGTAGCTGCCGTGGGACTATTGGTGGCCACGCCCCCTTCCTGAAAGGGCCAGCCCCACAAGATTTCCTTCTGAAAATGGTAAGGGATTTCATTGTTTAGGGAGGGAGAAGGGTGAGGCTGGGTTTTTTTGCATTTTATTTATGTCTAGAGTGGCTGTTGTGGGGACGTTTGTGCTGCATTTAATTTAATTTATTATTGGTATTATTGCCTTTATTATTACTTAGAAGTACAATTGTTTAGAGACAGACAGAAAAATAATGGCAGCCCCACCAGCCCCACCAGAAAACATTTTGTGCCACAAACCACAGAATCCTGGCTACGGGCCTGTCTCAAACAGGTTACCCCCATTACCTCCATTGTTTCCAATGGGGAAACCCAGCCAGCTGCACTTAAGGCAGGCAAGCAGGCAGCACCAGCAGTCAGATTCTCCCAGAGAATCTCAGGGAAAGTGAACTGTCTTGGGAGGTGCTTGTTTGCCATGAGAACAAGTGGCACACTCCAGAACAAGTGGCGCTGTGGCAGTGCAACCTGTTTGGGTGCCCATAGAATTAGGCCCATTGGTCTCATTGCTTTGAGACGTGGGGGTGTATGTGGGGAGAGGCTCCCGAAGATACCCTGAAAGTTTGGAGCCTCTCCTTCAAACCCCCTCCCCCCCATAGAGAACAATGGAGGGAATGGGGGCAACCTGTTTGGGGGCCCATAAATTGGACCCCCTGGTCCAATGTTCTTGAAACTTGGTGGGTATCTTGGGGAGAGGCTCCATCAGCTACCCTGTGAGTTTGGAGCCTCTCCATCCAACCCCCAGAATATACCCTATATTTTCACCATTGACTTCAATGGCCCATAGGATATAATGGGGCCGAATTGCCACCAAATTTCTTTCATTCCCTCCTTTCCTTCTCTCCTTTTCCTCTTTCCCTCCTTCTTCCCTTTTCTTTCTTTCTTTCCCACCTTCTTCTCATCTCTTTTTTCCTCCTTTCCCTTTCCCTCCTTCTTCCCTCTCTTTCTTTCCCTCCTCCTTTCCTTCTATTTCTTTCCCTCTTTCCTTCCTTCGTTCCTTCTCTCTACTCTCTCTCTTTCCTTCCCTCTTTCCTCCGTCTGTGGCCCAACTCTCATGAGAAGGCGTTTAAACTTTAAACCCTTTCTCTCTTAGCTCCCCCACCCAGGCCAGCTGGGGAAGGGAAGGGGAGGCTTTTGAAGATGCCTCCCCCTTTTGCTTCCCCTTCTGACATCACTTCCAGTGATGTCAGGGGGCATGGCATATGCTAATAGCCTAATAGTTCATTAGCATACCATATGCTAATGAGCTCCTGCAGCTCTTTTTCTATGAAAAGCCCCCTGCTATCTTCTGTCTATCTATCTATCTATCTATCTATCTATCTATCTATCTATCTATCTATCTATCTATCTATCTATCTATCTATCTATCTATCTATCTATCATCTATCTATCATCTATCTATCATCTATCTATCATCTATCTATCATCTATCTATCTATCATCTATCTATCTATCATCTATCTATCATCTATCTATCTATCATCTATCTATCTATCATCTATCTATCATCTATCTATCTATCATCTCATCTATCTATCTATCATCTATCATCTATCATCCATCATCTATCCATCCATCATCTATCTATCTATCTATCTATCTATCTATCTATCTATCTATCTATCTATCTATCATCTATCTATCTATCTATCTATCTATCTATCTATCTATCTATCTATCTATTGTCTGTCTGTCTGTCTGTCTGTCTGTCTGTCTGTCTGTCTGTATCTATCTATCTATCTATCTATCTATCTATCTATCTATCTATCTATCTATCTATCTATCTATCTATCTATCGTCTGTCTGTCTGTCTGTCTGTCTGTATCTATCTATCTATCTATCTATCTATCTATCTATCTATCTATCTATCTATCAACAGGTTGAATCCTATGACTCCCTTCTACCAAGTCTTTTCCCAAGAGAAAGATAATGCTTTCAATGTTGATAGACTTTTCTCCATCTGAAGAAGCCTGACCTAGATAGCTGTCAGGTAGCCCTGTCATGAGACGGATGTAAGGGAAGGAGGGAGGGATGAACTGGCGTTTCTCACTTGCTGGAATGTGGGGAGTGTACCAGGTTGTCTGGGAGACCCCAGATTTAGTATGTTTATGGAGACTGTTATCTCACACGATGGCCTTGGGTCTCAGGCACTGTCTTTCTTTTCTTTTCCCACCTGAGATATTCTGGCTGGCAGTAAATAACGACTGCAACTGCTTTTGCCACAAACGCACTTAGTAGCCATTGGAGGGTAGGTGGGGTGGGGGCATGTTCGAAGCTAGTATAACTTGGGTTGTCACGGGGCCCTCAGTATCACTGACAATGCTTTGCTAATGTATCTCTGAGAATTGCTTTCAATAAACGCTATCTTCTTTATGGAGCCTGGGTTTGACCGACTTTCTGGAGAACTTGACAATAGCCCAGACAAGCCCTATCTTGTCAGATCTCGGAAACTAAATAGGGTTGACTCTGGCAAGTATTTGGATGGGCGACCTCACCGGAATACCAGAGGCGGGAGGACAGGGGCAGGCTTTATTCAGCCACCTCTCTGAATATCCGCCAAGACCCCAGTAGGGGTCAGTCACCAGAAGTCACCGTGACTTCCAGGTGCATACACACTCACATACACATACACACTGATGAAAAATACAAAAAGAAGAAGAAGAAGAAGCCTTTTCCCATCAGAAAAAGTCCTTCTCCCATTGGAGGAAGACCTCCTCCTCCTCCTCCTCCTCCTCCTTCAATTCTGATCAGCCACTGGAGATTTTATCGGCTGTGCAGAGTCTTTAAAAATGTTGCTTTGGCAGTAGCTGCCACCACAGCACAAGGGTCATCATCACTGTATGATGAAAGGAAAGCTGCAGCAGCCATTTTGAGGATGGCTCCCCGCCTCAGTTGGCAGCCATTTTGTCTCTGTGCCCACCACGCTGTGTCAGGATGCCAAAGGTGCTCTCAGGGTCAAAAAGCCTTGGGACTCCTGACTTAGCAGAAAAGAGTCACGGGGATCCAATGTAGAAGGGAGCTGTAGGACCCAACCTCTAGTTTCAGAAAAAGCATACCCTCATTTTAAAACAAACTATGCTTTTCTCTCTTGGAACTACTGATTCTATGCAAATTAATGCAGCGTTAATTGAACGGCGTGGCTCAGTTCATTGATTAAAATGCGTGCAACGGTGCCATCCTAACCAGAGTTATACTCTTCTAGAAGCCTCAGAGGGGTGTAACTGTGCCTAGAATTGCACTGCGAACCAGGCCAAGTTACTGGAAAGAACAAAGAATAGATCCTCACCAATGTTCCCTCTAAGCTGTGAAGTCTTGTGAGCAAAAATTCTACTTTGTGAGCTACTGGCATTAAAGTTGTAAGAACATAAGAACATAAGAGAAGCCAATGTTGGATCAGGCCAATGGCCCATCTAGTCCAACACTCTGTCACACAGCGGCCAAAATATACCAGGTGCCATCAGGAGGTCCAGCAGTGGGGCCAGGACACTAGAAGCCCTCCCACTGCTGCCCCCTCCAGCACCAAGAATAGAGTGCATCACCTGCCCCAGACTGAGAGTTCCCATCTATACCCTGTGGCTAATAGCCACTGATGGACTTCTGCTCCATATGTTTATCTAATTCCCTCTTGAAACTGTCCATGCTTGTAGCTGCCACCACCTCCTGTGGCAGTGAATTCCATATGTTAATCACTCTTTGGGTGAAGAAGGACTTCCTTTTATCTGTTCTAACCCGACTGCTCAGCAATTTCATGGAGTGAGTGAGCAATTTGGCTGCTGCATAAATTAGTTTGCTCTGGAGCCATCCTACCTGAGCTAAGACAAAAATGGGTGAGCCAGAGGCTAAAAAACTGTGAGCTAGCTCACACTAACTCAGCTTAGAGGGAACACTGATCCTCACCCCACTGTTAGGGAGGCCGGCCTCCAGGTGGGACCTGGGAATCCCCCGGAATTATAGCTCATCTCCAGACAACAGAGATCATTTCCCCTGGAGAAAATGGCTGCTTTGGAGGGTGGACTCTGTGGCATTCTGCCCCACTGAGATCCCTGTCCTCCCAACCTGGTTCTGGCAGGTTTGGGTTGGAGAATACCTGGAGACTTTGGGGGTGGATCCAGGAGAGGGCGGGGTTTGGGGAGGGGAGGGGCCTCAGTATGGGACAATGCCATAGACTCCACCCTTCAAAGCAGCCATTTTCTCCAGGGGAGCTGATCTCTGTCAGTTGGAGATCACTTGCAGAAGCTGGAGATCCCCAGGCCCCACCTGGAGGCTGGCAACCCTAATCTGGCAACCCTATGCCGAACCTTTAAAAGCCAGTGGAGGGCTAGTCTGGATCAAGACAGCGGTGCAGAAAGTCAGTTTTTAAAACTCTTTCCTCTGCTGCTTCCCCGGGACAATTCCTCCCCCTTCAAGCTACTCCTAGGGGGAAATACAATGGGGCGTTTGTCTTTCTGTCAGTCAAAATTTTCAAACCGATCAATTAAATTGACCGATCCATGAATCTTTGCAACTCCGGTGGTTAGGTTCCCTCCCCCATCACACTTCCAAATTTACAGCCCTGACCCTAACCGCACTTTGACGTTCGTTTCCCTCCCAAGGAAATATGCTCGTATATTCCGGCTCGTTCCATCCCAGTTGCATAGCAGACGGAAAGTCAGGGCTTAAGTTTAAAGCTTTAACACACTTTTATTAATGCACTGGGAGCCATACGAGTGCTAAAATATCTCTCTGTCAACATGCTGGACATACCACATGCAACAAAAGATGGAAAGGAGCCCTGGGAAAATATGTTTGGCAGAGGCGGTTCAGTGGTAAAGAGCCTGCTCGGCACGTAGACAGTCCCAGGTCCAGTCCCTGGCATCTCCCATCAAAATGATCAGGGTCATAGGTAACATGAAAGATCTCTGCGTGAGATCTTGGCTCAGTGGCTAAACGTCTGTTCGGCATGCTGAAGGTTCCAGGTTCAATCCCTGGCATTGTCAACTGAAACAATTGGGTAATAGGTGATGGGAAAAACCTTGACCTGAGACCCTGGCTCAGTGGTAGAGCCTCTGTTTGGCATGCAAAAGGTCCCAGGCTCAATCCCCGGTATCTCCAGTTAAAAGGACTAGTGAGTAGGTTATTGGAAAGACCCTGATTTGAGACCCTGGCTCAGTGGAAGAGCATCTGCTTGGCATGCAGAAGGTCCCCGGTTCAATCCCTGGCATCTCCAGTGAAAAGGACCAGGCAGTAGGTGATGGGAAGACCTTGAGCTGAGACCCTGGCTCAGTGGAAGAGCATCAGCTTTGCATGCAGAAGGTTGCAGGTTCAATCCCCAGCATCTCCAGTGAAAAGGACCAGGCAGTAGATGATGGGAAAGACCTTGACCTGAGACCCGGGCTCATTGGTAGAACCTCTGCTTGGCATGAAGAAGGCTGCAGGTTCAATAACTCAGCATCTCATGTTGAGAGCCAGTTTGATGTAGTGAGCTTGTGAGAGCCATTTCGGTGCAGCGGTTAGGTGTGTGGACACACACCAGGTTTGATTCCCCGCTCCTCCACACGCAGCCATCTGGGTGACCTCAGGTCAGTCACAAGTGCTCTGAGAGCTGTTCTCTCAAGAGCAGTTCTCTCAAGACCTCTCTCAGCCCCACCTCCCTCACAGGGTGTCTGTTGTGGGGAGAGGAAGGGAAAGAAGATGGTAAGCCGCTCTGAGACTCCTTTGGGTAGTGAAGGGTGGGGTATAAATCCAATCTCCTCCTCCTCCTCCTTCTAAAAGGACCAGGCACTAGGTGATGGGAAAGTCCTCTGCTTGAGACCCTGGCTCAGTGGCAGAGCCTCTGATCGGCATGCAGAAGGTCCCAGGTTCAATCCCAGGCATCTCCTGTTAAAGGGACCATGTAGCAGGTGATGTGAATGACCTCTGCCTGAGACCCTGCCAGCCTGAGCAGACAGCCCTGATACTAATAGACCAGGGATCTGACTCAGTAGGTAGGTGGAGCCAGCAAGCATGTAGTGCTGGCTTTATACCGAACCACACACTGGCTTCCCCTCCCATCTTCCCCTAGGAATGGGGCCACCCCTCCTAGCAACAAACTATCCCCCTGTCCGGTGTTGTCAAACAGATCTCCTGCCTCGACTTCCCTGTGTTTTCCTTTGTGTGTCTTCTTTTCCCCTCTCTGCCAGCCAGAGGGCAGGGCCTGAACCTTATTTGCATCGATGCACAGTGGCTGGCCCAGCAACGTCGTGCAATGAATTTCAATGGCTGCTTCGGGAGACCACTGTTATCCGATAAAAAAGATATTATAAAAATGTAAGGAACAGGCCCCCCCTCCTCCCGAACAGCACGCGTTTACAGTTCTGCCCTGCTTAATGCATAGGATTTCGGCAGCTTCTCCTAAGATACTGATAAATCGACGCCCTGCAGGTAGGATTAGGTGAACCGCAGTCGCAACCCGACTTGCACACTGGCGACGATGCTGCAGTGTTCCCTCTGAGCTGAGTTAGTGTGAGCTAGCTCACAGTTTTTTAGCCTCTGGCTCAGACATTTTTCTGTCTTTTAGCTCAGGAAGGAGGGCTCCAGAGCAAACTAATTTATGCCGCAGCCAAATTGCCAGCTCACAGCCAGTAGCTCACAAAGTGGAATTTTTGCTCACCGGACTCCACAGCTTAGAGGGAGCATTGGCGACGAGGTACGTAAGGACCATTCCCAGTCGGGGAGAGATAGGAGGGCGTGGATGGCTCTAAGTGTTCCCTCTAAGCTGAGTTAGTGTGAGCTAGCTCACAGATTTTTTAGCCTCCAGCTCACACATTTTTGCCTTAGCTCAGGAAGGAGGGCTCCAGAGCAAACTGATTTATGTAGCCAAATCGCTCGCTCACAACTTTAATGCCAGTCGTTCACAAAGCAGAATTTTTGCTCACAGGACTCCACAGCTCTATAGGCTGGCTCACACAGTGGGCTGGGCTGATTCAATTTTTCCAGATCACTCCTGTTTGGGGTTTCATTTTTTTTTCTCTCCTGCAGATTGGCTTGACGGATCTATAGACATCGTGTATACCCCATAGAGATGCCAGCCTCCAGGTGGGACCTGGGGATCCCCTGGAATTACAGCGCATCTCCAGACTACAGAGATCAGTTACCGTGGAGAAAAGGGCTGCTTTGGAGGGAGGACTCTAGGGCGTGGTACCCCACCGAAGTCCCTGTCCTTCCCCAGGCTCTATTCCCAAATCTCCAGGAGTTTCCTAACCTGAATCTGGTACCCTGGACTCTAATTTGGCAGAACCGGGCTTGATTCCCCACTCTTCCACATGCAGCTGCTGGTGTGACCTTGGGTCAGTCACAAGTTCTCTCAGAGCTTTTCTCTTAAGGGCAGTTCTCTCAGAGCTCTCTCAGCCCCACCTACCTCACAGGGTGTCTGTTGTGGGGAGGGGAAGGGAAAGGAGATTGTAAGCCACTCCCGGCTCTAAAGAAAATCTTTGTTCATATTTTTATTCCTGTATGTGTGTTGTTTTACAATAGTAATATTGACCACCGCAGAAGGCCCTAAGGGGCCAAAATGCATATGGTCTACTGGTCATAAGATATACCCATCAATTGTATACGTAAAACTTCCAGCTGTGTGTGTAAAATGTTTTAAGAGTCTGATATTTGGATTATTCATTTTAACCTATTTTATCTTTTACCAGTGTGTACACCATAATAAATATTTGTATTTTTATAACAACTTATTTGGTTAGCTTGACCCTCATATATCACAGCGACCTCGGGTCAGTCACAAGTTCTTTCAGAGCTGTTCTCTCAAGGGCAGTCCTCGAGAGAGCTCTCTCGGCCCCATCTACCTCACAGGGTTTCTGTTGTGGGGAGGGGAAGGAGATTGTAAGCTGTTCTGAGACTCCTTTGGGTGGTGAAGGGCGGGGTATAAAGCCAATCTCTTCTTCTAGGTTGCCAACACCACCTGATCAACAGGACACCCAAGTGGCTTATGTAAAAATGCCATCAGCCAGCTCTTCCATGATCCTGGGTCCCTTGGAGAAGTTCACCCAGAGGTTTCCTCAGGTTCCCAAGGGCGGGCTTGGCAGGAACGCTAGAGGTAGAGAGGAACTTGTTGACAGTCCGTCTCACCTTCTCGCTGTCTTCGTCGCTGTCTCCGGCTGCTGCCAGTCACGTGACCAAGTGTTATTTGTGCTTCTTGCCTTGCTCATTTGCCGTAATAATTCAGGCCATATGGTCTCTGCTCCTTGGAGCTTATTTCACAATGCCACGGTCTGTGGGGGAGAGAGGAGGCTTTCCTAATGCTGGGATGAATTATAGGCAGGTTGTGAATACAGGCTGTTGTTGATAGGCCCTGGCTGCGGGTCTCAGGGGCCGTCTGTTTGGTTCCATGCAAAGTCTTAAGACAAGTCCCGTTCTTGGTTTCGGTTCACCAGTGGCATCATTAAGAAGGGAGCTCTTAATTCGTCTTTACCCCGGTTTCTGCCAAAATCTCAACAACGTGATTCTTTCCCGCTTTTTTTTTTTTAGGAGTTTGGAGTTGTTTTGAATTGATTCCATATTGATCGAAAGAGAAATTCGAAGACAGCAGGAAGGGCAGGACCTCCTGATCAATGTTCCGTCTAAGCTGTGGAGGCTGGTGAGCAAAATTTACTGCATGAATTAGTTTGCCCTGGAGCCATCCCTCCCGAACTGAGATAAAAATGTGTGAGCCGGAGCCTAAAAAACTGTGCTCTAACTCACACTAACTCAGCTTAGAGGGAGCACTGCCCCTGATGGCCCCTGATGGCCCCTGGGTTTTGGCCACTGTGTGACACAGAGTGTTGGAGTGGATGGGCCACTGGCCTGATCCAACATGCCTTCTCTTACGTTCTTAGGTCTGGGGCAGTGATACTCTGTCTTCTTGCTGCTTGGGGCAGGGCACAATGGGAGGGCTTCTGAAGTTCTGACCCCACTGGTGGACCTCCTGATGGCCCCTGGGTTTTGGCCACTGTGTGACACAGAGTGCTGGGCCAGGTGTGCCACTGGCCTGATCCAACACGGCTTCCTTTACGTTCTCATGCCATGGGAAAGGAAGGGACGGGCGTGGCCAGAATGGGTGGGAAAGCTTTAAATAACCTGCAGCTTCCCCTGTTGGCAAGAATGCTAACCTACTTTCCAGCCAGCCCTGCAGCTGGCGCAATACCAGGGCTGTGACGCAGAGGCAGGCCATGGAGAACCACCCCTGAACGTCCCTTGCCTTGAAAGCCCCACAGAGTCTCCATAAGTTAGCTGTGACTTGATGGCAAAAAAGAAACAAAAACCCACAGTGATGACTGTGAGTGAAATTCTTCTCCAGCGTTTGATGCCTTCCCCTTCCAGCTCATTTTGACCTCCGTTCGTCTCACTGTGCTATGAGTGTGACTGACATGTGGCCCGGAATCCTTGAATAGTCCCAAAGGGAGACGTCTTCACCAGGACATCTGTGGCTGTAGGCACTGGCGGTCTCTCTCTCTCTCTCTCTCTCTCTCTCTCTCTCTCTCTCTCTCTCTCTCTCAGGATTGCCAACTTTGGACTGAGAAATTCCCGGAAATTGGGGGGGGGGGTTGAAGGGCAGGGTTTGGGGAGGGGAGAGACCTCAGTGAGGTCTAGGGCCCTAGAGTCCACCTTCCGAAGCAGCCATTTTCTCCAGGGGAACTCATCCTTATCATCTGGAGACCGTTCTAGGCAGGGTTGCCAACTCCAGGTTGTGAAATTCCTGGAGATCTGGAGGAGGAGCTTGTGGAGGGTGGGGTTTGGGGAGGAGAGGGGGCTCAGCAGGGGTGTGGTGCCCTAGACCCCAGCCTCCGAAGCTGCCATTTTCTCCAGGCGAACTGTTCTCTGTAGTCATAGAATCGCAGAGTTGGAAGGGGCCACACAGGTCATCTAGTCCAACTTCCCCTGCTCAATGCAGGATCGGCCTAGAGCATGTCTGACAAGCGTTTGTCCAGTCGCTGACTGCCAGGGAGGGGAGCTCACCACCTCCCTAGGCAGCTGATTCCACCACTGCACAACTCTTACTGTAAAAAATAATAATATCCAGCCGGTACCTTCCCATCCTCATTCTTGCGAGTCCTCTCCTCTGTTGCCAAGAGGAACAGCTTCTTGCCCTCCTCTACGTGACAGCCCATCAGTCATGTCCCTCTTCAGCCTCCTCTTCTCCAGACTGGACATTCCCAAGTCCCTCGGCCTTTCCTCGCAGGGCTTCTTGGTCTCCAGGCCCCTGATCTTCCTCGTCGCTCTCCTCTGCACCCGCTCCAGTCTGTCCACATCCTTCTTGAAGTGCGGTCTCCAGAACTGCACACAAGACTCCAGGTGTGGCCCGACCACTCTGGAGATCAGCTATAATTCTGGGAGAACACCAGCCCCCATGTGGAGGTTAGCACCTGCCATTGCCAACTCCGGATTAGGGGAAAAGCCCTGGAGATTTGGGGAGGGAGGGGTTTGGGGAGGAGCAGGACTTCGGTGGGTATAATTCCATTCAGCCCACTCTCCAAAGGAGCCATTCCCCCCACCCCGGGGAACTGATCTCTGTCACCTGGAGATGAGTTCTAACTCTGAGAGATCACCAGGCCCCGCCTGGAGTTTGGCAACCCTACTGACAACCCCAGTTCTGATTCTGGGAAATCTCCAGGCCCCACCTGGCAGGTGGCGACCCTACTCTCTCTGCTCCTGCCTCAAGAAACCCTCAACCGGAAAACGAGACTACAGATCCCCCCCCCCCCCCGAGTCTCCCTCATTCTTCCGGCGCGTTCCGCACGAGGCCAGCACAAACTCTTGCCAGTGAAGCACTAACACCGCCACACACACCCCTTTCCACAACAACAAAGATGTCAGCTGCCCGGAGCAATTAGCCCAAACCCCGTGCGCTTTGCTGCCAAGAGTAGGAAACAGAAGCGGGGGCAGCTGGGAAGCTAGGAGAACGGGGAGGCCTGGCTTGACAAAAGCCCCCCCTCCGTGTCAAGCTCAGTAAAGACGTAATTGGGCCTGACAGGACTGGAACTAATCAGCAGCTTGTTCTATGGATACTCTGTTGAGTCAACTGGGTTTTTTTAAAATCAAATTGCCTTGGGAGCACAGAAGCTTCACGCAGTTTTCCTGGATCCTCCCCGGTTTCCCAGTTAGGAGAAAAGGCTGTCCAAACAAATTGCAAAGGTGACCTGACTCCAGTGGAAACAAGAGTAAGAAATTTCACATACAGAAACGGCAACTTTGGAGGGAAGACTCTATGGTATACCATACAGTCTAGGAGACGTGGAAGTCCCAGAATGACATCACATCCCTGGTGAGGTAGGGCTCCAGGTGGCACTTGGAGGTCTCCAGCTAATACAGTTGGCCTCCGGATGACAAAGATCAGTTCCCCTGGAGAAAATGACTGCTTTGGAGGGTGGACTCTTATGTCATCATACCCTGTTGAGGACCTCCCCTCCCCAAACCCCACCCCGCCCAGGCTCTGCCCCCAAAATCTCCAAGTATTTCCTGACCCAGAGCTTGCCACCCTACTGGAGAGCTCCCTTCCCGCTGCATACTTTGCCCTCCATGAATTCCGCTGCTCAACTCTCCATGAATTTCCCAGTACAAAGTTGGTAACTCTAAGAAGGAGCCCCAAGAAATGACTCTCAGGGGTAAAGGAGCAACCTTATATACAGAGCCAGTTTGGCATAGTGGTTAGGAGTGCGGACTCTAATCTGGGAGAACCGGGTTTGATTCCCCATTCCTCCACATGCAGCTGCTGGTGTGATCTTGGGTCAGTCACAAGTTCTCTCAGAGCTGTTCTCTCAAGGGCGGTCCTCGAAAGAACCGTCTCAGACCCACCTACCTCACAAGGTGTCTGTTGTGGGGGAGGGGGAGGGAAAAGAGATCGTAAGCCTCTCTGAGACTCTGAGTGAAGGGCGGGGAACAAATTTAATCTCTTCTCTCTTCTACTTTCTTCAAAAGACACCAAAATATCTTGGGTCAGGACAGCCCTGGGTAAAATTCTAATTCAGAACTAGGAAATTAAGTTCTCACGACAGAGACTGCTTGCCCACCTCAAGGTGGCACCTGAAGATCTCCCGCTATGACAATTGACCTTCAGCTGTCCAAGATCAGTTCCCCTGGAGAAGATGGCTGCTTTGGAGGGCGGAGTCCATGGCATTATAACCTGCTGAGGCCCTGCCCCTCTCCAAACCCCACCCTTCCCAGGATCCAACCCCCCCAGGTATTTCCCAACCTGGAGGTTGCAGCTCTCCTACAGAGGCAAATCTGCACCCGGCACGTTCCATTTTAGACTGAAAGAGGCAGCCTTTCAACATAACGAGAACCAAAACTGCTGGGGATGGAGGGGGGAGAGACGTGTCTACAACTGGATTATCATTCACTTCAGGAGAAGAGGCACCGGGAGCAGAATCGAGAGGAGCTAAAAGAAGAGCCGGCCGGCGGAGACGCGATCAAAGCCCGCGCCTGAGATGCCTCCAAGGGAACAGAGCACTTGAAGGAAGGAGATTATTCGGAGTGTCAGGAGATGGCGGGGTGAGGCGCAGGGGCCTGGGGCGAGAGAAGGGAAAAGTTGAAGCGTCGGGGAGAGGAAAGTTCCTCAGAGCCAAACAACAAAGCTTTGGGGAAGCGTCACTTGGAAGAGGGAACTGGATCAGAGAGCCGTCAGACCTTTCCACCTTCGTAAGAACCTTGCCTGGATCAGACCAGCGGGCTATCTCCTCCAGCGTACTGTTTCGCACAGTGGACAACCAGTTCCCCTGGAGGCCTGACAGACAACCTGAGTAGACAACACTGGTCTCGATGGACCAAGAGTCTGATTTAGTATAAGGCAGCTCCATCTGTATTCATGTGTGCCTTTAGAGTTTGCTGCCTCTCAGTATGGAGGTTCCCGCGGGTCCCCATGGCTAGCAGCCTCTGTTAAACCGGTCCTGACGAACCAGCTGCCTTATTCTGGATCAGACCCTTGTCCACTCTGACGGGCAGCTGTTCTCCAGGGTCTGAAGAAGAGATTTTCCCCATCACTTACTACTGAATCCTTGAAACTGGAGATGTTGGGGACTGAATCTGGGACCTTCGGCACGCAAAGCAGGTTCCCTACTGCTGAGCCTGGCTCCCAGAACAAGGTCTTTCCCATCACCTACTACCTGAGCCTTTCAATTGGAGATGCTGGGGATTGAACCTGGAACCTTCTGCTTGCCAAGCAGATGCTCTACCACTGAGCCAAGGTCTCAGATCAAGGCCTTTCTCATCACCTGCGACCCAAGCCTTTTGACTGGGGGTTCCAGGGATTGAACCTGGGACCATCTGCATGCCAAGCAGATGCTCTACCACTGAGCCAGGGTCCCAGATTAAAGTCTTTCCCATGCCTGGTCCTTTCAACTGGAGATGCCAGGGGTTGAACCTGGGACCTTCTGCATGCAAAGCAGATGCTCTACCACTGAGATTTCTGACATTTCTCAGAAGGTAGAGGCGTAAGCAGTGGAGTCCCACAAGGATCAGTATTAGGGCCAGTACCAGGGCTCTTTTGTAGCAGGAACTCCTTTGCATATTAGGCGACACCCCCCCTAATGTAGCCAATCCTCCAAGAGCTTACAGTAGCCCCTGTAAGAAGAGCTCTGTAAGCTCTTGGAGGGTTGGCTACATTAGGGGTGTGTCGCCTAATATGCAAAGGAGCTCCTGCTACAGAAAGAGCCCTGGTTCAAATAAAGCTTTTTTTGAGTTATAAGACCTGGTGTGCCTTGACCACCTAGTCCTCCCTGCTCAGCATGTTACCAGAGGCAAAGGGAGGCCAGGGAACCTAAACCGGCCCATATCTGAGGGGTTGCCAATGCTCCAGGGGGCACCCAAAGATTGAGGTACCCACTTTCCAAGGTTGGGGAATCAGCCAGAGGGCCCTCACTATTCCTCTAGGAAGGCGGTGTGAATCCAGTGAGTGGTGGCAGCATGTAATGAAGGGAAATAGCCCCACCAGGCAGGGTGGGCAGGCAAAAACTGGGGCTTACGAACCACAGGAAGGCTGCTCAGTCTCCCAGGGCTGAGGGCAGGTCCCTGTTTTGCCACAATAAGTATAAGGTAATGCACACTGGGACAAAACAAATCCCATCTTCAGGTATAGGCTAATGGGGTGTGAACTTGCTGAGAGTGACAAGGAGAAAGATCTCGGGGTCTTAGTGGATAGCTCAATGAAAATGCCAACCCAGCAGTGAAAAAAGGCACACTCTTTTGCTAGGGATTATTAGGAAAGGGATTGAGAATAAAACAGCTGATATTGTAATGTCCCTGTATATATCTGTGATGTGGCCTCATTTGGAATACCGGGTACAGTTCTGGTCACCGTATCTCAAAAAGGACATTGCAGAGCTGGGAAAAGTACAGAGGAGGGCAATCAAGATGATGAGGGGTTTGGAGCACCTTCCCTATAAGGAAAGGCCGAACAGTCTGGGACTTTCCAGTTTAGAAAAGAGACGACTAAGGGGTGGGAGGGCCATGATAGAAGTTTATAAAGTTATGCATGGGGTAGAGAAAGTTGACAGAAATTTTTCTCCCCCTCCCAAAAGACTAGAACGCGAGGGCATCCAAGGAAGCCGATGGGCAGCATATTCCGGACAGACTAAAGGAAAATCGCCTTTACACAGAGAGTGATTAAAATATGGAATTTGCTGCCTGAGGATGTAGTGATGGACACAGGCGTAAACAGCTTTAAAAGGGGATTAGATAGATTCTTGGAGGGATAGGTCTATCAGAGGCTATCAGTCATGGTGACTGAGGGGAACGTCCACATTCAGAGGCACTGAATCCCAGAGCCAGGAGGCAACAACAGGGGAAGGCCTCAGCCTCTATGCCCTGCCGTTGGACCACTAGAGGAACTGATTGGCCACTCTGTGAGAGAGGAGGCTGGACTGGATGGACCATTGGTCTGATCCAGCAGGGCTCTTCTTATGTTCTTATAAAGGCCTTGGCCTCTGTGCCCTGTTGATGGCCCTCCAGAGGAACTGGTTGGCCACTGTGTGAGACAGGAGGCTGGACGAGATGGACCACTGGTCTGATCCAGCAGGGCTCTTCTCATGTTCTTATGAAGGCCTCGGCCTCTGTGCCCTGTTGTTGGCCCTCCAGAGGAACTGGTCGGCCACTGAGACAGGGTGCTGAACTAGATGGACCCTCACTGGTCTGATCCAGCAGGGCTCTTTTTAACAATGGAACTTCGGGTTCTTAGCATTTGAAAAGGAACATTAGAATTCTCGGCTGTGGATGAGAAAGTGAAGTCTAAACTCTCGGGATGATCAGGAACTGTACAATTTCCTCTTATTTCACGCCACACGGTACATTTCCCCCATCGCATCCGCCGGAGCACGTATGCCCGCTCTTTCTCCCTCTACCTTTTCTTCTGGAATGAATGAAGGCAAGTAATTTATTTCAAAGCGGCGGCACCAGCTCTGAGGAAGTGAGATCCTTGCACAGTTCAGTCTTATTAAATATCCTTTAATTCCCACTTTAATTTAACTGTATCATGCGCTTCCCCCCATGAGGCGTGCGCAGCGGCTTTCTGTGCGGTCCAGCCTCTCTTTTGAAAATTCCTTCCTCCGCAGCAGGATTGACCCGTGGATTTTTCCCTGCCCTGCGCCCGAGTCATTAGCACAGCCCGTCTCTCTTCATCTGCTAGTCCAAATACTCTGATTTTTTTTCCCCTAATTTGAAGGAGGGAATGGGGGGAAATGACAGATCAGGAAGGAAGGAAGATTATAGAGAAAGAAATCCTGTGTTCATCTGCACCTTCTCTTAGCTTGCGTCTTCTCTTTTTTTGGCCTCTGTTTGTTTTTCAAGAAACCACCTGACGCAGGGATTCCCACCCTTGTTGAGTCTGCAGGCATGACTGGGATTATGACACAGGGGCGGGTGCAACTACAAAATGGCTGCCACAGGAGGCAGAGCCAACCGCGCACAGGAAGCCCAGGTGCGGGGAAGAAGAAGAAGAGGAGGAGGAAGAGATTGGATTGATACCCCGCCCTTCACTCAGAGTCTCAGAGCGGCTTACAAAATCCTTTCCCTTCCCTTCCCCACAACAGACATCCTGTGAGGTAGGTGGGGCTGAGAGAGCTCTGAGAGAAACTGCTCTTTCAAGGACAGCTCTGACAGAACTATGGCATGCCCAAGGTCATCCAACAGCTGCAAGTGGAGGAGTGGGGAATCAAACCCGGTTCTCCCAGATTAGAGTCCACACACTTAAACCACTACACCAAATTGGCAGAAGAGGGGTGATTTTAAAAAATACACTGGGGAAAGAGGACTAAGACAGAAAACAGAACCCACACAGGTGGTGGCAGCAGCAGCTGAATCAAAGTTAATTCAATCTGCACAGCCAATCAGAAGCCATGGTGGACAAGAGCCCCACATGGCTCCACCCACTCTCTAAAATCGCTCAGTGGGCACAATGGGAGGTGCGGATGCTCACCATGATGCCCATGAGGACCCCTGACTTGCATGCCCAACTGCACCAAAAAAATTAGCTCCTGCTGCATGAGAGCCAGTTTGGTGTAGTGGGTTAGGAGCATGGACTCTAACCTGGGATAACAGGGTTCGATTCCCCATTCCTCCACACACTGCCAGCTGGGTGACCTTGGGTCACTCACAAGCTCTCTCTGAGCTGTTCTGTCAAGAGCAGCTTTCTCAGAGCTCTCTGAGTCCTGCCAACCTGACAGGGTGTTTGTTGTGGGCAGAGGAAGGGAAGGAGATTGTAAGCCCCTCTGAGACTCTGAGTGAAGGGCAAGGTATAAATCCTCCTCCTCCTCCTCTTTCTTCCACATTTTCTCACAGTGTAAAACACATCCAGTTGCGTGTTCTAATAAACTCTGCTGCACCGCAAAGCACAGAGTGGTGAACCCTTTCATAAGTATGTTCCAGGTCATGGAGATGCTCGTCGAGAATCCAGCCAACGTTTTCTTAATAAACTTGGGGTAGCCCTTCTAAAGCCACACTGAAGACCCTTTTGCGTTTGAAATTTGCAAGTAAAATTTCTGGGAATTTGTCTCAGTTTTGGAGAGATCAGGAGGAGACCAGACTTCCCACAGGGAGGCTTCTCAGAATGTTGCACACAGCCATTATCGCTTCTCAGAATTGCACACCGCAGTTGTTACCAACCAACTGGAGGCAGGATCAAGAGGAATGCAATGAAGTACCTTCCTACAGGATGGTGGGAAGGCTGCTAGCAAAAAAACAAAGTCCAATATTCAAACCCAGCATGTGACAGTTTGCAATTTAACATAGGAACATAAGGCCCTGACCTGGCTAGCTTGGGCAAGCCCAGTCTCACCAGATCTCGGAAGCTAAGCAGGGCTGATCCTGGTAAGTAATTGGAAGAGAGACCTCCAAGGAATACCAGGGCTCAGGACACAGAGGCAGGCAGGCAGTCAAGCCACCTCTCTGAAAATGTCCAGACCTTACTAGGGGTTGCCAGAAGTCACTATGACTGCTAGGAATGCAAGTACATACACATCCGTGCATGCATACACACAAAAGAACATAAGAAGAGCCCTACTGGATCAGACCAATGGTCCATCAGGTCCAGCATCCTGTCTCACATGGTGGCCAACCAGTTCCTCTGGAGGGCCAACAACAGGGCAGAGAGGCCAAGGCCCTCATAAGAACATCAGAAGAGCCCTGCTGGATAAGATCAGTGGTCCACATAGTCCAGCATCCTGTCTCACATGATGGCCAGCCAGTTCCTCTGGAGATCCAGCAACAGGGCAGAGAGGCCGAGGCCTTCATAAGAACATCAGACCAGTGCTGGATCAGACCAGTGGTTCATCTCGTCCAGCACCCTGTCTCACACAGCAGCCAACCAGTTTCTCTGGAGGTCCAACAACGGTATAGAGGCCGAGGCAATGGCAAACCACCTCTGAACGTGTCTTGCCTCAAGCTCCCCACCAGGGCTCATCATAAATTAATTGTGACTTTAAGGCACTTTCTGCCGCCACCAATATTTAGAGATGTTATACGTAGCCTTTCCACAGACCTCCTGGACAATTCACAACCCTCACCTATAAAACCATAAAAACAACAACCTAAATCAATATTAAAGTAAGGTGGTCCCTCCGAGGCCAGAACTTGTCTTGCTTAATTTATGAAAGCTGATAGAGGTTCCTGCTGTCAGGAAAGATCTCATTTCTTATATGTTGGTGGCAGCCAAGACTTCAGTGGCGAGGCACTGGAAAAATAGTAATATGATCCTCTTCAAATATGTGGTTTAATAAGTTATGGGAGTACCTGCTCAAGGACAAAGTATCAGATGTTATTTCCTTGGCAGAGAATCTGGACTTTCATTCTGATTATTTGGAACGTTGGTTCCCTTTTCTTGAATATATGGAAAGACACAGTAAGCTTAAAAGGGCACTTCCTGATAATTTTGAAGGTTATAGCTATATATCGAATAGCTGTTTGGTTTTACTGCTCTTGTGTTTTTTTCCTGTTTGCCGTTATTGTCGTTGTTTCCTGATAGTATGTGCTGCTGTAAATTGTTGTTATATTATACAAATAAAAGATAATTGTTTAAAAACTATATAAAGTCAGGCGATAAAAGCAAGCCAGTTGAAAACACACACGTCCTTTCCTTTCTTAGATAAACTTAAGTGCCCTTAAGTTTTAGGAACGTGGGGCTGAGTTCATGGCAAGGGGTGGGAAACACTTTAAAGATGAGTGAACGCTGAAATGAAGTGCTTCAGTGTTAGGGTTGCCAGCTCTGGGTTGGGAAAGACCTGGAGATTTTGGGGGTGGGGCCTAAGGAGGGAAGGGTTTGGGGAGGGGAGGGGAGGGACTTCAGTGGGGCAGGGCTATTTTGGGGCAGGAACGCACAGGAACGGAGTTCTGGCTGGCTCCCAAGTTGGCCACGCCCAGCAGGAACTCAGCATAATAGGCCACACCCAACAGCAGAAACTCATTCAGACTGGCTATATGAGGGGTGTGTGGCATAACATGCAAAGGAGTTCCTGCTACAAAAAAAGGCCCTGGGTTTTGAGGACAAACAAGGTAAACAGCATAAGAAGTAAAAGATGGGTGTGGCTGGATGACCACACTTCTGGTAACATGGGTGTGTGTGGCCTAATATGCTAATGAGTTTATGCTGTTGGGTATGGTCAATTATGCTAATGAGTTCCTGCTGGGCTTTTTCTGCAGTGGGGTATAACAACCTAGAGTCCACCTTCCAAAGCAGCCGTTTCCTCCAGGTGACCTGATCTCTGTCACCTGTAGATCAGTTGTAATTCCAGGAGATCTCCAGCCACCACTGGGAGGCTGGCAACCCTCCTCACTGCCTAGGTCCATGCAGTAATATCCTCCGTATTTTGGTGTAGTGGTTAAGAGCACAGACGCTAATCTGGGAGAACCGGGTTTGATGCCCCACTTCTTCACATAAAGCCAGCTGGGTGACCTTGGGTCGGGTACAAGTTCTGTCAGAGCTGTTCTCTGAAGGGCAGTTCTCGAAAGAGCTCCCTCAGCCCCACCTACCTCACAGGGTGTCTGTTGTGGGGAGGGGGAGGGAAAGGAGATTGTAGATTAGAGTCTGCACTCTTAACCACTACACCAACGGAGGTGGTGTAGTGTATAAATCCAATCTCTTCTTCTCTTCGTCTTCTTCCGTTCTGCTCCTGTACATACATGTACATCCTTTTCTGCAAACAGAACACACTCCGGCAAAATTAACAGATGCCTCAACAGTTCGAGAGATTTCTGGATGGAAAACTGTGTTTCCTTGTCCCCGGAATTAGCAGCAGAAGATTCCGGCACCGTGCCCTAAAAAGAGCCACAGAAAGATGGGAGAGCTTTAAATTACATTTCCCCTTTCCTCCCTACCAACCCCACACAGAAGGAATATTTTGCTTTGCTCCTCATTTAGAAGGCAAAGTATTTTTAAAAGAGGCGAAGAGGGAGGGAGAGGCAAAGGGGAAAGAAAATATGTCAAGGCAGCTTGTGAATGAAATACGTCAAAAACGTTGGCACTGGTTCCCGGCCACCCGGCCTGATGTCCTTGTTGAAGGAAATCCGAATATGGATATCTGGCTCAAGATACTCAATGCTATAAGGGTAGGATTGCCTGATCTCTCCTGGCAACTGGTGGGGGATGGTGAGCATTTACCAGGAGCAGGAGGGAGGCCCAGGCTACATTGCCGGCAATATTGTGATGTCATTTCCATCGTGTGCAGGAAGTGACATCATCACGTCGTGACATCGTTGCGGCACTCTGATATTAGGGTAAAAACTCAATAGTAAAAATGGCTTCTATGATAAGAGTTTTTGCCCAAATACCAGAGTCTCACCACAAAACTATGAATGTGTACTGGCAGTGAAATCGCCATGTTGCCAGTGATATAGCCTTAGTCTCTGTCCTGTTCCTGGGAAGTCCCCCCACCGGCCAGCTAACTGGGGGCAGGGGTGTGGCCTGTTGGCGGGAGATCCCCCACTTCCAGTGAGGGAATGGCAACCCTAGATAAGGCTGCTCTTTAGCAGACATCCTCCAGAAGAGGGATCCCAGTGAGTTTCATGCCATACAAAACACCCGGAAAGGACATTGTCCAGACCAGAGATCCTAGCGGGTTTCGTGCCATACAAAAACACCCAGAAAGGACTCCTTCCAGACCGAGATCCCCATAGGTTTCATGCCGTACAAGGACTCCTTCCAGACCGAGATCCCCATATATTTCATGCCATACAAAACATTCAGAAAGGACTCCTTCCCGACCGGGATCCCCATATGTTTCATGCCATACAAAATACCCAGAAAGGACTCCTTCCAGACCGAGATCCCCATAGGTTTCATGCCATACAAAACACCCAGAAAGGACTCCTTCCAGACCAGGGATCCCAGTGAGTTTCATGCCATACAAAACACCTGGAAAGGACTTTGTCCAGACCAGAGATCCTAGCGGGTTTCATGCCATACAAAACACCCGGAAGGGACTCCTTCCAGACCAGCGATCCCTGTAGGTTTCATGCCGTACAAAACACCTGGAAAGGGGCCAGATGGTTTTCCATCTGAGTGGCTCTAATTTTCCCAGAAACAGAAAGAACAGACTGTTAGACTCACTCCCTGTTCTGGGATTTGTTATTTCTCTCTGTATTTGTGTGTGTGTGTGTGTTTATATATATATACTGCAAGAACAGCAGTTACACTGAAATGTTTCCTAGACTGGAATGCTATTCGGCTAGTGCCCCGAGCTGCCCTGGAAGCGCAGAAAAGCAATTAGAAACCGCGGTCTGCTCCATCATCTAGAACGAAACGCTTCCCCAATGGGAGGGAAGCAGCGTTCCCTCTAAGCTGAGTTAGTGTGAGCTAGCTCACAGTTTTTTTAGCTCACACATCTTTGTCTTGGCTAAAGAAGGACGGCTCCGGAGCAAACTAATTTATGCCGCAGCCGAATCGCTCGCTCACAACTTTAATGCCAGCAGCTCACAAAGTAGAATTTTTGCTCCCAAGACTCCACAGCTTAGAGGGAGCATTGGAGGGGAGGCAGGCAGAACCAAGGCAGTGCCCTTTGTCTGGTGTAGCGGCATTGCCACACACCTTGGCACTCACAAAAGCTGGCAGCTTCCAATCCCCGTCCATGAGAAGGGTTGCCAGCCCCCAGGTGGGGGCCTGGAGATCTCCCGCTATGACAACCCATCTCCAGACGATCGGCTCTCCCTGGAGAAAACGGTTGCTCTGAAGGGTGGACTCTGTAGCATTGTATCCCGATGAGGTTCCACCTCTCCCCAAACCCCGCCCTCTCCAGGCTCCGCCCCCGCAATCTCCAGGTATTTTCCAGCCCAGAGCTGGTAACTCTAACCACAGGGGATATTTGGACCGGCACTCTTTTTTTTTTTACAGGTTACCGCTGCAAGCTTTTCAGTTCTATCCTGTTTGGCTTGCCCACATTTTCAATACGTTTCCTTCCCCGATGGCATTTTTGCCCTGCTTCAAAGCTGGGTCCTCAAACCAAGACAACAAGAAGAAGAAGAAGAAGAAGAAGAAGAAGAAGAAGAAGAAGAAGAAGAAGAGGAGGAGGAGGAGGAGGAGGAGGAGGAGGAGGAGGAGGAGGAGGAGGAGGGTTGGGGATTGGATTTATCCCCCACCCTTCACTACTCAAGGGAATCTCAGAGTGGCTTACAATCTCCTTTCCCTTCCCCTCCCCACAACAGACACCCTGTGAGCAGTGCTCCCTCCAAGATGAGTTAGTGTGAGCTAGCTCACAGTTTTTTTAGCCTCCGGCTCACACATTTGTGTCTCAGCTCAGGAAGGATGGCCCCAGAGCAAAGCTCATTTATGCAGCGACCAAATCGCTCGCCCACGACTTTAATGCCAGTAGCTCACAAAGTAGAATTTTTGCTCACAAGACTCCACCGCTTAGAGGGAACATTGCCTGTGAGGTAGGTGGGGCTGAGGGAGCACTTTCTTTGGAGGACTGCTCATGAGAGAACAAGTTTGAGAGAATTGGTGACTGACCCAAGGTCACACCAGCAGCTGCATGTGGAGGAGTGGGGAATCAAACCCGGTTCTCCCAGATTAGAGCTTGTGCTCCTAACCACTAGACCAAACTGGCTGTCCAGAAAAAGCCAATGGGACAGTGATGCAAAGACAGACAACAGTTTGTGGGATATGAAGGTGTCTCACCTCTAGGTGGATCTGGAGTTCTCCTGGAATTACAACTGAACTCCGGACTCAAGAGCTCAGATCTTTTGGAGAAAGTGGCACCTGAGGAAGGTGGATTCTGTGGCAGTACATCCCTGCTCAGCTCCTTCTCCGTCTCAGCCTCCACCCTCCCCAACCTTCGTCCTCAAATCTCCGGGAATTTCCCATCCTGGACTGGGCAACCCTCATGGGAATTGGGTTGACAGATCCCTTTGGCAACTGGGACGGGGAGGGAGCTGACCAAAAGAAAAAGGAAGGCCCTGGCCGTGTTGCCAATGTCACCCAGGAAGTGATGTCATCGAGCGGAGATGCCTCTGTGACACTCTGGTGTTTGGGCAAAAACTCTATGATAAAAACAGCTTTGACCATAGAGTTTTCGCCTGAATACCAGAGCATCACCTGGACGCTGCTGGCATGGTCACGTCACTTACTGTGCGGTGCCGTAGAAGTGGCCTCGGCCTTCTCCTTTCTCCTGGTAGGTCCCTCCTGCCAGCCAGCTGATTGGCAGCGGGGGGGCAGGACCCGGCAGCAGGGAAGCCCCGCCTCCTCCATACGGGGGGTCTGGCAACTCTTGTGGAAAACAGGAAGAAGCACGTGTCCGACTGACGGATCCAAGCCTGATTGAAGTTCAGTGCTGGATCAGCAGCTTTGGGTTGAGAAATTCCTGGAGGGTGGAGCTTGGGAGGGAGGGTCTTGGGGAGGGACCTCATTGGCATAGAATACCACAGAGTCCGCCCTCTGAAGCAGCCAATTTCTCCAGGGGAAACTGATTTCTAAAGTCCAGAAATCATTTGTGGTTCCTGGAGAACTCCTGGCCCCACCTGTAGGTTGGCGACTCTAGCCGGTGGGACTTAATGGCAAGAAAGGGGTGCCTTGGATCACAGCCTCCCTTTGCAAACGCTTCCTGAATGCAAAGCCCATCCGCCCCCAATCAGGTCTGCTTTTGGGTCCCATGCAGGGCTCTTTTTGTAGCAGGAACTCCTTTGCATATTAGGCCACACACCCCTAATGTAGCCAGTCCTCCAAGAGCTTACAGTAGCCCCTGTCAGCTCTGTAAGCTCTTGGAGGATTGGCTGCATTAGGGGTGTGTCGCCTAATAGGCAAAGGGGCTCCTGCTACAAAAAGAGCCCTGGATGTATTTCCCTAAAAGTACGGGGCGTCATAAAGCAAGGTTCCTGATGGGTGGTTTCATGCATGTGAGAGGGTGTAATCGAAGACATGCTTGGAATTAACTAGTCACAACCACTGCATTTAAAGACCCAAATTATGAGAACACTTCTAAAAATATATATATGTATGCATCGAGGTACGCAAATCATGTGAGCACGGCTACAGGAAACAGCAAAAAGCTGGATATATTTCACTCTGATTTACCCCTGGCCCCTACTGCTGTCGGCCACATGTTTATTCCAACCGGGAAGTCGAGAAACAGATCTTTTTCAAAAGACATCGGTCCCCATTCTGCTGAGCATGCCCGAAGGAAATCTCTCTTGAAGGGCAATGCAGAAGGTGGCGAGTTAAATTCTCAATCTTCCCATGTCATGAGTATACAGCCTGTCAGTCTACTAGGATTTTATGACATTGGTCAGGGTGGGGGCTGGGGACAACATGGAGAGGCCTGTTTGGTGTAGTGGTTAAGTACACGGACTCTAATCTGGGAGAACCGGGTTTGATTCTCGACTCCTCCACTTGCACCTGCTGGATGACCTTGGGCAAGCCATAGTTCTGATAAGAGCTGTTCTTGAAAAAGAGCAGTTTCTGTCAGAGCTCTCTCAGCCCCACCTACCTCACAGGCAGTGTTCCTTCTAAGCTGAGTTAGTGTGAACTAGCTCACAGTTTTCTAGCTCACAGTTTTCTGGCTCACAGATTTTTGTCTCGGCTCAGGAAGGATGTGGCTCCAGAGCAAACTGATTTATGCAGCAGCCAAATCACTCATTCACAACTTTAATGCCAGTAGCTCAGAAAGTAGAGTTTTTGCTCATAAGACTCCACAGCTTAGAGGGAGCATTGCTCACAGGGTGTCTGTTGTGGGGAGGGGAAGGGGAAGGGAAAGGGAAAGGAGTTTGTAAGCCGCTCTGAGACTCCCTTGGGTAGTGAAAGGTGGGGTATAAATCCAATCTCCTCTTCTCTTTCTCTTCATGTGAGATTGCCGGCATCACTAACATCACCACATCACTTCTGGGCACAACCTGGAAGTGATAATGGGCAGCTCTGGAAATTGCTGGTAGTTCTATAGTAAACCATAGAGGTTTGGGCGATTCCTAGAGCTACCCAGTGGAACTTCCACATTGTACCCAGAAATGACATATAAAATGGTGTGAGGCCTGGCAGTTCCGCAGTCCTTCAGTTCCTCGGGGCCTGCAAGGCGGAGCTGTTCCGTCAGGCTTTTGGTCGAGGTGGCGGGTGCCCATTTATGGCCTCCCTGAGGTTGTTGTCACCTGTCTGTCACCTGTCTACTGACCGCCGACAACTGGCCTTTAACTCATTGTACCATCAGGCCAGAACTTTATAGCCAGCTGATGCTGTTCCAAGCTGTACCCATTGTTTTAATCGTTATAATGTTTTATCGTGTTTTAATGTTTTAAACTGAAATTGTATTTATTCTAATGATGTTACCCGCTGTGAGCCCGCCCGTGGGATGGGCAGGATATAAATGCAATTAACTAATTAATTAATTAATTAAAATAAAAACCCTAGTCAGATTGGCCATCCAAACAGGCTGAAGGTATAGTTTGGAAACTGTTTGCTGTTTATGACTCTGGCTGTGAAAACAGTAAGAAGTATGTAAGTAAGAGTTTGGAAATTTAAATGAGCAAAGTCTTTCTGGAATGAGCAGTGACTTCTCCGTGTATGTAAAGCGCAAGGGTCGTGAAAGGCAAATGAGAAGCAGAGGTGTTCCGCCATTGCTTTCCTCTGCAGAGTCTTCCTTGGTGGTCTCTCTTTCACGTGCTGGTACTGCTTAGGTTCTGAGATCTGATATCAGGTTATACTGTGTGCTTTCCTACCCTGTGACTTCTGTACAACAACCTTATTCTGTATCAGGATCCTCAACCTTATTGAGCCGGTGGACAGTTTTGGAATTTTGAGAAAGGGCAGGGGGTGGGCCCAAGCACAAAATGGCCACTATGTGGGGAGGCTCCAATCCAAACAGCCTTCTATGAGGGGGAGAGCTATTTCCAAATGAACGGTCCCTGCAGTCACAATGTTTTTTCCTCATGGAGTCTTCTGAAGAGGAGGAGAAGGAGAAGGCGGCGGCGGAGGAGGAGGAGGAGTTGGGTTTTATATCTTGCTTTTCACTACCCAAAGGAGTCTCAAAGAGGCTTACAATCGCCTTCCCTTCCTCTCTCCACAGTGCACACCCTGTGACGGAGGTGGGGCTGAGAGAGCTCTGAGAAAACTGTGACTAGCCCAAGGTCACCCAGCCAGCTTTCTGTGGCGGAGCAGGGCATCAGACCCAGTTCACCAGATTAGAGTCCTGCTGCTCTTAACCACTACACCGCGTTGGTGGAGGATAGCCAGGACAGGTTCTCAACTTTGGGGAAGAGATGTCTGGGAGAAGAAGCGAGAGGGCCCACAAAGCCCATTAATCCCGCAAGTTATATGATCCAACTCCTTGAGAAGGTGATGGCACCTCTGAAAGATATGGGTATGCTGCATTGGTTTCAAGCCCAACCGGGCTTCTCTACACAGACTCATATTAATCTTTTCCCTGGGTCTGCAGTGATGGTGGAAATTACTCTCAAATCACAGCTGACTTATGGTTACCCCGTGGGGTTTTTAAGGCCACAGATATTCAGAGGTGGTTCCCCACTGCCTGCCGCTGCCTAGCAACCCTGGACTTCCTCTGTGGCCAACCCAAGTTCTAACCTGGGCCAACCCTGCTTAGCTTTTTAGTTCTGACAAGACTGGGCTTAAGAGAACATAAGAGAAGCCAATGTTGAATCAGGCCAATGGCCCATCTAGTCCAACACTCTGTCACACAGTGGCCAAAATATACCAGGTGCCATCAGGAGGTCCAGCAGTGGGGCCAGGACACTAGAAGCCCTCCCACTGCTGCCCTCCCCCCAGCACCAAGAATAGAGTGCATCACCTGCCCCAGCCTGAGAGTTCCCGTCTATACCCTGTGGCTAATAGCCACTGATGGATTTCTGCTCCAGATGTTTACCTAATTCCCTCTTGAAACTGTCCATGCTTGTAGCTGCCACCACCTCCTGTGGCAGTGAATTCCATAGTCTTAATCACTCTTTGGGCTTGTCTAGGCAGTCCAAGTCAGGGCAGGTCTGTAGCAGCTGTCCATTTATGGACAAATTATTTATTTATTTGGAAAACATCCATGCCAGCCCTCCAGGGATCCAGGCCATTTCCTTCCCAATGTGTAGCCTAACTGAGGTGGTGCTAATATGGCTGCCAGCCTCCAGGTGGTCTAGGATAAATAAATGGAAGTCCAGCAAAGAGGGCTGTGCACAGAACAACACCATCAAAAACTGTAACACCGTGTCCCAAAATACTTGGCACTGGATTCAAAACGTTCTTATATTAACAGTGTAGCACTCTAAATAACCATTCAGATCCATTCCAAAGACCCCAATGTCAATAGTCCAATAAAAAGGGGGAAAGGTTTCCCTTGCTCGAAAGCCGGTCAAATCCGAATCTAGAGGGCGGTGCTCATCTCCATTTCCAAGCCGAAGAGCCAGCGCTGTCCGAAGACTTCTCCGGGGTCATGTGGCCGGCATGACTAAATGCTGAGGCACACGGAACGCTGTTACCTTCCCACCAAAGCAGCACCTATTTATCTACTTGCCGTTTCTTGCTTTCAAACTGCTAGGTCGGCAGGCGCTGGGGCCAGGGACGGGAGCTCACTCCTTCACTGCAGCACTCGGGTCTCGAACTGCTGAACTACCGACCTTCCAGCCTGCAGTTCAGCGTACACTGTTAATATAAGCAGGGCTCTTTTTGTAGCAGGAACTCCTTTGCACATTAGGCGACACACCCCTCATATACACTGTAACAAAACGGCAGAGACAGCAGTGTATTTTAAAATGGATGCCAGCCTGGTAGTCCTCTGGGGGGGTACTCCATAGGGAACAATGGAGCTGCCATACCTCCCTGCCTACACTTCCCAGAAGCTTTAGGGAAAAGAGCGGGAAAATATGGACACACCCCAGGGGCGGAGCCAGGCAGATAAAGGCTTTGGCCCCTGAGGGAGGAGTTCAGTCTCAGCCTAGTCTGGCCTTTGGCTCAGTGTGAACGGCAGCTTCAAGGGAGCATACAGGTGGGGTTCCTGTTACCACAGTCTATAAACCGTGGTGGAGAGCCCAGGAGGGTAACAGTACAAGCAACCGGTCCCAAGGAGGGCTGGGGTTTCTCCACAACAACAGGAGGGGGAAAGCCACTCCCATCCTGAGGCCCACAACCTCCAGAGATAGAGAGGGTGTGTGTAGGGGACGGAGGAATGGTGTTTTAAATCCTCTTTGTTTTCTGTGCCCAGGTTTTGTTGATGCCGTGTTTAAGTTCTGTGCCTTATATGTATATAGTTTTTTCGAGTTTAAGACCTGGTAGTGCCTTGACCACTTAGTCCTCCCCACTCAGCACATTACCAGAAGCAAAAGGGAAGCCAGGAAACCCAAACGGGCCCAAATCGGAGGGGTTAGCAACTCTCCAGGGGGCGCCCAAAGATTGTGGAACCAACTTCCCAATCAGCCAGAGGGGTCTCACTGTCCCTCTAGGAAGGCGGTGTGAATCCAGTGAGTGGTGGCAGCATGCAACAAAGGGAAATGGCTCCACCAGGCAGGGTGGGAAGGCAAAAATGGGCTTGCGAGCCACAGAACGGCTGCTCAGTCTCACAGGGCTGAGGGCGGGTCCCCATTTCGCTGCACAGCCAATCCTCCAAGAGCTTACAGTCGCCCCTGTAAGAAGAGCTCTGTAGGCTCTTGGAGGATTGGCTGCATTAGGGGTGTGTCGCCTAATAGGCAAAGGAGTTCCTGCTACAAAAAGAGCCCTGGATATAAGAATGTTTTGAATAAGTGTCAAGTATTTTGGGGTACAGAGCTACAGCCTCCAGGTGGTGGCAGGAGATCTCCCAGAATCACAACTGTTCTCCAGTTGACAGAGATCAGTCCCCCTGGAGGAAAGGGCTGCTTTGGACGTTGGTTTCTATGCCATTGTACCCTGCCGAGGACGTCCCTCCCTCCAAACCCCACCCTCCCTAGGCTCCACCCCCCAAATGTCATTCTTAATCAAGTAAACCTGGACCCCAAGATTTGGTCTTCTGATGCCCCTCGTTCTTCTCTGCATCAGAATTCAGTCGGAGCCAGCTTGCTCGGTAGCGCATGCCTGGCACAGGGAGAGAAAGGGCGGAACCCGCTGCATTTTAGCCTTGGTGGAATTGAATATTTCTGCTTCTCCCAGCAACATCGCCTGGAGGGGGTCCTTGGAGCACAGCCTCCGGGGAGTAAATCAAACAAACACGGGGCCTTCTTGCTGAGCTCTCGGGCTGTGCCAATCTATAGCCTTGAGAAGATTGTGAAAACGACCAATTTTCAGCTGATCTACCCGCAGGACCCAAAATCAATGGTTCTGATTATGGACGACTCCTGGGGAATAGCAATCAGGGAGCGCCGAATAAATTACGGCTGTTTTCGTTACAACTCTCCTTTGTCATTTCCAGCTTATCGCCGACCTGTCCGACGGTTGGCTTGAGGAATTGTCAAGTTAGGATAGCACAGTCAGCAAGAGAGGGGCAGGATTTCCCCTTGGTCCTGAAGCTGGTACTGAGTGGCTTTTTAAGGTTGGAGGTCTCTCACTGTCACAAGCAAGGCTCCCTCTAAGCTCTGGAGTCTTGTGAGCAAAAATTCTACTTTGTGAGCCATTGGCATTAAAGTCGTGGGCCAACGATTTGGCTGCTGCATAAATTTGTTGGATCTGGAGCCCTCCTTCCTGAGTTAAGAGAAAAATGTGTGAGCCGGAGGCTAAAATACTGTGAACTGGCTCACACTAACTCAGCTTAGAGGGAACACTGCTCGTTACAATTGATCTCCGGGCCACCAGAATCAGTTCCTCTGGAAAAAGTGGCAGCTTTGGGGGGGGGGTGGACTCTATGGCATTAGCATTAGAAAAGAAGAGGAGATTGGATTTATACCCCGTCCTTCACTACTCGAAGGAGTCTCAGAGCAGCTTACAATCTCCTTTCCCTTCTCCTCCCCATAACAGACACCCTGTGTGGTAGGTGGGGCTGAGAGAGCTCTGAGAAAACTGCTCATTATAAAACAGCTCTGAGAGAACTTGTGACTGGCCCAAGGTCACACCAGCAGCTGCTAGTGCAGGAGTGGGGAATCAAACCCAGTTCTCCCAGATTAGAGTCCGCGCTCCTAACCAGTACACCAAACTGGCTCCCTGCTGAGGTCCCTTCCTCCCCTCCCCAAACCCTGCCCTCCCCAGGCTCCACCCCTCAAATCTCCAGGTATTTCCCAAATCAAAGCTGGCAAGCCTAAGTGGCTTGCATATCCCAGCTTTCTGGGTTAGCTTTGCAAAATCCAGAACTAAAATTCACATTTTGTTTCCCACAGTGAGATATTCAGGCTGTTCCTGTATCGAGGAACTTATCAATGAGAAAAATCGAGCTTTGGATGTTACAGAGCCCCTCCCCTGGGACCCAGATATGAAACTGCCTTATAGTGGTCCATCGAGGTCAATATTGTCTACTCAGACTGGCCGTGGCTCTCGTGGGGTCTCAGTTCTTTCACATCAGCTACTGTCTCATCCTTTGAACTGGAAGTGCCTGAGATTGAACCTGAGATCTTTTGCATGCCGAGCAGATGGTCTACCAATGAGAGGTCTTTCGCATCACCTGCCTTATACTGAATCAGACCACTGGTCCGTCAAGGTCTATATTGTCTACTCAAACTGGCCGTGGCTCTCTTGAGGTCTCAGTTCTTTCACATCACCTAACTGTCTCATCCCTTGAACTGGAGGTGCCTGGGATTGAACCTGAGAACTTTTGCATGCCAAGCAGATGCTCTACTAATGAGAGGTCTTTCATATCTTGGGGTCCCAGTTCTTTCACATCACCTAACTGTCTCATCCTTTGAACCAGAAGTGCTTGGGATTGAACCTGAGAACTTCTGCATGCCAAGCAGATGCTCTACTAATGAGAGATCTTTCATATCATGAGAGGTCCACTGGTCCATCAAGGTCAATACTGTCTACTTAGACTGGCCATGGCTCTCTTGGGGTCTCAGTTCTTTCACATCACCTAACTCTCTCATCTTTTGAACTGGAAGTGCTAGGGATTGAATCTAGGAACTTGTGCAAGCCAAGCAGATGCTCTACCAATGAGAGGTCTTTCATATCTTGGGGTCCCAGTTCTTTCACATCACCTAACTGTCTCATCCTTTGAACTGGAAGTACCTGGGATTGAACCTAGGAACTTCTGCATGCCAAGCAGATGCTCTACCAATGAGAGGTCTTTCATATCCCGGCTTTGGCAGGGAGGGCAGGGTGGAAATTCGAAAAATAAATAAAATAAATAATCACCTACCTATATTGAATCAGACCACTGGTCCATCAAGGTCAATATTATCTACTCAGACTGGCCATGACTCTCTTGGGGTCTCAGTTCTTTCACATCACCTGTCTCATCCTTTGAAGATGCCAAGGATTGTACCTGGGACCTTCTGCATACTTTGGAGGGTGGTCTCTATGGCCTTGTATCCCACTGACACCCCTGTTCTTCCCAGGCTCCGTCCCAACCAGGATCTGGCAGGATCTAACCCTCATCCCCTTCCAGTGGCCAAGAGCAGCCTGACAACCCTACTCCGTAAGGGGGTCCTGTGTCTATCGACTGATCGATTCCTGCAATGCTTTTCGCTCTTCCTCCGATGTTGCATTGAAATTCAAATTATGCACATCTCATCACCCTGTCCTTAAATGACTAATTGTCGCTTTCAAAAACAACCGACACAAAACACGAGCACACAAAGCTGGCACTGGCAGAGAGGTTAGCGTGCTCCCAACGGTTGCGCAAAACCCTTGGGGGACTGAGTGGCTTCCCTTTTTCAGCACAACAGCTGCTCGGCTCTCGTGCGCAACGGCCATCAAGACACTTCGTAATTGATAATGTGCTTCCATGGAGGTGCGTTTTTGTTTGGCAATGGCACGATTCCTGATGGGGAAACAGCGCCAAGAGTGGGGAGGGGGGAATCGGTTTTTTGCTCATAGTCCGTCACATGTTCCAGCTGTGAATTGATTCCCACCGCACTGTAAGAAGAGGGAGTTCCATAAGGTTGCCAGCTCTGGGTTGGGAGATTCCTGGAGATTTTTGGGGGAGGAATGGAGCCTGTGGAGGGTGGGGTTTTGCAAGGGAAGGGACCTCAGCATGGTATAATGTAGTGATGCCAGCCTCCAGGTGGGACCTGGGGATCCCCTGAAATTACAGCTCATCTCCAGACTACAGAGATCAGTTCCCCTGGAGAAAATGAATGCTTTGGTGGGTGGGCTCTAGGGCACTGTACTGCACTGAGCTCCCCAGGTTCCATCCTCAAATCTTCATGAGTTTCCCAACTTGGAGTTGGCAACCCTACCTCCCCCACCCACCACTGGTGGCCAGAAGACCTGGCCACTCTCGTATAATGCCATAGAGTCTACCTTCCAAATCTGCCATTCTCTCCAGTTGAACTGATCTCCATTAGCTGGTGGTCCAATGTAATTCTAGGAGATCCCCAGGCCCCACCTGGAGGTTGGCAGCCCCACATTATATGGACTGGTGAAGCTGGATTGAAACTGATTTTATGACCTGAATGGCCGTCAAGCTGATGTGATCTGGATTGCAGTGGATTCAGCCCCATTGGCTTGAATGGGATGAAACTTGTGCGGATTTTCGATTTGCATTCCAGGGCTGTTGATTTCAGAGTTCAGGGCCAAGCTGCATCCCTCTTCAAGATTGCTGTGAACATCCCTAGTCAGTGATGTTATCGGCCCACAATACCGATCATCCCTGGTGTTCAACTCATGAAGATGAAATCAAGTGACAACCCAAAAAGTTCTGTTCCGTACTCTGCTTTCAGATGTGCTTTGGGTGCTTTGTAAATAGGGTTGAGATGGTTTCCCACATTGCAAATATATCCTAGTTCACCTTTAATGCTCAAGTCGGGAAAGCCATCCAGGCACTGAACAGACTCAAACTTGCTGGATCATGTGTCTTGGGACCTTTGCTATTCCACGGGTCTTTTGCCCAGTGATCCATTCCTTCAGTGGTCTAGCTTTACTTTTGGAGGTCTAGCTTTACCAGGAGCCAACTTCCAGGTGGGGGCTGGTGTTCTCCCAGAATCGCAACTGCTCTCCAGATGACAGAGATCAGTTCCCCTGGAGGAAATGGCAGCTGTGGGGGGGCTGGCTCTTTGGCATCACATCCCCAGTGAGCCCCTTTCTCCTCCCCAAACTCTGCCCTCTCCAGTCACTGCTCCAATTTTTTTCAGGAATTTCCCAGAGTTGGAAAGCCTGCTAGGAGCATTTCTAAAATCAATTGCCATTTGTTTCAGGTCCCTTCTGCACTTGGATCTCATCCCTGGTTTTCTCAAGAGTTCAACTCACGACACAATACCTTGCATTTATCCCTGGTTATAACAGCATCCGTTTATCCCAGGACAAGTGTGGGGCAAAACCAGGGCAACCTCAATGCAATGCAGAAACAAAAAATACCCCAAGATAATTACAGGCGTGAACCCGTGTGTAGTGTAGAATGTAAGTTTGGGGACAGGGTTGAACCAGGATTTCAGGTCTAGAGTGGAAAGGACCTCAGTCTTCAAATATTTCATTTCTTCCGACCCTCCTCCCTGGATGCGTATTTTTACGCGTTTAGGGAGTGATCGTCAGCAGGTTTTACTAAGTAGTAAGTGCCATTTAGTATCGTTATAAGATACTGGCCATTTTCAAACTGTCTTTGTATTCCATTTTAGAAACTGCTCGCTAATGGTTTTTTCTTGTCGTTTCCGAGAGACATGTTTTAGTAACCAGCTTCTAGCGGAATGTGTTTACCTGTTCATACAAACCGGCTTGCATCGGATTAGCAAAGTATGGTTGAGAGAAACAGCTTTTTCCCTTTTTCTACCTCTACGTTGCACTTCTGAATCGTTGTGATGTGCTGTTTAAAATGTCTATAGCATTTCCAGTAATGCTGCTTCCCCCCACCCTTTTTCACAGTGTGATCATTCTTGGAGGTTTTTTTAATGTTCTAAGTTGAATGCTATAGCACTAAACCGGGAGTCAAGGCATCTCAGTGGTGCCGCTATAACACTGAAGTGCTATATTGGTTTAGAGCTATAGCACTCAACTTAGAACATTTTTAAAAACCCAGACTTCAAGGAAGATTGCACAGTGAAAAAGGGCAGGGGGAAAACGGCACTGTTTGCAATGACCATAAGTGCTTCAGAGATGGCTCATTGACAGAAGAAAATTCATAGTATGAAACCTCCGTTCCTGTATCACTTTACTCGAAATCGGCCAACAGCGAATAACATTCGGTTTAGAACAGTAATGTGAAAATCTTCATTATTTTAAATCATCTTGACCAAATCCAACCATTTATTTCTTTCCTGCTTTTTAAAAATACTGAGTCTGCTTTTTAATTTTTTAGTGTGTGTGTGTGTGTGTGTGTGTGCACCTGGAAGTCATAGTGACCTCTGGTGACTGCCCTCTACTGGGGGCCTGGAGGATATTCAAAGAGGTGGCTGAATAAAGCCTGTCCCCGCCTCCCACCTCAGGTATTCCAAGGAGGTCTCCCATTCAAGTACTTGCCAGAGTCTACCCTGCTTAGCTTCCGAGATCTGATGAGATCAGGCTTGCCTGGACTATCCAGGTCTGCTTTGAATCAAACCCATTTTGTCCAAAAGGGAAATTCAAAGAAAGGAAGGGCAGGAAGGGAGATGCTGTGGAATTTCAGAATTTCTGCAGATGCTCAAAGGAAGACAAGGTCTTCCCAAGCCTTCCTAACTTCCTGCTAGAGCACCAGCCTATAGCGTGTAACATAAAAAAGGCCCTGCTGAAGTTACAAAAGGGGCATGGAATACCACCATGTGGTAGAACAGAAAACCACAAAAAAGGAACGAAAGAGAAATTCCTCTCCTGAAAGAGAAATTTCAACAGAAATTGAAAGTGAATTTTGGAAAAAAGAAATCCCAGTCCCCATAACCACGAACCTGCTTTACATTGAATCGGACCATTGGTCCATCAAGGTCCGTATGGTCTACTCAGACTGGCAGCAGTTTTCCAGGGTCTCAGACTGAGGTCTTTCCCATCACCTGCTACAGTTCCTTCCACCTGGAGATGCTGGGGATTGAACCTGGGACCTTCTGCAGGCCAACTCTACCGGAGCCATGGCCCCTCCCAATCAGCACTGACTCCTAAGACGGGTAGTAGCTATCCAGGTTCTCAGGCTGAGGTTTTTCCCATCATCTACCACCTGACCCTTTTAGCTGGAGATGCTGGGGACTGAACCTGGGACCTTCTGCATGCCAACTCTACCAGAGCCACGGACCCTTCCCATGTGGGCCCCATTTTATTCAGCAGGACTTACACTGAGGTAATATCATGAGTTGCAGCTTTTAGCCTGCTATACCAGCTGCGACCATCTTCTGCATACAGATTGGCCCAGCCACCCTTACTGAAGCTTACGCAGTACGGGGGCCTGCGAGGCCCTTTGGAAACTGCAGTTGCTCGGGAATACAGCAGTAGGATTATTGACTGGCACCAGCATCCAGGTCCATGTGACCGAGGAGCTAAAAGTTGTTTCAAGGCAAAATTTCAAAGTGGTGTTTTTAACCTTTTGAGCCCTGTATGTTTGTTTAAGTATCGCTATTGTTCTTTTCTCTCCACTGGGGACTCCAGGAGGATTGTGAAGAAGCCCAGAAATATAAGTTTGGCAAACAAAGGAAGAAAAACAATACAGAACTGTCAACACCCGTCTGCGGCTGAGCCGGGCCCGGGAGGCGCAGTGGGTCCAGGGTCGGAGAGGAGAACGTCCGAGCAAGACGGGACCTCAGAACGCCACCCCAAGAAGTTACTTCACTCGGCTCCCTTGTCTCTATTCCAGCGCATTCGAGTGGATTAGGCCGGACCCGCCTTTCCTGCATCCTTCTACATGGAGACCAGGTGTGTCCTCACCAGTCGGTGTCTTTGCTCTCTTTATTCTCCCTCCACCACCTGGCCCGCCCCGCCTCCCAGGCCTTAAAGCAGATGCACCATGGGACCGAGACTAGCCCCAACTGGGCCCCAGGTGCATCTTCCCCAACTCTCCTCTTCATAATTGGGCCACCGTCAAGGGGGCAGGTGACCTCCTCCCCTCCATGCCCTATTTTGGCAGTCGGGGTGCCTCTGGATGGACGCTGTGGAAGAATTCCCAGTCCCTCAGGGAATCTTTGCGGCGGTTCTCCTGGGCCTTGGCGACGGAAGGTGGGTATTCCTGGGTGGGTTGCTTGGAAGGGACAGGAGGCTCCCCGTCGGACTCTATCTCCTCGGATTTGGGTCTGATGATCTGCTCCGGCCTCTGCCTGCTGTCGGTCGGGTCATGGGAGGGCAGGAGGGGGCCGGGGAGGATCCCCTCCTGACAAGAACAAATCCAGCTTCTGGCCTGGTCCTGGATTTGCTGTCCCTCCCAGTTCACTCAGGGCCACAGGCTGAGAGGCCAGGGGCTAAGAGCCAAGAGCCCAGGCTCCAGTACCCCTAAACTGGGGAGGAATGGAAGCTCAGTTCAGATCTCTGACAGCCAACATGGTGTAGTGGTTAAAATTTCAGGCTAGGTTCTGGGAAAGTCAGGTTCAAATCCCCACTCTGCTATGGAAGCTTGCTGGGTGACCTTGGGAGCCAGTTTGGTGTAGTGGTTAATCTGGGAGAAACGGGTTCAGTTCCCCACTGCTTCACAAGCAGCTGCTGGTGTGACCTTGGGCCCATCACAAGTTCTCTCAGAGCTGTTCTCAAAAGCGCAGTCCTAGAAAAAGCTCTCTCAGCCCCACCTACCTCACAGTGTGTTTGCTGTGAGGAGGGGAAGGGAAAGCGATTGTAAAGCTGCTCTGAGACTTCTTCCAGTAGTGAAGGGCGGGGGATAAATCCAATCTCTTCTTCTTCTTCTCCTCTGCAATCTCAAGCTGAGATGGCCACAGTGGCTCCCCACAGCCATTCCATCAATCCCATGTAGTCCTGAGAGAGCAGAAGGCTGCATGGCTGGTCCTTATGGTGTCTACCAATGTCTTTGAAAGAGCTCTCTCAGCCCCACCTACCTCACAGGGTATCTGTTGTGGGGAGGGGAAGGGAAAGGAGATTGTAAGCCACTCTGAGACTTCTTTGGGTAGTGAAGGACGGGGTATACATCCAACCTCCTTCTCCCCCTCCTCTCTGCCTAACCTAGTTCACAGAAGGGTTGCCATCAGGGCTCTTTTTGTAGAAAAAGCCCAGCAGGAACTCATTAGCATAATAGGCCACACCTGACAGCAGAAACTTATTAGCATATTAGGACACACCCCTGAGAGCACAGTTCATTAGCATATGAGGCCACACCCCCATGTTACCAGAAGTGTGGTCCTCCAGCCACACCCACCTTTTGCTTCTTATTCTGTTTACCTTGTTTGTTGTCAAAACCCAGGGCTTTTTTTGGTAGCAGGAACTCATTTGCATGTTAGGCCGCACACCCCTAATGTAGCCAATCCTAATGAGTTTCTGCTGCTGGGCATGGCCTGTTATGCTAATGAGTTCCTGCTGGGTGTGGCCAACTCAGGAGCCAGCCGGAACTCCGTTCCTGTGTGTTCCTGCCCCAAAATAGCCCTGGTTGCCATCTTCAGGTGGTGGCTGGAGACCTCTTGGGATTACAACTAGTCTCTAGGTGACAAACCTGCTAGATCAAAGCTGCAAGGTCTCAGTCGGCGGGCAACAGAGGTAGCTCCCTCAGGCCCCCAAGTGTAGGAGGGTCCCAACCACTCATGGACTTCAAGAAGGCTTGCCAACCCCATCTTGGGAAATGTCTGGAGATTTGGGGGTGGAGCCTGTGGAGGGCAGGGTTCATGAAGAGGAGGGACCACAGTGGGGTCCAGTGCTGCAGAGTCCACCCTCCAAAGCAGCCATTTTCTCCGGGGGTCCTGATCCGTGTGATCTAGAGATTAGCCATAATCCCAGGGGGTCTCCACGCCACACCTGGAGGTTAGCAACCCTGTCCTCATGCAAGGCCTGAGTACGGTGCATGGAAAAGGTACTCAACACAGATAAAACCACGGCTCTCTTTGTAGCAGGGACTCCTTTGCATATTAGGCGGCACCCTCCCTAATGTAGCCAATCCTCCAAGAGCTTACAGAGTTCTTCTTACAGAGGCTACTGTAAGCTCTTGGAGGATTGGCTACATTAGGGATGTGTGGCCTAATATGCAAGGGGTTCCTGCTACAAAAAGAGCCCTGGATAAAACTCAGAACGATGAGTTGGCAACAGATATAATTGGCGACGCCATAACTTTACTGAAACACGGACCATTCATCTGCCACTCGGCCAAGATTTACGAATGCCGCACCGTCTGAGCAGCTGGACTCTATTCTCGAGCCTTTGTCTGAAGGAAAATAACCCCAGTTCAGGACTTGTATGCTTTAAGCCACCGAGCATCGCCTTTTGTCGTTATGACTGTGTCAAGAACCGGGCTGCCAATGGATCACCCGCTGAAGCTTTGAGTTTGAAAGAGAACTGCTGTGTTTGTTTTTCGGGGAGGGGACAGCTTTTCGGGGCAGACAGCACAGCTCTGGCAGGCTCTCCTGGTGGCAGCACACAGCCCCTTAGATGTGCTTGACCCCTGGTGGCAGCACACAGCCCCTTAGATGTGATTCTCCGCCTTCCAAAGACCTTCTCACTGTCCGCATCAGGAGCTGGAAAGAGGTAATGGATAACGAGTCCGTGGGTCACTGTCCCTGAGCGGTGATCATCGATCTTTTCAGATTCCGGGTTTACCTTTAATTACAAACAGTGATGCTGGATGCACGCTTTTAATATTTTAAAACCCTCCAAGCGGATTAGGGTTTTTTTTAATCAGCCGATCAGTAATGCAGACTATACTGTTAGGGTTGCCCGCTCTGGGTTAGGAAATACCAGGAGATTTCGGGGTGGGGGGAGCAGTGTTCCCTCTAAGCTGAGTTAGTGTGAGCCAGCTCATCGTTTTTGAGCCTCCGGCACACACCTTTTTGTCTCAGGTCAGGAAGGAGGGCTCCAGAGCAAACTAAATTTATGCTGTAGCCAAATCGCTCGCTCACAACTTTAATGCCAGGAGCTCACAAAGTAGAATTTTTGCTCAGAAAACTCCACAGCTTAGAGGGAACATTGGAGAGGAGTACCGTTGCTAACCTCCAGGCGGTGGCTGGAGAGTTCCCACTATTGTATCCCCAGGCAACAGAGATCAGATCCCTTGGAGAAAATGGCCACTTTGGAAGGTGGTCTCTATGGCACTAGACCCCGTTGAAGTCCCTCCCCTCCACAAACCCCGCCTTCCTCAGGCTCCACCCCAATGGGTGTCCATAGACTAAGACTGCCCCCTGCTGCTGTTGGTGTGGTGGGAGTGTTTGCTGCCAACGTCTGCTACTGTTGGGAGCGTTTGCGGCCAGAATTCGTATCATGCCGATCTTAAAACTTTGCAAACAAAGGAGAGAGATCACAGGAAGGAAGTAGAGAAGAAAACAACAACTGTGATGTGTTACGTCACAAAAGTCTCCACAGATTGAAAGTCTCTTGTTCCAAAATTCAGTTTACTTGTAATTCAAATGCCACCACACAACGGATTATGCATATTAACTCGTTTCATGTGCACCTTTGTCAAGCAGAATAGCGTTGAACTTCAAAATATCCATTTAACAATCTTACAGCTAGTGTCTTTTGGTGAGACTCATTGAATCTATTCTGCTTGACAAAGGTGCACATGAAACGAGATAATATGAATAATCTGTTGTGTGGTGGCGTTTGAATTACAAGTAAACTGGATCTTAAAACTTTGGCATTTGGCTACTGGTGTGATTTTCAGGTTCAATCTAGAAGCCATATCATCCTATGCAAACCTATCCACAAACAGAGCTGTTCCTTGAATCCCCTAAGAACGGTGGCGGTACTTAGCAGGGCACTCTTATGGAGAGTTACTGCATTCTAAAGGCATTTATTTCAGTGGGCTTGGACTGGTGCAAATCGGCACAGGATTCTGGGACAGGGCTTCCTCAGCAATGGAGCTGAAACTGTGGGACTTCTTTCCAAGAGTGAGATCTGAGCACCTTTGGACCGACAAGGTTTTCAGGGTAATAAATTTTTGAGACTCAAGGCTCCCTTTTGCCAGTTTCATTCTCACAACAATCCAATGAGATAAGTTCTGGCTGGGAGAGCGTGACAGGCCTGAGGAGCTTTGACTCTGGGAGGAAGAAGAGGAGGAGGAAGAATAAGAATAAGAGGAGGAAGAAGAAGAATAAGAGGAGGAGGAAGAAGAGGAGGAGAAGGAAGAGGAGGAGGAGGAGGAAGAAGAAATTAGATTTATACCCTAACCTTCACTTGGAGTTTCAGAGTGGCTTACAATCTCCTTTCCCTCCCCCTTCCCACAACAGACACCCTGTGAGGTAGGCGGGGCTGAGAGAGCTCTTTCGAGAACTGCTCTTGAGAGAACAGCTCTGAGAGAACTTGTGACTGACCCAAGGTCACACCAGCAGCTGCATATGGAGGAGTGGGGAATCAAACACAGTTCTTTTTATGTCCTTATAGCCCTATACTATCACCACTGCACATGCTTCCCATTTTTGGACCGCAAGCCACTTGCATGGAGCTCAAGATGGCATCTGTGGTTGTCTCAGACTGGACTGGATCATGCCCATCCCTCAAATGGCAGAGCTGGCTTAAACTGTGCATGACCGAGAATGTGTGTGCGCGCGTGTCTGTGCCCACACAGGCAAGGACGTTCTTGTCCTCTGTCCAACTTTCTCGCCTTTATTTATCTTCCAGAATCTCTTGGCTATTAACTCCTCCTAGTCAAATGCCAGCTGGGCTGTTTATGATACCCGTAAAAGTCAAACTGAGACATAAAGCTGCACCTGTCATAATTGGGCTTGAAATACACACAGCCCAAGCAAACTGGTGGGATGCTGGGGATGGATCAGCAAGTGAAAAAGACGGTGTAAGCACCATGCGCTTCCCTGATGCCACGAGGCGACGTTATGCTGGCCACTCCTTTAGGTTCTCATATCCATAACTCATAGCCAAGACACCATAATACCCTTCTCCCCAGTAAAAGCCAGGACATAAGTTTCCACAAACAGGAAATCGACACCATGGAAAAACAAAGCCTTTCCATTTTATTGTCTGTCGGTGCTATAGATAACAAGGCCACAGCTGACTCAGATGAAAAGAAAAGACCAAGCATCAAATGCCAATCAAAAGCAAAGTGTGGGTTTAATGGCAGCCTCAATTATCCTTGGGACCATGCAGAGAAGGGAAGCGAAAGTTTCGACCAAGAGGAGGTTTTCAATTGTTCCTTGTCATTTGTGTTTTTTAAAATGCTGATACCTGAACCTGGCGCCCAGTTTCAACAAGCAAAACAGAGTGAAAGTTGAAGGGTTAAGAACATAAGAGAAACCAATATTGGATCAGGCCAATGGCCCATCCAGTCCAACATTCTGTCACACAGTGGTCAAAAATACCAGGTGCCATCAGGAGGTCCAGCAGTGGGGCCAGGACACTAGAAGCCCTCCCACTGTTGCCCCCCCAGGCACCAAGAATACAGAGCATCACTTGCCCCAGCGTCCCTGTCTATACCTTGTGGCTAATAGCCATGGATGGACCTCTGCTCCATATGTTTATCTAATTCCCTCTTAAAGCCGTCCATACTTGTAGCCGCCACCACCTCCTGTGGCAGTGAATTCCATGTGTGAATCACTCTTTGGGTGAAGAAGGACTTCCTTTTATCCATTCTAACCTGACCGCCCAGCAATTTCATTGAGTGCCCACAAGTTCTTGTATTGCAAGAAAGGGAGAAAAGTACGTCTTTCTCTACCTGTTCTATCCCATGCATGATCTTGATCATGTCACCCCTCAGCCGTCGTTTCTCCAAGCTAGTACTCCAAATGAGGTTGCACCATTGATTTATATAGGGGCATTATGATATTGGCTGATTTGTTTTCAATACCCTTCCTAATAATCCCCAGCATAGCCTTGGACTTTCTTATTGCAATTGCACACTGTCTCGACATTTTCAGTGCGTTATCTACTACAACTCCAAGATCTCTCTCTTGGACAGTCTCTGCCAGTTCAGACCCCATCAACCTGTATTTATAGTTAGGATTTTTGACCCTAATGTGTATCACTTTGCACTTGGCCACACTGAACACCATTTGCCATGTTGATGCCCATTCACCCATCCTTGACAGATCCCTTTGGAGTGCCTCACAATCCTCCCTGGTTTTCACCACCCTGTTCCGTTTTTCCTGTGCAGTTCTGAGGTAAATTAAGGCTGCAGGAACCTTGAACTTGCATTTGATAGGCTGACGGTGTGATAATTTCTCTTTGAGTCTTGAGCTGTGGCACTGGAAACTGTTCCAGAGCTGGAATCCCCCGAGATATGACTCATGAGGGCCCAGTTATCACCTAAGCCTAGATCTGAAGATGATTGAATGTTTGTAAACCCCTCTGAGACTCCCTTGGGTAGTGAAGGGTGGGGTATAAATCCAATCTCCTCCTCCTCCTCCTCCTCCTCCTCCTCCTCCTCCTCCTCCTCCTCTTCTTCTTCTTCTTCTTCTTCTTCTTCTTCTTCTTCTTCTTCTTCTTCTTCTTCTTCTTCTTCTTCTTCTTCTTCTTCTTCTTCTTCTTCTTCTTCTTCTCATGTTGGGGTAGGACCTCAGAGACCCAAGTCTGAATCCCCACTCATGGGATTCAGTGACACACTTTCAGTCTAAACTACCTCACAGGGTTGTTGTGAAGGTAAACTGGAGGAGAGGGAAATATTGTATGCTGCTTTGGGAAGAAAGGCAGAGTATAAACAAAATATATAACAATGATATGCTAGATTTATGCATGCAGGGAATGGAGAAGCGATTGGGCTAGCCTGCTATCTACCTTGCTAGCTTTCAAGAAGCAGGGAACATTCTTGCCCGGCGAACAGCCCCCATCGGCTCACAGCTGCACATTAGTGTTTGATTGCACTCTTTTGTGCGGACGTGCCATGAAAGGACCTGACATTTACCCATAAAGACATGGCGCAGCCAAGACTACTGATAACTTAACCTCCGGGATTAGCCAATTATCACAGTTGAGCATTTAGGGTTGATTGGAAGGCCGAGAAAAAAGGTCGCCGATGGACTCGGCCGGCCGGTAATGAATCACTTTCAAAAGACACGGGAGCCAATGGTTTCTGCTCATTAATGCTCACAGTCCACCCAGGGCAGCGCTGGGAATAGCAATGAGGGCGTGGGGTGGGTCAGATCGACACCGAGTGCAAAGTAGCCCTCCGCTCTTTCTCCGTGAGTTACACCAGACGAGGATCCAGCCTATGCACAGGCAGGGCCGTCGCGGTACAGCTGGGACTGATGAGACGTCCAGCGCTCTCATCTGTGTTCCCCGCCTGCCCCTTGACTCCATTACAAAGGGGCTCTCTGCAATCTGCTCGGCGCATCAATGCAATTTTTGTTTTTTAATACGTTGCACCAGAACGGGAAATGTGCATCCCCCCTGAGAATGATAATGAGGGTTCTCCGGACTTTAATATATACACTATCCTCTGCTGCTCTCCAATTGCATTCCTTCCAACTAATTCTTCCATTATCCTGTCTTAATGAACAACCCGTTGGCAATGCAGGCTGCGACTCGCGAGGCATGCTAAGGACGGGGCCCGGATTTCCCACGAGCCGCCTTGACTCTCGGTTTTCATTACTTGCCTTCCTTCCCACATTGTAAGTGGCTGGGGTTCTGTCGCAGAGCGCCAAACAAAAGAGAGACCGAGAAAGACAGAGAGCGAGTGTGTGTGTGAGAGAGAAGGAAACGTGGGTCGTATTTGAGACTTTGTGTTGCTCAAAGTAAAACATTGCTTTGTTTTTATTAAAAAAATACATACTTGATTTAAAAGTTGCAGGAAAAGCTTTGCCATATGATTGCAGTCTCATCAGTGGGATTAAGGACAGATCGGTTGCCTGTTCACAGAAGGGGTCTTTCAGGCTTCAATTCAATGGCTTGTGCTGCCAACTTTTCTTTCTTGCAGGGCTCCTGTGCTTTTTAACAGCAGGGCGGCTTTCCCTGAATGAGCTTTTATTTTGCATAGCACTGAATTGCATAGCACTTTCCAGAGGGAAAGAGCCGCTTTTCCTATCCCATGCTTAAACAGAGCACACAGTTCCCTACCCTTGAGCAGTTAATCCTTGCGAGGATTCTGGATGGGAGCATTTATGACAGTGGCTAATGTGTCTAGCTGGCCAACATACCAGTTTTGATTCCTGAGTTGCAGGTGATTGGGTCAGTTAATTCAATGACATGGGGAGGAACTACAGTTCCCATAATGCTGTGCAAAAATAAGCATGTATTAAAGAATGCTGAAAACATAAAAGGAATATTAAGGTCTGTGTTACTGTCCATGGGGTTTGCTTGGCAAAGATACTGGAGTGGATTGCCATTTCATTCTCCAAAATGGTATTCCCAGTAGTAATGTATGGCTACAAGAGCTGGACCATAAGGAAGGCTGAGCACCGAAGAAAAGATGCTTTCGAATTATGGTGCTGGAGAAGACTCTGGAGAATCTCTTGGACTGCAAGGAGATCAAATCAGTCAATCCTAAAAGAAATCAATCCTGACTGTTCCCTGGAAGGCCAGATACTGAAGGCCACCAAATGAGAAGGGAGCACTCACTGGAGAAGACCCTGATGCTGGGAAAGACTGAAAGTCAAAGAAGAAGGGGACAGCAAAGGAGGAGATGGTTAGACAGTGTCATCAAAGCAACAGACATGAAATTGAGCAAACTCCGGAGCACGACGGAAGACAGGAGAGCCAGGCGTGATGTGGTCCATGGGGTCGCGAAGAGTCGGACTCGACTGTGTGACTGAACAATAACAGAGCTCTCTCTCTCTCTCTCTGTTTGTATATAAAGTGCCTTATGGTGACCCTGTAGAGTTTTCAAGGCAAGAGACAACAGAGGTGGTTTGATATCACTTGCCTCTGCATAGTGACCCTGGACATCCTCAGTAGTCTCCCATGCAAGTACAAATCTGGCCCAACCTTGCTTAGCTTCTGAGAACTGATGAGGCTAGGCCTGCCTGGGACATCCAAGTCAGGGCAAGAGACATACAGTGGTGGTTTCCCATTGCCTGCCTCTTTGTTGCACGGTGCTTATCTGTGAATGTGGGGGAAACAAGAACTCCCAGTGGGCTGTGCACGTGTGAAATGCTGCAGATGGCATTGCAGTGAATTGTTTGAATAAGCAGAAGATAGCTCACCGAATGGGTCCGAGCTACTCGTGACCTGCCGAACAGCTTGGCGAAAAATTGGTTCCCTGGTTCACGGCAAGCAAACAGAATGTTAGCTGAACCAGTGAGTGCTGCAGCATTCTTACAGACGATAGGTTGTTGCATGGCACTTAGCCACGATACTTGAGTGGAGTTGAATTTGGTTCAGAGACCGAATGCCTCTGGGGGAAGCATCTGGGGAAGGGTATTTCCACTGGGACTTGTTTATGTGCTTCTCACTGGTATCTGACTCCGGGAACAGGATGCTGAACGAGACAAAACCTGGACTCTCTCCTGTTCTTTTACATTCTTCTCCTTCAACCTCCCCTTCTTCCCCGCCTGAAAAGTACTAGCCAGTTGACGGAGAATTTCTAATTAGTCTCTTAAGGTAAAATTTAAACAAATCAGGATGGGCCTATGAATCATTGATGTGCCTGTAATGGGAGAACAGATGTAAACAGCTGATGCTTCCCTGTAAACTATTAATACGTGTCCTAGAATGAACAAAATTGCCAAAAGGCCGTTGCAGGAGGTGTTTCTCTCTTTCCCTTTCTCGCCTACTCCTTTGTCCTCCCCGAGGACCTTCTTGCGCACACATCAGGGAGAGAAGAAAATGCTTCCAAGAAAACTGTGAATCTTGTTGAGTGAGAGAACAATCCAGGGGTTGTTCTGTCTGTGCAAGACAACTGGAGAGCTGAGCTTGCCACCTATTCTTGGGGTCGGCCAATTGTCCAAGAGTGATGGTTGTTTTTATCAATGGGAGCAAGTTAGTGTGAGTTGTGCTCCTGATGGCCAGGGATCTCTCTGTGGTTATGAATGAGATACCCATCAGAGGAGGGAGAAAGAGGCCCCAGCTATCAGGAGGGAACAGGGGTGGGTGTAAAAACACAACAGTATTTGGGAGTGGCAGATACGGAGGAGGAGATTGGATTTATTCCTTGCCCTTCACTTGGAGTCTCAGAGTGGCTTACAATCCCCGTCTCTTCCCCTCCCCACAACAGACACCTGTGAGATAGATGGGGCTGAGAGAGCTCTTTTGAGGACTGCCCTTGAGAGAACAGCTCTGAAAGAACTTGTGACTGACCCAATGTCACACCAGCCGCTGCATGTGAAAGAGTGGGGAATCAAACCCAGTTCTCCCAGATTAGAGTCCACACTCTTAACCAGTGCACCAAACTGGCTCTCTGAGATAAAGCAGAGGGGGAACTCTCGCTTCGAACACCAAACTCTCAGATTTTTTCCCCTTGTCCTTCCTCCAAGGAGCTCAGGGCAGACTACCTGTTTCTTCTTCTATTTTGTCTCACAACAACCTTTCGAGGGAGGTAAAGCAATGGCTGAAGCAATGACATCACTTCCAGGTTGTACAGGGAGTGTAATCGTGACAGTATGACACCGATCATACCTCCATTTCCTCCAGTATTTTCCCCCTCCCATGCTGCCAAGCTGAGCAGCAGTGGGCAGAGCTTGTGGAGGGGATGGGAGGTCTCTTGCCAAACTGGGAAACTGCACTGAGAGCCAGTGTAGTGTAGTGTAGCGGTTAGAGTGTCGGACTAGGATCTGAGAGACCCAAGTTCAATTCCCTACTGTGCCAAGGATGCTTGCTGGGTGACCTGGGGCCAGTCACACACTCTCAGCATCGCCTACTTCACAGGGTTGTTGCGAAGATAAAAATGGAGGACAGGAGAATGATGCAAGCCGCTTTGGGTCCCAATTGGGGGGAAAGTTGGGATATAAAGGAAGTAAATAAATAAATCCAGCCTAGGTAAACAGGCGATTTCCCTCTCTTCTCTTTTTCCAATTGAATCTGAGCTGCTCTCAACATTCTTTGCCTCCTGAAACATGCCATTTGGAGAGGCAGTCTTTCTTCTTTCTTCTTGGTTCATTTACAAAGTGATCTTTTTCTGCATACCTGGGGGAATTCCTGGAATATACAGCCAGTTTCCAACTTTATTTGAGAAATCCCCGGAGGGTTAGGGTAGTGTCCAGTGTTCCCTCTAAGCTGAGTTAGTGTGAGCTAGCTCACAGTTTTTTAGCCTCTGGCTCACACATTTTTGTCTTTGCTCAGGAAGGATGGCTCCAGAGCAAACTAATTTGTGCAGTAGCCAAATCGCTCACTCACAACTTTAATGCCAGTTGAAGTAGAATTTTTGCTCACAAGACTCCACAGCTTAGAGGGAGTATTGGTAATGTCTTGTGAAAACAGTGTTTGGGGGAAATAGGAAGCTCCGTGGGAGCATGATGTCACTCCAGGACTTCAATTTCTCATAGACTGTATGGTATACCACAGGGTCTGCCCTCCTAAGTTGTCTTTTCCTCCAGCCAAACAGCCACTTTGGTGTAGTGGTTAGGAGCGCAGACTCTAACCTGGGAGAACCGGCTTTGATTCCCCATGCCTCCCTATGCAGCTGCTGGTGTGACCTTGGGTCAGTTAAAAGTTCTTTCAGAGCTATTCTATCAAGCAAAGTCCTTGAAAGAGCTCTCTCAGCCCCACCTACCTCACAGGGAGCCTGCTGTGGGGAGGGGAAAGGAAAGGAGATTGTAAGCCGCTCGGAGACTCTGAGTGAAGGGTGGGTTATAAATCTGATCTCCTCCTCCTCCTTCTCTGTAGTGTGATTCCAGGAGAACCCCAGTTTCTGCCTGGAAGTTGGCATTTGTTGGTGGCCCCTTGAGTGGCTTTTGCCAGCCACATGGAGGCCAGCCAATTTACGCTTTTGATGGAATGACGATCTGTTTAGTTTTTCATTTTCTGTAGGAAAAACTGCATGCCACCTCTTCAGAACCAGCTCCCGGCGGCACCTTCTCCTGCCACTTTATCCAAGAGGTCCTCTGAATTTTTGGCCACGGGTGGTTTTCATCATCCCGGTGTTATGCAATATGTGGGCTTCGATTGTTCTACTTTTTAATGGCATTACTGCCAGTTGCATCGCACGCGCCACGGGAAAACGGAGTGGGGGGGGGTTTCATGTAAATATCTAAAATGAAAGACCACAACCTGTGCAGCAAAGGAAACTAGCTCTGGAATGGGCAGAATCCTTGGGAGATGGGGAAATGTCACACGCAGCTTGCTGGAGAGAAATCAGACATGTTTCTCCCTCCCTTACTTCTCTGTCTCCCCCCCCCTTCACACTGTCTGCATTCTTGCCCCGGAGCTGGCACACGGCATTATCCACATCTGCCTTTCATCTCCCAGGGAGTGTGTGTGTGTAGCAATGAGACACCCCCCTCCCAGCCCGCCCGCCCGATTCCTCTCCTCCTGCGAGCTCTGGAAGGCCTTTTTGAAATGTGGAGGTTTCAAGCTTTTTCAAAGGCGGTTTCAGATCTCGCTAATAAGCCCCCTGTACCTTGGGGCTGAGGACATTTGATGCCACCGTAGCCTGGGAATAGTCACAGGCGGTGGCGCGCCTGGGAATCTGGAGCAGAGGGGTAGCCTGCCTTTCGCCTGGCCAGGAGAAGGATCCGCACAGTGGCCATGCTGCCCTCTGCACCCCAAAGCCGCCTCTGCACCCCCAGGGTCTTCAAAATCACGACAAGCGTTCTCGAAGGGTACAGGCCGGTCTAATCGACTCCTGGCTTTAATGGTTTCAAAGGGGCAATTGCCGTTTGCTTCTCTGTCCCTGCGGGCCTTGGTGCAACTCGAGATGTCTTTGCACCGAGCACAGTCTTCACCTAATTAAGACTGCCTTCATCTCATGTTATTAGAAGGCGGCAGACTTCTTCCATCAAGGCAAGCAGCACTCTGTTTCCATCCACCCTCCCGCCTGAAGAAGAGCTTTCCGAAGATGGCTCAGTTCTTAATGATGTTTTAGTTGGCCCTAGAGGGATTACGATTGCCCAGACTAGGCTAGCCTGATCTTCTCAGATCTCAGAAGCAGGGCTGGCCCTCCTTATGTACTGATGTAGCTTCCCCAGGAGGCACCGGCTGGGGTCCAATAGGGCAAATCACAGGCAAGGTTGCAGAGAGTAACCCAAGTCCAGTCTATAAGTCAGGGGTTCTGGAGAGCAGGTTTACCAGTCTAGGGTCAAGGAGTTCCAGGCAGCAAGTCAAAGTCCAAGTCCAGTCCGAGGTCAGGGGGTTCCAGAAAAGCTGGTTGTCAGGTCCAGTCCGAGGTTCAAGGCTACAGAGGTCCGGTAACAGCACGGTTGGTGGCTCAGTAGCAAAGTGTACTTGCTGCATCCACAAACTGCTGCTTCTCCTAGCCAAATCTTAATGATATAAACTCCCAGCCAACTGCTGCTTCTCCTAGCCAAATCTTAATGATATAAACTCCCAGCCAATTCCTTGACAGCCATTTTGAAACTACTCATTTGTCTCTTCAATTGACAGCTGATTATGGGCCATGAGTCTCGCACTTCTTCTCCTTCCTTGCAACTCTAAGTGTTTCTGACAGCGTCGGTGGTGCAAGGGTGTGGGTGAGTTAAGTGGGCTGGGAATGGCTGCTGAAGACTTGTTTACTGCTTCAGAGCTACAAGGTGTTGGCTCAGTTTCAGCTGTAGGCTGTGACTCCTGATCAGCCAGTAACCTGATCTCTGGTTGTTCTCCTTCTGGCTCAGAGCCAGCTGCAGCTGGCTGTTCAGTTACTGGCTCAGGGCTAGCAGGTAGCTCTTCATCTGAGAAATCTGAGCCAAGCCTCAGCACACACTGACTTAGTACTTGATTGAGAGACCACCTTAGTACTTCATTGGGAGACTACCAAGGAATTCTAAAGTTTCTGGGCAGAGGCAGGCTGGGTTGCCATTTGCCTGGTGGGGGCAGGGGATCCCCTGATCCTGCCCACCACCAACCAGCTGGCTGGTAGGAGGGGATACCCCCCCCCCAAATAGCGATGGTGCATGTGACGTGCCTGCATCATCCAGAAGTCAGCACCACAGGAGGTGACACTCTGCTTTTGGGCAAAACTCTATGGTTCAATGCCGATTTTACCATACAGCTTTGCCCAAAATCCAGAGTGCCACCCCCAACTTTGCCAATGTGCTGGCGTCACTTTCAGGTGACACAGGCACATTGCAACTGACATCACTGTTCCGGTGGGAATGTAGAGGCAACATCACGTCCCACTCCTGGAACATCCCTCCGTCTCCCCACCAGTGGGCAAAAGGGACCTGGCAACCCTACAGGCAATGGCAAACCAGCTCTGTTGGTTTCTTGTCCTGGAAATTCTATGGGGTTATCATGAGCTAGATGCAACTTATTATTGCCCTAACCTGGATGACCCAGGCTAGCCCAATCTCATCAGATCTTGGAAGCTAAGCAGGGTTGGCCCTGGTTAGAACTTGGATGGGGGGGGCGGCACCTGTGCTAGGTCAGCCAGTCACCATGGATACCATGCACTGAAAACTGGATACGCAGTATGAAATCAAGTTGAGCAACAGAGCTGAAGGTCGGAAATTGCAGGACCTAGAAATAAGGAGCAGATGCTAGCAGCTTCCACACTGAGGTAGGTGCATGAGGGTGTTTATGACCAGGTCCTGCCTTCCCTGGGAGTCAGTCTACAAAGACTCACAGCCCCTCACATTGCCTTTGCAAGAGCTGCAGTCTGGCACTCCTCCTTTGCTCTTGCACACTCAGCCACTGGCGTGCCCTGCGTCTGGGACACCCTGGAGAACTAGGTGGGGATTCTGGCCTCGGGATGCCTTCAGCTGGGGGTGCTGGGCCAGGATCTGGATCAGTCTCTCCCTTCGGCTGCACCTCCTGTGTAGCTGCTGGGGCCTCTTCTCCCTCAGGTGCTGTTAAGGGTTCCTCTCCTGGGCTGCCTCCAGAGGAGGCTGGGTTGCTCCCTGCCTCTTCCTCAGCCTCAGCAGAGCCAGTACCCATGAAACCACCAAGGCAGTCCTGGGTTGTTATGCAGAGGCTGGCAACAGCAAACCACCTCTGTTAATCTCTTGCCTTGACTTGTATGTCCCAGGCTGGCCCAACCTCATCAGATCTTGGAAGCTAAGCAGGGTTGGCCCTGGTTAGAACTTGGATGGGAGACCACCAAGGAAGTGCAGGGCTGCAAGGCAAAGGGAGGCAGCGGCAAACCATCTCTGTTCATCTCTGACCTTGAAAACACCATGCAGTCATCATGAGTCAGTTTCAGCTTGATGGTTGCCCTTCAATGGTTTGCCTCTTTTCTCCAAGGTCGGGGACAGAGGGTGGTGATAGGGGGACAGCGGTCCCGGAGACACCCCCTTGAGTGTGGGGTGCCTCAGGGGGCAGTGCTGTCCCCGATGTTGTTCAACATCTACATGCGCCCCCTTGCCCAGATTGCCCAGAGTTGTGGGCTTGGGTGTCATCAATATGCAGATGACACCCAGCTCTATCTGATGTTGGGGGCCAGTCGGGCTCCACTCCGGATGATCTGCATCGGGCGTTACAGGCCGTGGCTGGGTGGCTCAGACTGAGCCGGCTGAAAAACTAAACCCGGCAAAGACGGAGGTCCTGGGCCTGAGTCGGATCGGTTCGGGGCTGGGGCTCCCTCTCCCGGCCTTTGACGGGGTACCTTTGGTGCCGGTGTCGGAGGTTAGGAGTTTGGGAGTGCTCCTGGACTCCTCTCTAACGATGGAGGCCCAGGTAGCAGCCACTGCCAGGTCGGCCTTCTTCCATCTGAGGCAGGCACGGCAGTTGGCCCCCTTCCTTGGCCGCGATGACCTGGCCACGGTGATCCATGCGACGGTCACCTCAAGGTTAGACTACTGTAACGCTCTCTACTTAGGGCTGCCTTTGTCGCAAATCCGGAAGCTGCAGCTAGTGCAGAATGCTGCAGCCAGGCTGCTGATGGGTCTCTCTAGGAGGGACCATATTCAGCCTGTGTTGAAAGCGCTGCACTGGCTGCCAATAGCGTACCGGATTCGCTTCAAAGTGCTGGTGATCACCTTTAAAGCCCTGTATGGTCAGGGGCCGGCTTACCTGAGGGACCGCCTTTCCCTACATGTTCCCCCAAGGGCACTTTGGTCTGGGGGCCGTCATCTCCTGGAAATTCCTGGCCCCAGAGATGCGAGGCTGGCTGCCACAAGCTGCCACAGAGCCAGGGCTTTTCGGTGGCGGCTCCTACCTGGTGGAAGGAGCTCCCAGAGGAGATCCGGGCCCTGCGGGACCTTGTCCAGTTCCGCAGGGCCTGCAAGACGGAGCTCTTCCGCCAGGCTTTTGAGTAGGAGCCGCCACTGCCGCTATTCCACCTCGATATTCCACCTCGAAAACCCGTCATCTTGGGCTTAAATGTGCTTATGTTGTATTGTTTGTTTTTATAATTTTATCTGGTTGTTGTTTTATATTGTTTATATTGTTTAAATTCTTTATATTGTTAGCCGCCCTGAGCCTTCGGGGAGGGCGGGATATAAATCAAAAATAAATAAATAAATAAATAAATAAATAAATAAATAAATAAATAAATAAATAAATGGCATTTTATTATTGCCCTGATGGCCCAGGCTAGCCCGACCTCATCGGATCCTGAAAGCTAGGCAGGGTCAGACCTGGTTAGTATTTGGATGGGAGACAGCCAAGGAAGTCCAGAGTTGCTATGAAGAGGCAGGCAGTGGCAAACCCCCTCTGTCTGTCTCTTCCCTTGAAAACCCAGTGATGGTCACTGTAAGTCAGCTGTGACTTGGCAGCAGAAACGACATGGGGGATTTTGATTAGGTGGCTGAGAGACGAGGAGCCATGGCAGGTTGCCAATGGAAGGTTTCAGGTTCAAGTCCTATCACCAGATCAAGGGAAACCTGTCCAGGGAAAGTCATTTCTCTGCCCCTTTCCCCAATGTGCATCGATGTGCTAGGACATGAAGGTCTGCAAATGGCTTATGGTTGCCAACCTCTGGGTGAGGCCTGGAGATATCCTAGAATTAGAACATCTCCAGACCAGAGAGATCTGCTCCCCTAGAGAAAACGGTTGCTTTTGATGGTGGATTCTATGATACCATAGAGTGTTGAGGTCCTCCCCTTCCAAAACCCCGCCCTCTCCAAGCTCCACCCATCCAATCTAGGGGAATTTCCCATCACAGGGCTGGCAACCCTAGTATGTATGGAAGACACCATCAAGGGTTTCAGTCTTAGCTGGGAATTATAACAGCATGGCACAGATCAGTTCCCCTGCAGAAACAGGGCTGCTTTCAAAGGTGGACTCTGTGGCAGGGGTGTCAAACATATGGCCCATGGGCCAGAACCGGCCCATCCAGGGCTCTTATCTGGCCCAAAAGGTCATTGCCTTTATTGCCAGATGACAGAGGCTGTGCATTAGGTCCCAGTGCTAAGTGGGAAGGTGGGCATCAGGGAGATACTGTAAGGAAATACTGTAGGAGAGCTGATATTTTAGGCATGTTTGAGTAAAAAATAAATAGTTAATTGGATTTTTCTGTGTCCTTTATAAAGTTTATATCTCCGGTACCTGGCATTACATTTTATAGCACACATGGCCCGGCCTGACAAAGTGATATTTATGTCAGATCTGGCCCTGGTAACAAATGAGTTCCAGATAGAGTTGCCAACTTCCAGTTGGGGGCTGGTGGCCAGAGATCTCCTGCTATTACAGCTGTTCTCCAGGCGACAGAGATCAGTACAACTTGAGAAAATGGCTGCTTTGGAAGGGGGAGACTGTGCCATTATACCCCTCCTCAGGTTCCACCCCCAAATCTCCAGGTATTTCCCAACCTGGAGCTGGCATCTCTAGTTTTAAACCTCTGCTCTGTGGCATTATACCCTGCTGAGGTCCCTCCCCTCTCCAAACCCCACCTTCCCCAGGGTCCACCCCTCGCCCCCCACATCTCCAGGAATTTCCCAACCCAGAGTTAGCAGGCCAAATGACCATCCTGGCAGGGAATTGTGTAACTCTGGGACAAAGGGCACAGAGGTGGAAGCCTTCCTAAGAACATCAGAAGAGCCTTGCTGAATCAGACCAGTGGTCCATCTAGTCCAGCCTCCTGTCTCACACAGTGGCCAACCAGTTCCTCTGGAGGGCCAACAACAGGGCTCAGAGACTGAGGCCTTTGTAAGAACATAAGAAGAGCCCTGCTGGATCAGACCAGTGGTCCATCTAGCTCAGCATCCTGCCTCACACAGTGTGGCAACCCAGGTCCTCTGAAGGGCCAACAACAGGGCATAGAGACCGAGGCCTTCATAAGAACATAAGGAGAACCCTCCTGGATTAGATCTGTGGTCCATCTGGTCCATCATCCCATCTCACACAGCGGTCAGCCAGTCTGCATTCAGCTTCAGGGTGGACAAAGCCAGGAATTTCCCCCTGGATGATCATTAATATAACAATTGCCAAGCTTCCCACGTTGGCTGGAGCTCAGCACAAAAGAAAGCGATTTAATAGACCTTCAGCAAACAAATGAGGAAACAAGGTAAACACGAGAAGCTGTGTGGGAGAATTGGGGAGGAGGGGTCAGGGGAGCTGTGCATTTGCAAGGCTCTTGAAGTCATATCCTTATTCATGCCGAACAGAGAAGTCATCGGTGCAGTAAGTAAGGCAAACAGTTTTGCAAAGGCAAAGTGTTCCCGGGCCCGCCATTCAAATTTGCTTAAAGATTAAGTCGTTATTTATCTATTCATATTTTACAGAACACCTTTTTCCCACGCTGTGTTCGAGGTGGCCTCCCGTTCAAAATAGTGCTTCCAATTAAATGCACATACTAGGGGCGGAAAGGGGGAAAGGGAGGGGAGGAGACGAAGGAGATGAGTCAGGCACCAGCCCTTTTATTTCCTCCTGTCAAGTCACTACCAACATGGTGATCTCATTCGGTTTTCAAGGCAAGGGACCTTCAGGGGTGGTTTGCTATTGCCTGCCTCTGCAGAGGGACCCGGGATTTCATAAGAATATAAGATCGTAAGAGAAGCCAATGTTGGATCAGGCCAATGGCCCATCCAGTCTACGTGCCATCAGGGGGTCCACCAGTGGGGCCAGGACACTAGAAGCCCTCCCACTGTTGCCCCCCCCCAAGCACCAAGAATACAGAGCATCACTTGCCCCAGACTGAGAGTTCCTATCTATGTCTTGTGGCTTATAGCCATTGATGGAACTCTGCTCCATATGTTTATCTAATTCCCTCTTGAAGCTGCCCATGCTTGTAGCTGCCACCACCTCCTGTGGCAGTGAATTCCATGTGTGAATCACTCTTTGGGTGAGGAAGGACTTCCTTTTATCCGTTCTAACCTGACTGCTCAGCAATTTCATTGAGTGCCCACGAGTTCTTGTATTGTGAGGGAGAAAAGAGCTTCTTTCTCGGCCTGCTCTATCCCATGCATAATCTTATAAAGCTCGATCATGTCACCCCTCTTGGCCGTCGTTTCTTCAAGCTAAAGAGCCCCAAGCGCTTTAACCTTTCTTCATAGGGAAAGTGTTCCAACCCTTTTATCATTCTAGTTGCCCTTTTCTGCACTTTTTCCAATGCTATTATATCCTTGGAGGTCTCCCATCCAAGTACTGATCAGGGCTGACCGTGCTTAGCTTCTGAGATCTGATGAGATCGGGCTCGCCTGGACTATCCAGCCTCTAACTAGGCTAGATATTAGGAGGCTCTGATGGGATCTTCCCAGGGTTTCGTGCAGGCCACTGTACAGAGCACGGCCATGGTGTGGAAGGAAGGGCCTTTGAAATTAGCCCCTACCCCAGACTGTTATTATCCTCCAAAGAAAAATAAACGGGAGCAATACATACATGGACAGGAGAATCATAGAGTCATAGAATCATAGAGTTGTAAGGGGCCATACAGACCATCTAGTGCAACCCCCTGCAGGACCAGCCTAAAGCACCTCTGACAAATATTCATCCAATCTCTTCTTGAAAGCCATCAGTGAAGGGGAGCTAATCACCTCCCTAGGCAGCTGATTCCACCTTTGAACCACTCTGACCGTGAAAAAGTCTTTCCTAATATCCAGCCGATATCCTTTCTCCGTGTAATTTAAACCCATTGCAGCATGGTATAGCCCAATCTTGGAAGCTAAACAGAGTCATTACTTGGAAGGGAGACCACCAAGGAAGACTCCGCAGAGGAAAGCAATGGCAAACCACCTCTGTTACTTACTTGCATTGAAACTCCTTATGGGAGTTGCTAAAAGTCAGGAACATATACAAGTGCCATCAAGTCCCAATCAACTGATGGTGAACCCAGCAAGGGGCTTTGAGGGCAAGTGAGGAGTAAGGCCTGGCTGGACATGGCCTTTCTCTGCACAGACTCCCTTGGTAGCCTCCCATCCAAGTAGTGACCCTGTTTAGCTTCTGAGATCTGATGAGATTGGGCTAGCCTGGGCAGCACAAGTAAGGATGCTGTATTGTTAGGAAGGACTACTTAAAGCAACCAAAAGAGCCACAAATTGGTCAATGAATAAATGAACAGTCCATTGAAAACCTGCGCCCTGTTTGTGGCTGGCGACCAGGCCCTGAGCCAAACCAAATGCTACTTTACACGGAGAGTAATGACAGTGTGGAATTCACTGCCAGCTTTAAAAGGAGATTAGAGAGATTCATGGAGGAGAAGTCTATCAATGGCTCCTAGCCATGGTGACTGCAGGGAACCTCCACATTCAGAGGCACTAATTCTCTGAATCCCAGTGCTGGCAGGCAACATCAGGGGAAGGCCTTGGCCTCTATGCCCTGTTGTTGACTGTCTGGAGGAACTGGTTGGCCACTGTGTGAGACAGGATGCTGGACTAGATGGACCATTGGTCTGATCCAGCAGGGCTTTTCTTATGTTCTTATGAAGGCCATGGCCTCTCTGCCCTGTTGTTGGCCCTCCAGACGAACTGGTTGGCCACTGTGTGAGAATGGATGCTGGACTAGATGGACCACTGGTCTGATCCAGCAGAGCTCTTCTTATATTCTTATGAAGGCCATGACCTCTCTGCCCTGTTGTTGGCCCTCCAAAGGAACTGGTTGGCCACTGTGTGAGACAGAATGCGGGACCGGATGGACCATTGGTCTGATCCAGCAGAGCTCTTCTTCTGTTCTTATACTCATCCCATGTTCAAGGATCTATAATGTTCCCCTCTAGAACACATTCGCCGTGAAGTCTGCAGCATAATTCAGATTGCTTTGTTTTGTAGTGATTTATCATAAAGAGGAAAGGTGGGCGGAAAAGAGACGTATGCACATGTTGTGGCAAACAGTACATGCTCCGGTGCGGGAATTAATTTCCCTACTTAAATGTGAACTCGGGAGGAAGGAAAACAGGGGAAGAAAACTTCCAGACTGATAACAGAACTGAATAAGGGGATATCCGCTCTTCCCGAGTCACAGCCAAGGGAGCTGAAAATCCAGGAGACCGCAAGAAACGAGAAATGCCATTTCTTAAAACGCAGGAAGCATTCCAAGTTGTCAAGGGCTGACAAGCTTGCCGGCTGATCCTCCGCTCGCCGTTCACCTTCTGCCGCATTACGGAACCCTGCGGGGACTCCCCCTAACCGGCCGGATTGTTTATCGAATGAATGAGACGAGATTGCTGGAGAGGAGTGCAATGATTTCCCCTTCAACGGGCGACTGAAGAATTCCATTGCCGGCGTTTGGTCGGATGGATGGTTGCAAAAGACAGTGCCCCGGATCACAATTCGGGGCTTAATGTAATGTGGCAGGTTGACAATCCCGTGCACGGGGAGGGGAGGGAGTTTTCAAGGGTTATGATGGCTTTTCAAGCTTTTCTGCTGATTGCCGAATGCCTGCACTCGGTTCATTAGTTGGCCCTGATGAAGGGGCTGACGAGGCGGCTTTGACACCGAGACTTGATTTAGAGCCGGCGGTGACCAGTAATGGGGCTCAGTGAAGGAGGCCTTCATCATGCGAGTCTCTGAGCGGTCATTAGGTAATGTCCAGTGCGTAATGTCCACAATGTGGTGCTGAGAGGGGAGAGCAAAGTGGAGAGAGAGAGAGCGCTGCTGTCTTCTGCCGGCCCGAGTGCAATGCTGTCACTATGGATGCCAGCTTCCAGGTGTGGCCTGGAGATCTTCCGGAATTACTACTCATTTCCGCAGGGCCTGTAAAACGGAGCACTTCCGCCAGGCTTTTGGAGCTGCCACCACCCTTCAACTTCATTAGCAACTAGTTGTTGAAGGACAGGAGGCCCTGTTGTCTCTGGAATTTATAACATCAGCCTGTGCCAACCGCCTGAAAGACACCTGGAGCAGACCTAGGAGCTGGCTATGGGAAGAAAGAACCAATATGGTAGCCATCGCTGATTCAGCAACAACAATACGAGCACTTGCCGTGTTATTGCTAACTAGTTTTAGCAGTGTTTTTAAATGTGTTAATTGTTTTTATTATAAACTTATGCTGATTTTATGTAAGCCGCCCTGAGCCGGCCTTGGAGAAATAAAAATAAATAAAATAAATGACAGGAGATCAGTTCCCCCGGAGGAAACCGCAACTGGGGAAGGCAGACGCGGCTGTATTTCATCGCTACAGGATTCTACGGGTGGGCTCCAGGCTGTCACATCCATGCTGAGCTCCACTCCCTACCCAAACTCTGCCCTTCCCAAGCTTCACTCCCAGATCTCTAGGAATTTCTCAAGCTGGAACTGGCAACCGTAGCTGTGACCCCGGCCTCTAACAGGACTCAGGACTCAGAGAAGGACTTGCCTGGGAGGTGGGGGGGGAGCGCTATCTGTTGGTTTGCCTGCCTGCCTGCCTGCCTGCCTGCCTGCCTGTCCAGCCAGTCATTAATCCATCCAGTACATTCAGCCATTCTTCACTCACCCTTTCTCCGAGGAGATCAGGGATAAATGCGTAGTTCTGCCTCCCTCAGTTTGTCCCCACAACAGCCCTGCGAGGTGGATGATGCAGAGAAAGAGTGACTGACTGGGAGTCATCCAGTGAGCTCTGTGCAAGAGTGGGGGGTTGAAACCAGGAACTCCAAGATCCTAGACCAGCACTCGGAGCACTAAACCCCTCTGGCAAAGCGGGGGGTTGAATTGGTTCCCACTAGTCTTAGTCTAACATGGTAGCCACCACGCCTCTCTCCCTCTCCTCCGTCTGTCTGCCTGTCTGTCTATCAGTACTACTGTACTTGATTCTAGCTGTCCTTCTGCAAACCAACATGGCTACCATTAGAATCTGTCTCTCTGTCTATCTATATCTATCATCTATCTCTGTCTGTCTGTCTGTTCGTCTATCATCTATCATCTGTCTATCATTTGTCTGTCTGTCTGTCTGTCTATCTATCTATCTATATCTATCATCATCTATCCATCTCTATCAATCATCTATTATCTGTCATCTCTCTCTGTCAGTCTATCATCTATCAATCATCTATCTTTGTCCATCTGTCTATCTCATCTATCTCTGTCTATCATCTGTGTCTGTCTATCATCTATGTCTGTCTGTCTGTCTGTCTACCATCTGTCTCTACCTATCATCTATCAATCATCTACCTATCAATCATCTATCTCTGTCCATCTGTCTATCCATAATCTATCATGTATGTCTATCTGTCAATCAATCATCTATGTCAGTCTGTCTATCTGTCTGCCTATCTATGTCTGTCTGTCTATCTATCTATCTATCTATCTATCTATCTATCTATCTATCATCATCTATCTATCATTCATCTCTGTCTATCTATCAATCAATCATCTATCTCTGTCTATCATCTATCTATCTATCTATCTATCTATCTATCTATCTATCTATCTATCATCATCATCATCATCATCATCATCTATCTATCATTCATCTCTGTCTATCTATCAATCAATCATCTATCTCTGTCTATCTATCTATCATCTATCTATCTATCTATCTATCTATCTATCTATCTATCTATCTATCTATCTATCATCATCATCATCATCTATCTATCATTCATCTCTGTCTATCTATCAATCAATCATCTATCTCTGTCTGTTAATCTATCATCTATGTCTATCTGTCTATCAATCATCTTTGTCTGTCTGTCCATCCATCCATCCATCCATCCATCATCTCACTGGGATCTCCTCTTTCCTCCAAAGAACTCCAGGGATACTCATGGAAATGCATGTGCTGAAGGCATGAACAGCTGCACGCTAGTGCACACGCACCATGCTCTGTTCAAAGTTTAGAAATTAAAGAATGGAGGAGCGGAGGATTCCTTAATGTATATTAGTTCCACTTCAGAAACATGCCCAGAAATTTGGAATTCCAACATCTGGAGAGGAGTTCAGATTAAGAGAATTTTGAAAGCCTTTCTCAGTCACATCAAAATGGCATGTGGGCACTTTTTCATAATGTACACTAGCACATTGGTAACACACAGGCAGTAGGGGGGATATGACTGAAGTGTCTGAAAGGTGTGCCCATCTGTGAATACACAGTCCATTGTCCAAAATCCAGAAATGTATACAGTGGAGAACTCATAGGAACATCAGAAAAGCCCTGCAGGATCAGATCAATAGTCTATCTAGTCCAGCATCCTGTCTCACACGGGGGGCCAGCCAATTCCTGTGGAGGGCCAACAGCAGGGCATAGAGGCCGAAGCCTTCCTAAGAAGATAAGAAGAGCCCTGCTGGATCAGACCAGTGGTCCATCTAGTCCAGCATCCCATCTCACACAATGGCCAACCAGTTCCTCTGGAGGGTCAACAACAGGGCATAGAGGCTGAGGCCTTCCTAAGAACATCAGAAGAGCCCTGCTGGAACAGACCAGTGGTCCATTCTAGTCCAGCATCCCGTCCTACACAGTGGTCAACCAGTTCCTCTGGAGGGCCAACAGCAGGGCATAGAGGCCAAAGTCTTCATAAGAACAACAGAAGAGCCCTGCTGGAACAGACCAATGGTCCATCTAGTCCAGCCTCCTGTCTCACACAGTGGTCAACTCGTTCTTCTGGAGGGCCAGCAACAGGGCAGAGAGGCTGAGACCTTCCCTGATGTTACCTCCTGGCTCTGGGATTCAATGGATCAGTGCCTCTGAATGTAAAAGTTCCTCTCAGTCACCATAGCTAGTCGCCATTGATAGAAATATCCTCCATCAATCTATGTAATCCCCTTTTGAAGCTGTTTATTCCCGGTGCTTTGCTTCCACTTTAACACTCAGAGCTGCCTTATAGTGAATCAGTCCATCTACATCAGTATTGTCTACTCAGACAGTGGCTTTCACATGACCTGATCCTTACTGGAAAAGCTGGGGACTGAACCTGGGACCTTCTGCAGATGAAATCCTAGTGAGCCTCCTCGAAGCAACACTGGAAACCGCCCCCCAAATTGGATGGCGAGGATTTTGTATGCAACTCTGCTATTTCTCCCCAGATAACTTTTTATTTGTCAAGCCAGAATCTGGTTAAAATTCAGCTTCTCCTCCCCCACCCTCTCCTCCTCCTCCTTCTCCCCCGCTTTTTCTTTTGCTAGTTAATTCCACCTCTTTCTTTCACCTCTCGAGTTTCTAACCTTGGGGTTACCTCTGATTCCTCTCTTTCTGCCTCCTCGTGGAGTCACCTAATTCTAGTCCTTGAGAAGGGGAACAATAGTACAGTCTGATTAGTAAAACCTGGTTTCAGAAAACGAGAGAATGCTCCTGAAATGTTGGGTCAAAGCTGAGGGAGGGAGTGGGCAGCTCTGGGCTATTTTAAATTATGTTGTGAGAGAGGCACACATGCAATTTGCCTTACCGAAGATAAATTCAAATATAAGCATTGCAAAACAGAGCCGGAGAGGAAAGAGAAAGTGCTCCTTGGCCCCCGTGATGTCACAGCTGCTGTCCAATAGGGGCTTGTTCTAATCATATGCACACGTGGTGGATTTGTCTTCCTCTGCTTTTGAGAACAGGATGCAGATTCCCCTTGTTTCACCTGGCTGGACCGTGCTGGAAACCTTCAGAAATGTTTTCATCAGAGCCCATAATAGGACGCTGAAATAAGTCTATGCACACATTTTGTGTAGTGATTTAGAATCGGCCAATTTCTTCCCGCTCCCGGCATTTATTTTTTTCTGGAAATCTTCCATAATTCCAGTTGAAGTGGCAGCATGAATTAATGGATTGGTTTTCCAAAATTAATGCTGGAGTTGTGGAGAAGTGCGATTTGCCACAGGGTTTGGTCCATTGGTCGCTCTGCTCGTGCTATTAATTGCATGCGCATTGATAAAACACGTCTCAATACAGCCATAACTATCACCATTTTTGTGCACATGACCATGTTTTAATGCACCATTGCACTGAGCACAATTCTTCCAGTTGGTCTGGAATGTTCTTGGATGCTCATGCAAACATTACCCTACCCATTTTTTTTTAATCAAGATAGATGCCTATATCTCATATATTAGTGACAGAACTTCAAGGAAGCCTGTTTATGAATGTCAGCTGTAAGAATTGCCCTTGCTGCCAACTCAGTTGCAAGTCTGCAATGTGTACTAAACCCGAGAAGACTTTCTGATGTATGAGATGCTGGGATTCATTTGTATGTGGTGATTACCTGATGATTGTTATATTCATCAGAAGCTGTTTAGCTGGATAATATTTACTGCACCGCCAAGGAAGGCGGCCAGCCGAAGCCTGTTTGGTGTTTTGTTGTTTTATTATATTCCTGACCAACTGCATGTGTACAGCAGAGCAATTTTGTATGGTGTATATGTGTCAGAGTGAGCGACCCCGCATGCCTGGACACTGGGGGGGCGCTACATCACTCTAAATGTGTACAGGTGTTATCCAACGCTCCCTCTAAGCTGCGGACTCTTGTGAGCAAAAATTTGGTTTTAGGAGCTACTGGCATTAAAGTTGCGAGCGAGCGATTTGGCTACTGCATAACTTAGTTTGCTCTGGAGCCCTCCTTCCTGAATCAGACAAAAATGTGTGAGCTGGAGGCTAAGAAACTGTGAGCTAGCTCACACTAACTCAGCTTAGAGGAAACACTGGTGTTATCTCCTTGAATGGGACGCCTCTCTTTGTCTTAACCTGGGAATTGCCCTCTGACCCCTCCTCTCTCCTCTCTCTGTTCACTTTTTCCTCTCACTCACTTCACATGGCCTTCCAGGGAGACACATGTCTTCTGCAGGTCTCTCCTGTAGAGACAATGCCCTCATATTCCCCCATACATGATGCCGGACGAGCAGGCCATTTGTGATGGGGAAAGTACTCTTTAGATTAGGCTTCTCCTTCTCTCCTTTCAACTGCAACCTGGATGTGAACTGGATCTACTTGAATCAATGTAAGTTTACCTTTTTTGCAGTATACTTCTTGGGAGGTTTATTTACTGCACTCAGTATCACGCTTATATGACTGGGCACACTCTGCTACATTAACCAGATATCCTAACGATAAGGTCTATGGGTTATATTTAATGTAATTTATGGATAATTAGAACTCATTTTAAGTTGGTTTTTTTTAAAAAATAAAATAATAGTATGTAGTTTGAAATTGTTCAACATTTTCTGTTCCTCGGCTCGATTGTCACCAAAAAGGAGGCTGCAACCAAGAAACCAGAAGGAGATCGAGACCGGGAAGGGAGGGAATGGAAGGAAGGAAGGAAGGAAGGAAGGAAGGGAAGGGAAGGGAAGGAAGGGAAGGAAGGGATGAAGGAGCTAGAAAAGATTCTTAATTGAACTCTGTTTCCCACTGCTGAGTTAAGAGGTCGCTTTTCTAAAGTCCCACACTCAGATCGCATATGTAATTGTGAGACTGGAGCTGTGGAAACACTTGGCCATCTTCGATTATTCTGTCATCAGCGGTCAATTCCTAGATCGACTTGGATCACTCCAGTTCTTACCAAACATCGATTACCTGCTGAACTCGGGGTGGTCCCCTGTCTGTTGGCAGATATTAAGCCTGAAACCACTTATTTTGTTACAGAATTTTTAATGATAGTTTTATCTGTAACGCAACAAAAATCTGGCTTGACCCAATGGTAACAGAATTTGGCATGAACTCAGTTAATATGATTTAAATGAATTATAGTTTTATTAAAGGCTTCTGTTTTAACATTTTAGATATTTTAGATTTGATTATTTTGACTGTATAGTTCGTATTCTGTATATCCATGTTTGAGAATTGAGCTTAAGACCTTTGGTCATGGAAGCTAATAAACATAAGTAAGATTCTTAACTGTAAGAATGTGTTGCTGGTGACTAGTAAAGGTAAAGGTTCCCTTGCTCGAAAGCCAGTCGAATCCAACTCTAGGGTTGCAGTGCTCATCTCCGTTTCAAAGCCGAAGAGCCAGCGCTGTCCGAAGACGTTTCCATGGTCATGTGGCCGGCATGACTAAACACCAAGGCGCACGGAACGCTGTTACCTTCCCACCAAAGTGGTACCTATTTATCTCCTTGCAATTTCTTGCTTTCGAACTGCTAGGTTGGCAGGAGCTGGAACTAGAGACAGGAGCTCACTCCGTCATGCAGCACTCTCGGGTCTCGAACTGCTGAACTACTGACCTTCCGCAGCCTGCAGTTCAGCGTCTTAACCGCAGCTTCTAAGATGAAGTTAATTCACGCTGTAGTATCCCCCATTAGAGTGTACGGATGTCACAGTTGGAGAATGAAGAAAGCTAGCAGGAAGAAAGCCGCTTCATTTCAAACATGGTGTTGGAGGAGGGTTTTATGGATATCATGGACTGCCAAAAAGACAAATCAGTGGGTTCTAGATCAAATCAAGCCCAAACTCTCCCTAGAAGATGAAATGGCTAAACTGCGACTATTGTACTTTGGTCACATTATGTGAAGACAAGACACACTGGAAAAGACAATCATGCTGGGAAAAGTGGAAGGCAGCAGGAGGAAAAGAGGAAGGCCCAACAGGAAATCAGTTGACTCCATCAAGGAAGCCACGACCCTCAGTTTGCAAGACCTGAACAAGACTGCTAACGAAAGGACATTTTGGAAGACATTAATTCAAAGGGTCTCTGTAAGTTGGAAGCAATATGACGGCTCTTAACACACCCACAGTTTGAGGGTCACTGTTGCACCGATCCATGCAAGGGCACAGTTACACACTGCACAAAAAGAATCTCAAAGCAGGGCCATATGCAATGTAAGGGTCCCAGTTACAAGTGCCAGATAACGCGGGGGTGGGGGGAGAAGCGAGGCTATATGCCCCGCAGTAATTTGACACGCCACTGCGCGATCCGACACGATTCTTTGTGGCGCGTTTCCAGTACACTTCAACGAGGGATCACTGACGCAATGAGAGAGCGCCGGTGCGATCACACGGAGACTTCCATCTGTGGCCTGCCGCAAACCTGTTTGCTACTGCACTTTCCCAGGTATTTTTAAACTCCGCTTCTTTGGAGGGGCGAGGCAGGTTGGCAACGGGTGCGGGATGCTTGCCAGATGTTCCCATGTGATCTACCCGGCATTCGACCCTCTCGCGCTGCTAATTCTGCGTGTGATCGGACCCCAGATTACTTTTTTGCAGTAAATCAGCAACATCAAAAAAACTAAGATCGTGGCATCCAGCCCCATGACTGCTTGGCAAATAGAAGGGGAAGTCATGGAAGTAGTGAGAGACTTCACGTTCCTGGGATCCAAGATCACTGCCGACGGTGACTGCAGCCATGAATTTAAAAGATGCCTGCTCCTGGGGAGGAAAGCGATGGCAAACCTACACAGCATGATAAAAAGTAGAGACATCACCCTGCTAACAAACAGTCTGCATGGTCAAAGCAATGGTATTCCCAGTAGTAATGTATGGCTGCAAGAGTTGGACTATAAGGAAGGCTGAGCACTGAAGAATAGATTCTTTTGAACTATGGTGCTGGAGAAGACTCTTGAGAGTCCCTTGGACTGCAAGGAGATCAAATCAGTCAATCCTAAAAGAAAACAACCCTGACTGTTCCCTGGAAGGCCAGAGACTGAAGCTGAAGTTCAAATACTTTGGCCACCAAATGAGAAGGGAGCACTCACTGGAGAAGACCCTGATGCTGGGAAAGATTGAAGGTCAAAGGAGAAGGGGACGGCAAAGGATGAGATGGTTAGACAGTGTCACCGATGCAACGATCATGAAACTGAGCAAACTTCAGAGGACGGCAGAAGACAGGAGGGCCTGGCATGATGTGGTCCATGGGGTCGCGAAGAGTTGGACTCGACTGTGCGACTGAACAACATAAAGGGGTGATTCGGTATCTAGCATTCACTCCACATTTTCTCAACTGGGATGAAAAAGTGCAGCTCGGAACCACATTCAAATACCCCGGGCCAACGCTGTACTGACTGCAAAGTCACCCCTGAATGGCCACAGAATGGCCATAAATCTATGCAGAAGGTACCATAAAACCCGATGATCGAAGGAAGCGAAAGCGGCATGGAGTGTGGAGGCTGCCATAAAACCCGATGACCAAAGGTAGTGAACACAGCAAGCAACGCAGAGAGTAATTTCTGTTCCAACGTGGGTTTGCTAAACAAAAGAGGCAAAAGCCAATGCAGAATGAGCCCACAACAACGGAAATTTCCTGACGCGTCTCTTCTGCCTCGGAAACTAGACCAGGTAAATCAACGCTCTGAATCCGGGGAGGAATTCAGATGAGGAGAACATTGAAAGCGTCTCTAGTATTGATTGCACCATCAGGCAGCCAGAGTCGCTGAGATTATTACTTTGGCCTCCGTTTTAATGAAATTTCCCCTCTCTGTCGCCCTCCCCCACTTCCGTTTCTCACTCACAAGAAGTCCGAAATCCCTTCACTCCTTGCATGTTGCAAGGCACTTCCTTCATGTCGTGCAAAAATAAGAAGTTGCTTGTTACCTGAGAGTCAAAGCGAGGCGAGGTGCAACGAGCAAATTTCGGCACGCATGCTGAGGATAAGTTCCCTTTGGTCTCTGACAACCATCTCTCCTGCTCTCTTGCATCCCTCTTTGATCTTTGCTTTGTTGTTACTATGGTGACGGGGGGGGGAACCACACAGAATTCTGTGTCACGGCTTACTGTAGAGTCAACAACGTTTTGCATCTGTTATGACGTTCACCCGGAGATGTTTCCTGTTCGGATTCCAGATCACACACACGTGCACCAAGAAATATTTTGTTGAGGCTGCTCACGTTCTGATGCTCAACTGTGTGCAGAAGTCCAGTTGTTTAAATGCGGGGAGCCCAGCTTTCTGAGAATCAAATTGTGCCTTCCGTTGAACAACAACTTCCGTTGAAGTTTCTAGCTCTCATGGTTCCTGGAGAAGCTGATGGCAGCGACTTGCATACGAATATAAGAAGAGTCCTGCTGGATCAGACCAGTGGTCTATCTAGTCTAGCATCTTGTCTCACACAGCAGTCAACCAGTTCCACTGGAGGGCCAGCAACAGGGCAGAGAGGCCAAGGCCTTCCTAAGAACATAAGGAGAGCCCTGCTGGATCAGACCAGTGGTCCATCTAGTCCAGCCTCCTGTCTCACACAGTGGCCAACCAGTTCCTCTGGAGGGCCAGCAACAGGGCATAGAGGCCGAGGCCTTCCCCTCAGTCACCCTGGCTAGTAGCCACCGATACACCTATCCTCCATGAATCTATCTCATTCCCTTTTAAAGTTGTTCATTCCTGCGGCCATCACCTCATCCTCTGGGAATGGATTCCACATTTTAATCACTCTCTGTGTAAAGTAGTGTTTCCTCTTGTCTGTCCTGAACCTACTGCCCATCAGGTTCACTGGATGCCCTCAAGTTCTAGTATTTTGGAAGAGGGAGAAAACATTCTTTGTCAGCTCTCTCCTATGCTTCCCTGCTGCTCGCACTACACAGGCCTACATTGCCAAGTGCAGTCCTCGGGTGCCTAGTTACCTTCCACACATGATGTAGCACCACCCTCTGCAATTGATTGAGTTCATTCACTTTCTCCCCAACGGGGACTCAAAGCAGCTTACACCATTCTCCTCTTGTTCATCCTCCCAACAACCCTGTGAGGTAGATAAGGCCGAGAGTACACAACCGGTCCAAGTTCCCCCACTGAGAGGGAATTTGAACCTGTGTCTCCTAGATCCTAGTCCAATACTCTAAGCTGGGATCCCCAACATTTTTGAGCCTGTGGGCACCTTTGAAATTTTGAGCACTACCCCCAAAAATGGGTTCTAGAAGAGAAGAAGAGATTGGATTTATACCCTGCCCTTCACTACCTGAAGGAGTCTTAGAGTGGCTTACAATCTCCTTTCCCTTCCTCTTCTCACAACAGACAGCCTGTGAGGTAGGTGGGGCCGAGAGAGCTCTTTCGAGAGCTGCTAGTGAGAGAACAGCTCTGAAAGCACTTGTGACTGACCCAAGGTCACACCAGCAGCTGCATGTGGAAGAGTGGAGAACCAAACCCGTTTCTCCCGGATTAGAGTCCGCGCTCCTAACCACTCCACCAAAGAGGTGGAGCCAAACCACAAACGGCTTTCTCAAGAGGCAGAGCCAAAGGAAATACCTCCCTCCGCACGTCTTCTGGAAAGGAGGAAAGCCCGAAGGGGGATCAGAAGCACATACCGACAAAGGTAAGTCCAGGGTCTGATCCGCCAGTCGAAAACCCTTTTGTTAGAATGAGGGCCGCCAGTAACAGGCTCCGCCTCACAGTGGCTCCGCCCACTTTCTGAAAAGCTTGACGGGCACCGAAGGACGCCTCCTCCTTGTAGCGTTGGTGTATCCGGCTCGATGTCTGCCAGGAGCTTTCTTGGGGGCAGTAAGAGGTGAGAGGCATGAAGGGGAGTTAGTGTGAGGGAAGGACTGACATAGGCCTCGCTTGTGGCGGTAGTCAGTGTGAGACTGTGTTGGATAGTGGTTGGGGAACCCTGCTCTAACCACTATCCAACACAGTCTCACACTGACCACTGCCATAAGGGAGGGCCTACGCTTGCAGCAGGAAGGTACAGGATCCGAGCCAGTGCCCTGAACCTTCTATGTTATTTGGGGGGGGATCAGATTCTGTACCGCATTCTTGCGGATTCCGAGCCAGTTAAAGAAACGGTGCTGCAGTCACATATCACAGCTGCACCGTGCCTGCTTTTCAAAATATTATGTTCCGTGTTCCGCACAAAGCCCGTATATCACGCTAACTATTGCTAAGCAATCCTGTTTAGAGCCGTTTGTTCTAATATGTTTGCGCCAGCAATTTGCAATGCTGAAAACTTGTTTCCCGAACGCAGGGTCTGGGGGTTGGTTTGGTTTTTATCGGTGCGGAATAATGAACGGGTTTGTGTTCCGTGGCGGCGTGGTGTATTATTTTTATATAACATATATAATATAACCTATCCCGCAATCACATAATTGTCAATCTGCTGGCTATATTATTTGCTCATAGTTTATGGAAATGGCTACCTTTAAAAGCTCTGCTATCGGAACGATCTGTTACATTAAACAAAATATCACCTGCAAGTCCAATAACGTGATATATGCTATAGAACGCAAACCTCCTGAATTCCTTACTCATCTAGACACATTTGGCACAGGAAGGCATCGAAAATGCATTTAGAGCCAGTGTGGGGAGGGGCTGTGGCTCACTGGCGGAGTAGCCGCTTTGCATGCAGGTTTCCAGTTCAATCCCCAAAAGCTCCAGTTAAGAGGAAAGGGCAGTAGGTTACGTAAAAGACCTCTGCCTGAAAACCTGGCTCAGTGGAAGAGTATCTGCTAGGCATGCAAAAGGTCCCAGGTTCAGTCCCCCGGCATCTCTAGTTAGAAGGACCAGGTAGGAGGTGAAATGATAGGGCTTGACCTGAAACCATGGCTCAGTGGTAGAGCATCTGCTTGGCATGCAGAAGGCCCCAGGTTCAATCCCTGATAGCTCCAGTTAAGAGGAACTGGTAAGAGGTGATAGGAAAGACCTGAGACCCTGGCTCAGTAGTAGAGCATCTGCTTCACATGCAGAAGGTCCCAGGTTCAATCCGCAATTGCTACAGTTAAGAGGAACAGGTAGAAAGTCATGTGAAGGACCTTGACGTGAGACCCTGGCTCAGTGGTAGAGCATCTACTTGGCATGCAGAAGGTCCCAGGTTCAATCCCCAACAGCTCTTATTAAGAGGAACAGGTAGAAGGTCATGTGAAGGACCTTGACGTGAGACCCTGGCTCAGTGGTAGAGCATCTACTTGGCATGCAGAAGGTCCCAGGTTCAATCCCCAACAGCTCTTATTAAGAGGAACAGGTAGAAGGTCATGTGAAGGACCTTGACTTGAGACCCTGGCTCAGTGGTAGAGCATCTACTTGGCATGCAGAAGGTCCCAGGTTCAATCCCCAACAGCTGTTATTAAGAGGAACAGGTAGGGAGTGATGTGAAGGATGCTGACTTGAAACCCTGGCTCAGTAGTAGAGCATCTGCTTGGAATGCAGAAGGTCCCAGGTTCAATCCGCAATTGCTACAGTTAAGAGGAAAAGGTAGAAGGTGATGTGAAGGACCTTGACTTGAGACCATGGTTCAGTGGTAGAGCATCTGCTTGGCATGCGGAAGGTCCCAGGTTCAATCCCCAATAGCTCTTTATTAAGAAGAACAGGTAGGGAGTGATGTGAAGGATGCTGACTTGAAACCCTGGCTCAGTGGTAGAGCATCTGCTTGGCATGCAGAAGGTCCCAGGTTCAATCCGCAATTGCTACAGTTAAGAGGAACAGGTAGAAGATGCTGTGAAGGACCTTGACTTGAGACCCTGGCTCAGGGGTACAGCATCTGCTTGGCATGCAGAAGGTTCCAAGGTTTAGTCCCATCAATCTCCAGTTGGGTAAGACCGCCCAGGATCACCAAGATGGTGTCTGCTATGCGGCAGCACCTGAGTGAGCTCCGGTAAGAGGAGATTTTAAAGTTTTTAACTGCTGTCCTCAATTGCTGTTTGGTGCCTAGCTGAAGAACTTCTAGGGCAAAGAATCTCCAGTCGAAAGGATCAGGTAGTAGCTGATGTGAAAGACCTCTGCTGAAGACCCTGCAGACCCCCTTAGTGCCAAGCCTAGTGAAGACAAGCCTAACATGGGAAACCTTATCCCGATGCACAACTCCTGGAGACCTGCCAAGAGCGCCAGAGGCTGAAACCCGCAAGGAGTTCTACAGCTAAGAGGTAGATGCTGACAGTAAAGTCATATGCAAGAAAAGCAATACCAACATGGCACTTCGGGGCTGTGGAAGTAGCAAAGACTTTACTGGCCCGCTACATCATTTCCCTCTGTCGTATGGGCAAGAAACCCTCAAGGAGCAGGAAACACAAAACAACCTTTCTTGTGATCATACAGGGGAGGGGGAGGAGGTTGGACTTGAAAGAAAACAGCAACGGCAAAAAAAGGGGAAAGCCGGAGTTTTAGGGCTGCCAGTCTGCAGGCAGTGGATGCAGATCTCCTAGAATTACAGCTGGTCTCCAAGTCTCAGAGTTGAGTTCCCCTGGAGAAAATGGCTGCTTTGGAGGGTGGACTCTACAGCATTGCTCCCTGCAGAGGTCCCTCCCAGTCTGGTGTAGTGGTTAAGTGCGCGGACTCTAATCTGGGAGAACCAGGTTTGATTCCCCACTCCTCCACTTGCACCTGCTGGATGACCTTGGACAAGCCATAGTTCTGGCACAGCTGTTCTTGAAAAAGAGCGGTTTCTGTCAGAGCTCTCTCAGCCCCGCCTACCTCACAGGGTGTCTGTTGTGGGGAGGGGAAGGGAAAGGAGTTTGTAAGCCACTCTGAGACTCCTTTGGGTAGTGGAGGGCAGGGTATAAATCCAATCTCTTCTTCTGCTTCTGCTTCTTCCTCAAACTGTACAGCTTTAGACTACTAATGTAGAAGGAACTGAGGTTAGACCAGCTTAATATTAATACAGAGTGGCTTCTAAAAAGCGTTACTGGTGGCCCATCAACAGAAATAAAATTGTCAGTGCAAACCTCTTTGAATACCCTGGAACGGTAGTTCCTTCTATATCAGTAGTCTGAAGCTGTACAGTTTTCTGGAACTTGATGCCTTTTGAAATACTTGGAATAGTAATTTTCTTGAGGAAGGTTACCGAAACGAAGCCTTCAGTATCCGGATTCTTCGTTGGAAAGAACTACTTTGGAAAGAGAACTTTATGGAATATTTCATTGTTTATCAGAAGATTCATATTTCATATTATTATACATGAGCAAAGAGCTTGCAAGGAAACAAAAGGCCTACTCATTAGAAACGCAAAGGAGGCAGGAAGTGGGTGGGACTGAGAAGCTACAGACAGAACGCAGAGGAAGGCGGAACCAGGTAAAAAGTTGTTCAGTGGGGTTACTGTTTTTGTTTTTTTGAGCTAGAGAGGAAGCCCTGGGTACAACTGGGTGCAAGTTCTTAGTTGAGAGCTTTGCTTGGGCTGGGACCAAAGAAGTGGTTTACAGAATAAAGTGCGGGATATTGTAACTCTGTATGCCAGAAGATCCGGGTTAGGAGATTTCTCACTCATGCAGGTACACTTGGCAGTAGGGCTGCCCGATCCCCTCGCTGTTGCAGCAGAGGGGATTTGGGGGCATTCCGGGGGTGGGCGGGACATCACGTGAGATGCCCCTGATGCGATGATGTCACTTCCAGGTGATGTCATTGCATCGGGGATATTGCCCAATGATGTCCCTGTTTGGGGGTAGGGTTTTCCCCACCAGGCAGCTGGCAGGTGGCGGATCAGAGCCTCCCAAAGCAGGGGAACCCCTGCTGAGACCTGGGGGCTGGTGACCCTACTTGGCAGTTGGCCCCAACTCTCTAATCGGTTAAATGTTGAGCCTCTTTGGCCCTTACTTGCTCTGAGCTTGGAGCTTACCTGAGCTTGGAGCTGCAGCAAGTTAACCTGTTTTGAAGTTGTTCTGTTCACAGTACATTAAATCTACCTACGCAAATATGTCATGTAAGATGTGCTTCTATTTTTACATGCGGAGCCAGTTTGGTGTAGTGGTTAAGTGCATGGACTCTGATCTGGGAGAACTGATTTTGATCCCCTACTCCTCCACAGGCAGCTGTTGGTGTGGCCTTGGGTCATTCACAAGTTCTTTCAGAGCTGATCTCTCAAGGACAGTTCTTGGAAGAGCTCTCTCAGCCCCGCCTACCTCACAGCGTGTCTGTTGTGGGGAGAAGAAGGGAAAGGAGATTGTAAGCTGCTCCGAGACTCCTTCAGGTAGTGAAGGGAGGGGTATAAACAGGGCTCATTTCCTGCAGGAATGCACAGGAGCGAAGCTCCGGCAGTAAGGAGCCCAGGTGGTGGGCACGTGCAGCAAGCCCCGCCCCTTGCTCCCAGCAGCCCCCCCCTCATCTTTCCCAGCCCGCTGGCCAACCCAGCAGAGTGCTGCCACGAGCTGGCCTTCGAGCTGCTCCACCACTATGTGCGCCATGGCGCCCAAGCTCGCCCAGGCTCTGCCCATCCTCATGCCAGCCCTGGCGCGGTGCCTCTGCAAGGTGGGCCCCGGCGACTCCTGCGAGGAGTTCCGCTCTGGCCTCCTGTGCCTACTTGGCCTCCTCCTGCGCCTCTGCCCCACCATCACCCTGGCCAGTGTTCCCTCTAAGCTGAGTTAGTGTGAGCTAGCTCACAGTTTTTTAGCCTCTGGCTCATACATTTTTGTCTTAGCTCAGGAAGGAGGGCTCCAGAGCAAACTCATGTATGCAGTAGCCAAATTGCTTGCTCACAGCTTTAATGCCAGTAGCTCACAAAGTAGAATTTTTGCTCACAAGACTCCACAGCTTAGAGGGAACATTGACCCTGCCCCCCTACCTGCTTGAGGCCATGTGCATCCTCCGTGCCGCCTTCCTCAACCCACAAGCAGCCACACACTTCCCTGCACTTGCTGGCCATCCCAAAGAGCCCAGTGGTACCTTTAAGACCAAGGTTTATTCCGGTACGAGGTCTCTCTCCTCTCTGAGGGCAGATCTGCACGCTCCCCTCCCCCATAGCTAGCAATCCAAAACAGTCCAGTGGGTGTTGCCTTCTGACACACTTCTGGTGATGTCCGGGGGTGTGGCATATGCTAATGAGTTATGCTAATGAGTTCCTGCACCTCTTTTTCTCCGAAATGACCCCTGGGTATAAACCCAATCTCTTCTTCCTCTTCCTCCTCCTCTTCTTCTTCTTAACATTGGAGTCAGATTAAGAACATAAGAACATAAGAGAAGCCAATGTTGAATCAGGCCAATGGCCCATCTAGTCCAACACTCTGTCACTCAGTGGCCAAAAATACCAGGTGCCATCAGGAGGTCCAGCAGTGGAGCCAGGACACCAGAAGCCCTCCCACTGCTGCCCCCTCCAGCACCAGAAATAGAGTGCATCACCTGCCCCAGACTGAGAATTCCCATCTATACCCTGTGGCTAATAGCCACTGATGGACTTCTGCTCCAGATGTTTCTCTAATTCCCTCTTGAAACTGTCCATGCTTGTAGCTGCCACCACCTCCTATGGCAGTGAATTCCATGTGTTAATCACTCTTTGGGTGAAGAAGTATTTCCTTTTATCTGTTCTAACCCGACTGCTCAGCAACTTTATCTTTATAACTTGTTTGTACAGCCTTTTCCCTTAACCGGGAAATCTGGAGAGTTGAGGAAACTGTGTAAAGCTTCTGTGATTCCATGGCAATTGATTTTTTTTTTTATAGTGCCTTCGAGTCCACCTGCCAAAGCGGCCATTTCCTCCCGGTCAACTGATCTCTGTCACATGGAGGTCAGTTGTAATCCCAGGAGATCTCCAGGCCCCACCAGGAGGTTGGCAACCCTAGGCTTATTGCTTTAGAAAAGAAATAGAGGGTGGTCAATGCCTGGAATGTAACCTTCATATGCAAAATGCTGTGCACGTTGGAATAACACTTGCTTGGGCTGTTCATAGTGGGGTTCATAGTGGGGGCACTTGAGTCCTTTGGGTGATGTTTGTTGCTTTCTCAAAAGCACCTGCTGAGCCACCGTAAAAAATGGAAAGCGGAACTAGAGGGGTGCCAGAGTCAACGTTTGCCTAGGGTGCCAAAAAACCTTGGGCCAGCCCTGGATGGGCCACCGTACCAGGCCGATTTGGACGTGTGGATCACCCCCCCTCCCCGCCAAAGTTGGGAACGGCTGATCTAGTCCACTTCCAACGCAAGTAACCACCTCACAACGGTCTTGCCAAAAGCGGGCATGGCTCGCCCATCTGTCTTCCTTACCGCAGTGTTTACCATCGCGTTGAGAAGCTGATTTCTTGGCAGGATAAGGCTCAGTTGTTGTTGTTTTCCTTCGGTGAGAAATCTTTTCCGTCTTCTGTGCTTTCCTGCACGCCTGCCCTGGCTTTCCTTTGCAGCGGCGGCGGTACAGGCTGGTGAGGGTGTTTAGCCTGCCAATTAGCGGCCAAATCCTGTTCCTATTATTCATAGTCAGAGAAAGGCAGTGCCCCCATCGGCTGCTGCCGTGACCTTATGTGCCCTCTGCGAGCTCACGTTGCCCCGCTCAAGAGATCTGGTGTCATTTGGGTCAGTCTTGTTTTTTTGCCACACTTGACATGTTTTCGGTTTCTGTGTGTGTAGAAGTTGTTCAGATTGCTCTTCGGTAGACCTCTAATCAGCACCCTCCGACCTCTACACCATTTTGCCTCCTTAGAGGGGATACCTGACTGCAAATACCGTCTCAGGTGTCTACTCCTGCTCATCCTCTAATGTGATTTATGCCATCAGGTGTCGGCATGTGCCCTCCCCCCCTCTTCATTGGACAAACAGGCCGGTCCCTTCGACAAAGAATAAACGGACATAAAGTCCGACACTAGAAAGCACAGTATTCAAAAACCAGCAGGGGAACATTTTAATCTTCCAGGACATTCAGGTAATGACCTAAGAGTAGCAGTTCTCTTAACAAGGAATTTCAAAGTGAGATTAGAAAGAGAGAATGCTGAATTGCAAATGGCCGTGATGCTCGAGACAATGAATCCTCCCGGACTGAATAGAGACCTAGGTTTCCTGTCACAATACCAATGCTGATTTCTCCATGCCAGCTCCCCCTCTGCATATCATACCTAATCCAATCATTCCTGCTATTGCCATTCACCTACTATTGATATTCACCTGTTATTGTCATTTGGCATCTGAAATCACTCCACTCTCCAAGATATGACAGATGGACTCACATTCTAGCTGTATCTGAGGAACTGAGCAGTGACTCATGAAAGCTCTTACCGTGCCCCAAATTTTCTTAGTTTTTAAGGTGCTACCGGACTCTTGCTCTCTTCGGATCTGAAGAAGTGGGCAGTGACTCACGAAAGCTCCTCCTCCTGCCACAGATTCTGTCAGTCTTTACGGCGCTCCTGGGCTCTTGCTCTTTTCTACTGCTACAGACAGACGGACACAGCGACCCATCCTGATCTGAATCAGCTCTGGCGAGCTCCATCGCCAAGAGACTACGGGATAGGAGAAGGTGCAACCAAACAATCGAGGGATTGGAAAACATCCCCACAAGGTGAGGTTTAAAGGGTTTGGAGCTCTTTAGCGTTGAAGAAATACGGGCCAGGGTTAGGAAGGCAGGTGTAGAATATTAAGCTGGTGCAAAATGCCGTCAAGTCGCAGCTGACCAATGGCGACCACATAGGGTTTTCAAAGCAAGAGACGTTCAGAGGTGGTTTTACCATTGCCTGCCTCTGCATCATGGCCCTGGTATTCCTTGGAGGTCTCCCATCTGCCGACCCTGCTTAGCTTTCTTGATGTGATGAGATGGGGCCCACCTGGACCCTCCAGGTCAGGGCATAACATCGTGAGCGGTGTGGAAAGAGAGGAAAGAGATTTTTTTTCTGTATCTCCCCTAACGCTAGAACGTTGGGCTCATTCCAGTTGGAGATTCTGAGGACTGAACATGGGATGGAGCCTTGGGTTTATGATGGTCAGTCATGTCCCCTCTGGCGGAGAGGGGCTCTCCAGAGTATTTCACATCGCCTATCACCCAGTCCTTTTAAACTGGAGATGCCAGAGACTGAACCTGGGACCTTCCGTGTGTGATACTGTTGCACCCAGCAGTCTTTCCTGCTGGCCTCTTAACATCTTGGTGGTGGACAGTATCATCAAGTAGCTGCCGACTTATGGTGACCCTGTGGGGTTTTCAAGGCAAGAGATGTTCCTGTCCCTGCGTAGCAACCCTGGACTTTCTTGGTGATCTCCCATCCAGGCACTAACGAGGGTCGACCCTTCTTAACTTCTGAGATCTGAAAAGATCAGGCTAGCCAGGACCATCCAGGTGAGGGCGGATGAACAGAGGTGGCTTGCCATTGCCTGCTTCTGCGTAGCAACCCTGGTCTTCCTTGGTGGTCTCCCATTCAGGTACTAATGAGGGTTGACCCATCTTAGCTTCTGAGATCCAACAAGATCAGGCTAGCCAGGACCATCCAGGTCAGCAGGCTTGTAGCCAGGATTTTTTTTTATTCAGGGGGGGCTTTAAATGAGACAGGGGCCCTCCCTGCACACCCCCCCAAGCAAGCTGCCAAGGGAGAGGCATAGTGAAGGGTTGAGCCACCACTCCTTGCCACACAGCCTGAAACGGAGCTTCGAGTGCCATGAAGGGAAGGAAGGGTGACGTGTGTCCGCCCCCGAATATCCTCCCTGGATCCCGACTGTGCCGCATCCCCGTCCCTGTCGCCGTGCCAGCCTGTTGATAGCGGGGAGGCTGTGCGCTCCTCAGCGGTGGTGGCAGAAGCTGTGCTCTCCACCCGGCTTGGCAAAACGTCGGGGGGCCTGGGCGGTAGGTCGGGGCCTGGCCCCAAGATGCCCCACTGTAGCTACGGGCCTGTAGACCAGGGCAGATGAACAGAGGTGGTGTGCCATTGCTTGCCTCTGAATAACAACCCTGGACTCCCTTGGTGGTCTCCCATCCAAGTAGAGGGCCAGTTTGGTGTAGTGGTTAAGTGCGCAGACTCTAATCTGGGACAACCGGGTTTGATTCTCCAGTCCTCCACTTGCAGTTGCTGGATGACCTTGGCTAAGCCATAGTCCTGTCGGAGCTGTTCTTGAAAAAGAGCAGTTCCTGTCAGCGCTCTCTCAGCCCCACCTACTTCATAGGATATCTGTTGTGGGGAGGGGAAGGGAAAGGAGTTTGTAAGCCGCTCTGAGACTCCTTTGGGTAGTGAAGGGCAGGGTATAAATCCAATCTCTTCTCTCTTCTTCTTCTTCTTCTTCTGCTAACCAGGGCTGATCCTGATTAGCTTCTGCGATCCAATGAGATTGGGCTAGCCGGGATCCTCCAAATCACCACCTTAAGATCTTAGCCGAGTTGAATGCACATGTTTCAATTGTGTTAGAATATGCAGCAGCGGAGACTGGGGGGGGGAATCAGAGGCCGCTGCTTCTGGCTATTTTGACAGGGAGAGTAACCATTAAAACACCCGGTCGGTTCTCAATTGACATGCGATGTGGGTAATTTGTACTCGGATAACCTCCCAAGTGTACAAACATGTCACATAAGAAGCAGCCGTAACGAGGAGACAAATTTCCGAACAGGCATCGCCACGGAGCCGGAGGAAGGTTAGCTAGCAAGGGGCACATCTTCGCAAGACGCGCTCAGTGATTCCTTTGGATGAAGGTAAAATATATATATATATCAACAACAACAGTCTGGCGCCTTTGTGACTCATTGATGTATCTTGGCAGGAGCTGTTTTGGCAACTGAACCATATGCTTAAGGAAGGCGGAGAAGGTGTTAGGTGCAGGGTCGATACACGAGGTGGGAGAAACCAAGTTAGCAGGCTACGATCTAAACCCCTCCTTGGGAAAGCGGATGTAGGGAACGTAAATAAAACAATGAATGTAAAGCAGGGGTTCCCAACGTGGTGCCCCCTGGCGCCTATCCTGGTGCCCGCCATGTGCTTTTAGAAAGTGGGTGGGGCTTTCCCCCCAGCTGAGCTTCTGATTGGCTGTGCAGCTTAAAAGGCATCCTGTTAAACAGAGCCTCGGCCGGAAATGTTGAAACATTGCTATTGGAGTTGTAGATAACCTCCATTCCTGACATGTTGCGGCAGCCGTTTTGTGACTGGCTCCACCTCCCATGGCAGCCATTTTGTGATAGTGCCCACTGCCCTTTGTCAGAATGTCAAAGATGCACACACGTACAAAAAGGCTAAGAACCCCTGATGTAAACCATTAGCCAGTAACCAATGACAGACTTTTTAAAATAGAAAGGGGGGGGAATACATATTCTCTCCCCCTGCTTCCAAAATTGCTTGGAAGCCAAAACATCCAAAGCAAAACAAGTGGGAAATTTGTTTTCTTTTATTTAGTTTCTTTATAGCCTGCCATTCTTGATGAGACTCGAGGGGAGGGGCCGTGGCTCAGTGGTAGAGCATCTGCCTGAAGTGTTGCGAACCCCCAGGTGGTGGCTGGTGATCTCCTGGGATGATGACGAATCTTCACGCTATGGAGGTCAGCTCCCCTGGGAAAAATGGCAGCTTTGGAAGGTGGACTCTGTGGCATGACCCACCCTCAGCCCTGAGAGACTGAATAGCCATTCTGGGGCTTGCAAGCCCCTGTTTTTGCCTGCCTGCCCTTCCTGGTGGAGCTATTTCCTTCCTCTGTCGCTGCCACCACTCACTGTATTGACACCGTCTTCCTAGAGGGGCAGTGAGACCCCTGTGGCTGATCCCCCAACTCGACGAAGTGGATACTTCAATCTTTGGGTGCCCCCTGGAAAGTCGGTAACCCCTCCGATTGGGGCCCATTTGGGTTCCCTGGCCTCCCTTTGCCTCTGGTAACGTGCTGAGCAGGGAGGACTAGGTGGTCAAGGCACTACCAGGCTTTATAACTCAGTTAAATATAACTATGTACAAGTTAGGGACAGAAAATAAACTCGGGCACTTCAACACAACCTGGGCAGAAAATAAACACGATCTAAATGCAATTCCTCTGTCCCCTACACACACCCTCTCTGTAGTGGGTGGCTGCAGGCCAGGATTTGATTTCTCACTCCTCGTTGTTGGAGAGGAATTCCAGCCCTTCACTGGACCCTCCTGGCTGTCCACCACGATTTATAGTTGCCTGGCCTGACCATGGAGTGTTGGTGGCAGGAGTCCCACCTTTACACACCCCTTGAAGCTACTGTTCAAACTCAGGCGAGGGCCAAGACTAAAAAAACTCCCAGGAGGCCCAAGCCTTTATCTGCCTGGCTCCACCCCGGGGTGGGTCCCTACTTTCCCGCACTTTTCCCCTAAAGCTGCTGGGAAGTGTAGGCAGGGAGGTATGGTTGTTCCACTGTTCCCTATGGAGCACTGCCCCCCACCCCCTCAGAAGGACTACCAGACTGGCATCCATTTTAAAACTAAACTGCCGCCTCTGCTTGGCAGCCATTTCGTTACAGACTCTATAGCGTTCTATGGCATTCAACACAACTGAAGTCCTTCCCCTGCTCAAACCCCACCCTCCTCAGGCTCCACCCCTCACATCTCCAGGCAATGCTCCCTCTAAGCTATGGAGTCCTGTGAGGAAAAATTCTACTATGTGAGCTACTGGCGTTCAAGTTATGAGCGAGCAATTTGGCTGCTGCATACATTAGCTTGCTCTGGAGCCCTCCTTCCTGAGCTAAGACACAAATGTGTGAGCCGGAGGCTAAAAAACTGTGAGCTAGCTCAGACTAACTCAGCTTAGAGGGAACACTGTCTCCAGGTATTTCCCAATCTGGAGTGGGCAACTCTACCTGTTTGGCATGCAGGTCTCAGGTTCAATCCCCCGCATCTCCAGCTAAAAGAACCAGGCAGTAGCTGATGCGAAAGACCCTGGAGAGCCACTGCCGGTCTGAGTAGATAATACTAACCTTGATGGACCAAGGGATCTGATTCAGTAGACGGCGGCTTCCTATGTTCACAAGGCGGATTGTGGAGTGAGCAAACGGGAGAAAAATGCAGTCCCACAGCATAAGCTATTCTAAGAACGATGCTATAGGATTTGGAGTACAAAAATTCAAAGATAATGCGAGCCGCACTGAGAGCTGCAAAGTGCCCAAGGCAAAGGTATTGTGCGAGCGTTGCAGAATACAGGATTATAAAGGAATAAGACAATGCGGTAAACACCAGATGATACCTACAATAAAAGACATTATCAGCCGTAATCACTGCAGTAAACCACAGGCCTATTCTCATATGAAGGTGTCCTCCTGGACTGTCCCATCTTACTATATTACTGATTCCATTATAAGAATGCCCTGAACATTTCCATTTTGCAGTTCTGGGCTCCTCGCAGCTCAGTTCAGAACTGGCTTGATATTTATGACAATCCTGTGCAAGCATTTGGAAATGGCTCCTTTGTCTTCCAAGTTTCATGCATGTGCACCAAAGATGGTGCATGTATGTGCATTACGGTATTACTGTTAGAGTATACTTCAGATGTGTGATTTTAAAAGCTGAAGTAACGCCCCAATATGTCAACACCTCTTGGTATTGTCAACTGCAAACTGCAGACCCATTTAGAAAGTTCATTTAAGTCCTTTCCGCACTTGGATCTCATCCCCGGTTTTCTCAGAGTTCAACTCGACGACACAATACCTTGCATTTATCCCCGGTTATAACATTATCCATTTATCCTGGGACAAGCAAAACTGGGATGACCTCAATGTAATGTAGAAACAAAAAATACCCCAAGATAATTACAGGGGTGAACTCGAGTGTAGTGTAGAATGTAAAAATACCCCAAGATAATGACAGAGGTGAACTTGAGTGTAGTGTAGAACGTAAGTTTGGGGATTTAAGGTCTAGTGCAGGTTGAACCAGGATTTAAGGTCTAGTGCAGAATCAGTTTCATAGGAATCAATGGCATATCGACTGATGGGTTCAGCAGGTGAAAGTAACTTAGATTTCTTACCAAGGTTGTTGCTGTTACCCATCTCCAACCCCTTGCTCTGTGTTCAGACTCCACCCCCAGGGATGTTCCCCACCATGCTTCTCACTCCCCTGGCCTCTGACCAGGAGGGGATGGGGATTGTGGGCAATCTCATCCTCCTCCAAGCCCCCTGCCCCCTCTAGAGTAGATGTCCTACTTGGTCACCTCTCACCCTGTTAGTAAGCAAGCGTGGCATGCTGTCCATACTCCCTGCTCATTTTTGGTCACTCATGAGATTGTCAGTGTGGGGTTTTTTGCTAGGCAAATATTTTGTGTGTGTTTCATTTCTGTGATTTAATGTGGGGATTTATTACGTCTGTTGCTGTGGTTTAAAATGTAGGTCTCTAGAGTAAGAAGCGGGGGCTGGATGGGTGAATGTAGTGTGTTATGACTGGGTGTTAGCTGTACCCTCGGGGTTGACTGGGTTGATTCAGACAGGTGAGTGTGGGAGGGAAAAGGAGGGAGCTGAGTGGGTGAAGAGGTCAAGTGAGGTTGTGTGGAAACTGAGAGATATCAGTGTTCTTTGTGTGGAAGTGATTAGCTTAGGCGGCAAGTGAGGAAAACAAGCCTTTGAGGCTGGGCCTATTTAAGGAACTTGAAGGAAAGGAGAACTGTGCCCACCTTGAAACCATTATGCTTCTGAACCATACTGAAACTATTGCACTGTTATACTTCTAAATAAACTCTGTTTATGTTCTAAGTAAAAACAACTGTTTTATTTAGCTTAAAGGATCCCCTGTTACCTCAGAGTCACCCTCACATGTTGGACATTCTGTCATTCTGTCAGAGATAACTAAGCCACGCAGTTCTTTGGGCTCAGCTAAGAAGTCTAACAGGAAGCAGAGGGGAAGAAAGGTGACTCATTTGAAATGTGGCGTCGGAGGAGAGTTCCACGGATACCATGAACAACCCAAAAAGTCAAGTAAGCGGGCTGTAGATCAAAGCAAGCCTAAACTATTCCTGGAGGCTAAAAAGACTAAACTGAGGCTATCGTACTTTGGTCACATTCTGAGAAGACAAGACTCACTGGAAAAGACGACAGTGCTGGGGAAAGTTGAAGGCAGCAGGAGGAAAAGAGGGAGACCCAACAGGAGACGGGTGGACTCCATCAAGGAAGCCACAAAGACCCTCAGTATGCAAGACCTGAGCAAGGCTGTTAACAAAGGACATTTGGGAGGACATTCATTCATAGGGTTGCCATTAGTCAAAAGTGACTTGACAGCACTTAATACACACACAGACACAAAGTCTAAGGCAAGAGCCTTCGGTGGCAGTGAAAATAAGTAACAAATGCCGCGGACGGCAAGGAGGCAACGTAACACACATCATCAGAGAACACTAAGAAAGAAAAAGAAGAGATTGGACCTATAACCTGCCCTTCACTACCTGAGGGAGTCTCAGAGCGGCTTACAATCTCCTTTCCCTTCCCCTCCCCACAACCACAGACACCCTGTGAAGTAGGTGGGGGCTGAGAGAGCTCTTTCGAAGACTGATCTTGAGAGAAGAGCTCTGAAAGAACTTGTGACTGGCCCAAGGTCACACCAGTAGTTGCATGTAGAGGCATGGGGAATCAAACCCAGCTCTCCCAGATTAGAGTCCACGCTCCTAATCACTATACTACACCAAACTGTCAGTCTCAGAAAGGGGTGAAACATTACGGTCAGCTTTTCCAAAAGGCCAGGAGTTTCCCAGTGACTGCAACAGCCTTTCCCCTGCGTGCCTGTCTTGTCTGGACCCAGCTTCCACTGCCCAGATGTTGTCCAGCACGTCAAAAATGAGTTCCACCCCTCCTATAGCAGCCACAGGTCAGGGGTGAAACAATACTCCTTCTCAGACACCAAGACTCCTCACGGCTGCCGCTTCATATACACTTTCTTGCCATTATTCTGTACCAGCTTGATTTCATGCCTGGTTTGGTTTGATCCAGCTAAAACCATGGGTTCCTGAAAAGGAATGGGTTGATATACTTGGGGAAAATAAGAGCGAGAAAGAGAGGCCGATAGGATTAAGGAAGAAAACCAGACAGGAACACGTCTAGTCGGCGGCCTGATGCGGTTGCAAAAAAAGGTTAATGCGATTTTAGACTACGTCAATGGAAGCTTAGTATCGAAAAGTGATAACTCCCCTCTTCTCCGTGTTGGTTAGACTTTGTCTGGAGTCCTTCACCCAATCCTGGGCCCTGCATTTTAAGAAGGATGTAGACCAGGGGTATTGAACTCATTTGTTATGAGGGCCAGATCTGACATAAACGAGACCTTGTTGGGCCGGGCCACGTGTGTCATAAAATGTAATGCCAGGTAGCGGAGATATCTATATATCTAATAGCCAAGTTGCCCCCTCCGTGCGGGTATCTAAATCTGCACATCGGGGGCACTTAGGGGGCAAACAGATTTTCCTGCACATCTGGGGCAATCCCCAGATGTGCAGAAAAATCTGAAATCTATAAAAAACTATAGGGGGGATACTTAAATCCCCCCAAAAGTAAAAGCGCATTCCCTGCGCATGCTCAGAGAACACTCTGAGAACTGGCTCGCTGCCGCTGCCACTGTGAGGCAGGAGAAGGCTTGGCGGGCTGGCGGTCGTGAACTGTTCAGGCCTCACTGCCCACTCAGGAGGGGGGGTGGAGGGAGAAAGCTTGGCGGGCCGGCAGCTGTGAGCCACTCAAGCCTCGCTGTTGGGGGGGGAAGAGGGAGAAGGCAGGGCTCACCTGCTGCTGCTGCTGCTTCTGTAGGCTGGGAGCTGTGGGGAATACTTCCCCATCCGCGAGTATCGCGGGTCCCACTTCTTGTAAACTTTATAAAGGACAAAAGCACAAAGGTTTTTTTAAAAAAACTTAAAATAAAATCATGCTTAAAACATCAGCACTCTTGCAATATTTTGTTTATTTAACCGTGTCTGATAACTGACACCTCTTGCTCTGAATTATTGCATCAAAATCTCTGTGCTGTTGCAGTCTTGAGTATGCTGTTCAGGTGTGTATCTGTAAGCTGCAAACCTACGATGATGCAGCAGCAGCAGCAGCAGCAGCAAAACTGGAAGAAGAAGCAGAAGACAGCCAGTTCCACTGCAGGCCTGATAGGAGCCCTCTGGGGGCCTGATCCTGCCCCTGGGCCACATGTTTGACACCCCTGATGTAGACAAACTGCAACAGGATTCACAGGAGGGTGGTTAAGATGGTTGAAAGTCTTACAAGAAGAAGATGGAATTGAAAACAGAAGACAGAGGAAGGACATAGGCTTGCTCTTCAGAAAGGATGTCTAATGGGGAGGGGCTAAGGCTCAATGGAAGGGCATCTGCTTGGCATGCAGAAGGCCCCAAGTTCAATCCCTGCCATCTCCAGTTTAAAGAATCAGGGAGTAAGTAATGGGAAACACCTTGATCTGAGGCCCAGCTGACTGGTTGGACATCTGCTTGGCACGCAGAAGGTCCCAGGTTCAGTCCCTAGCATCTCCAGTTAAAAGGACCAAGTTGTAGGCCTGAGACCCTTGAAGATCTGTTGCCAGTCTGAGTAGACAATACCGACCTTGATGTATCAGTGGTCTGATTCCGTATAAGGCAGCTTCATGGGTGTGATCATCTAGAAGAGGGCAAAGACCTGTTATCTGCTGCTCCAGAGGGCAAGGGTAGAGCAAACAGAGGGCAGATTTCAGAGGAGCATTAGCAGAACCTTCCTTCAGTTGCTTGGGTCTGGGGCTCGCCCTTATGAGGGGTCTTCAAGTGGAGGCTGGACAGCGATTTGTAAGGAACATTCTGGGTTTGGATTTCCTGCACCGGGCAGGGGGTTCAACTAGAAGGCTTTTAAAGCTCCTTACAATTCGAGGATTCTATGTGGAAGCAGTGATGCGAGAACAGGGTTTGATTCCCCGCTCCTCCCCATGCAGCTGCTGGGTGACCTTGGGCAAGCCATAGTTCTCTCAGAGCTGTTCTCTCAGAGCTCTCTCAGCCCCACCTACCTCATGGGGTGTCTGTTGTGGGGAGAGGAAGGGAAGGTAATTGTAAGCCACTCTGAGACTGAGTGAAGGATGGGGCACAAATCTCCTCCTCCTCTTCTTCTTTTTCTTCCTTGGGGGGGGGGCACCAGCCATCTTTCCAAAGGCTGCCCATACCTGGGGCAGCCCCATTTCTCTCTCCCTCAAAATCTTCAACTTTTCCCCTTCCCTCAACCAGCTCTACTATAGCCCTCATTCTTGCACTGCCACAGGAGGTGGTGGCAGCTACAAGCATGGATGGCTTCAAGAGGGAATTAGATAAACATATGGAGCAGAAGTCCATTCGTTGCTATTAGCCACAAGGTATAGATAGGAACTCTCAGTCTGGGGCAGGTGATGCACTCTATTCTTGGTGCTGGAGGGGGCAGCAGTGGGAGGGCTTCTAGTGTCCTGGCCCCACTGCTGGACCTCCTGATGGCACCTGGTATTTTTGGCCACTGTGTGACAGAGTGTTGGACTAGATGGGCCATTGGCCTGATTCAACATTGGCTTCTCTTATGTCCTTATGTTCTTATTTTGTTCTTTTTCTGTGCTCCTGGGCCCAGAAAGAGAAATTGGGTTCATTCTTGGTTTTGGGTTTTTTGTTTTTTTGGTTTTTTTTCCACTGATGCAAGAAGCAATTTCCAGAACTCTCATCTCAAAAGAAAAGCCTCGTTTTCGTGTTTATTACCAAATTCGTTTAGGGGGACTTATGTGGAAATTTCTGCAGAACTCGAAAAACAATAAGATGTTCAGTGATTACACCCAACGTCTCCGTTGTAAACGGCAAAAAAAGAAGGATAGACAATAAACATCTAATCTCTTTCGAAACCATTACGGAGAAAGATAAACTTGATTATAATCTAAATTTGTTTAAACTTCAGGCATCCCGGGTTTTTTATAGCCAAGAGTCCCGATCCAGAGTCATTATGCTTAAATCTCAATGAAACTCAAGTTTGCCAGGATTTCAGCGGGTCTGCCTCTTCTTGCATAAGAGACGTGATTGGGTTTTTTTTCCCCCTTACGCTTTTGTAAGGGTTTATCTCCCAAGACTTCTCAGAAGAAGCTGAGGGCCAGTTAATCACACCATCTGGGGTGATGAAATTAGATGTTTTTGATTGGATCAGGGAGTACTTTGGACCGGGGTTCCCCCATTTGGAACCCATGGGTGCCATGAATGACATCCACCAGTACTCCCCCTTGCACCTGCCAAGAATTCAGGAAGTGGGTGGGGTTGTTGGAAGGCAGGGCTTGTCATTGGCTACCTTCATGCAAATGAAAGGTGTTTCCATGGCTGCAATAGCCCCTGCAATCACAGCCCCTGGAGAATCAGGAGGACCAATAAGCACCCAAGACTGTGCTTCCATCTTCCCTTCAAGAGAGCCAGTTTGGTGTAGTGGTTAGAAGTGCAGACTCTAATCTGGGAGAACTGGGTTTGATTCCCCACGCCTCCACTTTCACCTGCTGGTGTGACCTTGGGTCGGTCACAAGTTCTCTCAGAGCTGTTCTCTCAAGGGCAGTTCTCAAGTGAGCTCTCTCAGCCCCACCTACCTCACAGGGTGTCTGTTGTGGGGAGGGGAAGGGAAAGGAGATTGTAAGCCGCTCTCAGACTCCAGGTAGTGAAGGGCAGGGTATAAATCCAATCTCTTCTTCATTTTCTTCTTCAGTCTCTTTCTCCCTCCCTCTCGGGGTTCACTTCCTCTCTTTTTTATTTCTCCTTCTGCTGTTCTTCTGTAAAGTGAGGAGGAGGTACCATGTTTGGCTCCGCCTCCTCTGGAAACCATTTGAGGTTTGGCCCTGCCTACTGCCGAAGCCATTTTGGGGTGGCGTTCACCACTCCATCTAAAAGAGAAAGACAGCCAATGTGGTGTGATGGCTGAGCATTGGGGTTAGTATCTGGAAGACCCAGGTTCGAATCCCCACTTGTGCTATGGAAGCTTGCTGGGTGAGCTTGGGCCAGTCACTTTCCCTCAGAAAACGAGACTCATGCCTACATCAATTCAGAAAGCACACCAAAAGACCATGAGATGGTGCAGCGATTGGAAGTTAACCAAAATGAGCAGAGGGTATCCAGGCCAGAATGGACAGCTGGGATAATATCGTTTGGCAGGAAGGTCAGTTAACTGTCCTGGTTGGATATTATCCCTCCCCTGCCAGGACATTCTCTACTCATTAGCCCTCTGGTTGCCCTCTGTTCCGGAGAATTAATTCACACTGGGAGGCCCCCGAATAAAAAGTCAGATCCAAAAGTTTACAGCCGCTCCTGACGATCAGAAATTATTCTGTTGAAAGCTTTCATGGCCAGAGTTCATTAGTTGCTGTAGATATTCCGGGTTGTGTGGCCGTAGTCTTGGCATTGCAGGTTGACGTTTCGCCAGCAGCTGTGACTGGCATCCTCAGAGATATAACACAGAAAGATGGAGGACTCTCTGTGTCAAGGTGAGCAGAAAAATGGAAGGCAGGTAATTTATATCTACCCTGGTAAGATATAACCTTATGCCCCACCCCACCTTCCAAGGTAGATATAAATTACCTGCCTTCCATTTTTCTGCTCACCTTGACACAGAGAGTGCTCCATCCTTCTGTGTTATACCTCTGAGGATGCCAGTCACAGCTACTGGCGAAATGTCAGGTGCTACAATGCCAAGACCACGGCTACACAACCCGGAAAATCTACAGCAACTAAAGAAATCATTCTGTTTGCGTGCGGTGCATGTGCCAACAGTTGCAAACAGTGGGGTTACAAAGACGTTGTTAGGCCGAGTCTTGATTAGTAAGTTTTCTTACCGTGTATTAATAATGCAGGGGAGATGCAAATTAACTCGAAGGAATCAAGTGCCACAGCGGCGTCGGCGTGATTCAATTCTGGGATTAGTTTTCGAAGTTCTCCTAATTAAATCGGAAATCAGGAAGAGCGGCTCATAGGGCAGAGTAAACAATGACGGGGAGATCTGCTTCTCCTTACGCTCCTCAAGTGTCTGCCCTGCAATCACTCAGAGCGGAGGTGTATTTTTAATGCAAAATGTGATATTTTATGTGGTTGTTGCCATGTTTGCCGTTCCCGGTTTCCTCAGGCTGCCTGCGGTCCTGACATTTATGAATCCCACAAGGAGATCTCTAGACGGTTCCTTTGCCAAGGCCAGGATTTTAGGGATTCTGTTCCAGTTGGCATGTCTTGCGTGCATTTTTTCAGGAATGCGGGGAGGAAATTGCCTGCAGTGTCAGAACTCTCTGATGCAAGAATAAGCAAGCAAAACTGTTCAGACTTGATCAGCCAGGGTCCTGGTCATACGTGCCAGATAATGTGGGGGTGGGGGGAAGGCAAGGCTATTTGTCCTGTAGTGATTTGATGTGCCACTGCGCGATCAGACCCAATTCTTTGCCACCTATTTCCGGTGTACTTCAACGAGGGATCACTGATGTAATGGGAGCACGCCGGTGTGATCAAATGGAGACGTCCATCTGCGGCCCGTCACAAACCCGTTTGCTACTGCACTTTCCCAGGTATTTTTTAACTCTGCTTCTTCGGAGGGGTGAGACGGGTTGGTGACGGGTGCGGGATGCTTGCTAGATGTTCCCGTGTGATCGCACCCATAAAATCCGCCTGGCATTCGTGCCTCTCGCGCTGCTAATTCTGTGTGTGATCAGAGCCCAGGTCTGGGAGTCAGACTTATGTTTCAGTCTCTTGGAATTCAGAGGATCCCTGGTTTTGTTGGCGGGATGCCTGGATATTGGATGGTGCTGCATCTCTCTCAGTGTGTATTATCTCCTTGAGTGGGATGTCTCTCTCTTGGTCTTAATTGGGAGCTGCCCTCTGACCCCTCCCGAGAGCCAGTTTGGTGTAGTGGTTAAGTGCACGGACTCAAAAACCAGGAGAACCGGGTTTGATTCCCCACTCCTCCACTTGCAGCTGCTGGATGACCTCGGGCAAGCCATAGTTCTGTCAGAGCTGTCCTTGAAAGAGCAGTCCTCTCAGAGCTCTCGTAGCCCCACCTACCTCAGAGGGTGTCTGTTGTGGGGAGGGGAAGGGAAAGGAGGTTGTAAGCCACCCTGAGACTCCAAGTGAAAGGCGGCATTTAAATCCAATCTCCTTCTCCTCCTCCTCCTCCTCCTCTTCCTCTTCCTCTTCTTCTTCCTCTCTCTCAATGAACTTTGTCCTTCCCCATCCTTCACATGGCTCTGCATTGGAGTCCTTCCCCCATTCTTTACATGGCTCTGCACTGGAGTCAAACATCTCTCCAGGTCTCTCCTGTAGAAACAATCCCTCATATTTCCTTACACATGATGCCAGATCTAGCTGGCCGCTAGTGATAGGGAAAGAACTCTTTAGATTAGGCTTCTCTCTCTCCTTTTCACTGCAGCCTGAATGAGAACTGGATCTACTTGAATAAATGTAAATTTACTTTTTTTGCAGTACATTTATTGGAAGATTTATTTACCGCACTCAGTATTATATTTCTATGACTAGGCAAGCTCTCCTGTAGTAACCAAACATCCCAATAGGTTTCTATCCTTTTCTTGCCCTTCTGTGCATCTTGAAATGTTGTAATCCTGTTGATTTCTGTAGTCTGGAGATAAGCTGTAATTCTGGGGGAACCCTAGTTTATGTGTGTGTCCACTTCACTGGGTGCTCCTGAGTTAAGAACATAAGAAGAGCCTTGCTGGATCAGACCAGTGGTCCATCTAGTCCAGCATCCTTCCTGTCTCACACAGTGAGCTACCAATTCCTCTGGAGGGTCAACAACAGGGCATAGAGACTGAGGCCTTCATGAGAACATAAGAACCCTGCTGGATCAGACCAGTGGTCCATTCTCGTCCATCATCCTGTCTCACACGGTGGCCAATCATTTCTTCTGGAGGGCCAACAACAGGGCACAGTGGCTAAGGCCTTCGTAAGAACATCAGAAGAGCCCTGCTGGAGCAGACCAGTGGTCCATCTAGTCCAGCCTCCTGTCTCACACAGGGACCAATCAACTCCTCTGGAGGGCCAACAACAGGGCAGAGAGGCCGAGGCCTTCATAAGAAGAGCCTTGCTGGGTCAGACCAGTGGTCCAGCATCCTGTTTCACACAGTGGCCAACCAGTTCCTCTGGACAGCCAACAACAGGACATAGAGGTCAAGGCCTTCCCCTGATGTTGCCTCCTGGTATTCCAAAGCTTTACTGCTTCTGAATGTGGATGTTCCCCTCAGTCACACCACGGTTACTAACCACTGATAGACTTATACTCCACAAATCTGTCTAATCCCCTTTGAAACCCGTTTATTCAGTGCCTCTGAATGTGGAGGAGTTCTAGTACCATGGGAGAGGATAGAGAAAAGTCCCACCCATCCACTTTCTCCAGTCCCAATCCAAGACCTTGGGTGATCTCCTTGGCGTCCTTCCTTTGAGGAAGACGGGAGACTGCCACCTAGTGGATTCTTCCCAGAAGGAGCAGGTCTTCTCCTTCAGTGTGATTTTCCTGCCCACTGCCTTTTGCCAAGGCAATCGTGGCTTAGCCGTTCTCTGACTCATGGCTCCGTAGGCTGCTCAGAGATACTTAGTGGGACAAAAGCCAGGTGAGGAACACGTTGAGTTACATCAGTCCCGTTTTCCTTCTAGTGGCATGTGCTCTTGGCAAAGCCAACGCGCGGCAGCATGCGACAGAACGGGAGAGCCCTCGAGAGCTGGTGTCAGCACGGGGTGGTCGAGCCAAGCCGGCTTTTCCAGATGCATCAAGGCTATTAGCTGGAGCTGAATAATAGATAGGAGATGAGGGGCGGGGGAATCCCATCTGAATGGGAAGACGTTGTCCTTGGACACCTTCTGTCTGGTGGAGTGGTTAAGTGCGCGGACTCTAATTTGAGAGAACCGGGTTTGATTCCCCGCTCCTCCACTTGCAGCTGCCGGATGACCTTGGGCAAACCATAGTTCTGATAGGAGCTGTCCTTGAAAGGGCAATCTTGGAAAGAGCTCTCTCAGCCTCACCTACCTCACAAGGGGAGGGGATGGAAAAGGAGTTTGTAAGCCACTCTGAGACTCCCAAGTGAAGGGCGTGGTATAAATCCAATCTCCTCCTCCTCCTCCTCCTCCTCTTCTTCTTCTTCTTTTTCCTCTTCCTCTTCTGAGGCTCATTCATCATTCCAAGCTCTTAGCTTTCTTAGCTTGGGCAGCTGTGTTCCAAAAAGCCTCCCAAACCATCCCCAGCACTCTCTCCAGCGATATTTACTGAGGGTTGGCTCCATAGCAGGCCATATGTGGTCCTTGAATCTGGAGCAGGTTCCTTCTCATGGAGCATTTGCATTGTTATAACTGTGAAGGAACAATTTTGGGTGTGCTTCATCACCTTCTGACAGACAGCGATGGTTCTGAGGCTGGAATAATGGGGGGGAATCAGTACATTTTATGAGGGGGGAAACGGGGGGCGTAAGAACATCAGAAGAGCCCTGCTGGATCAGACCAGTGGTCCATCTAGTCCAGCATCCTGTCTCACACAGGTGCCTTGACCAGTTCCTTTGGACAGCCAACAACAGGGCATAGAGGCCGAAGCCTTCATTAGAAAAGCCCTGCTGGATCAGACCAGTGGTCCATCTAGTCCAGCCTCCTGTCTCACACAGTGGCCAACCAGTTCCTCTGGAGGGTCAACAACAGGGCATAGATAAGAGGCTGAGGCCTTCCCTCTGTGTTTCCCTCCTGGCTCTGGGATTCAGAGGATTAGTGTCTCTGAACGTGGAGGTTCCCCTCAGTCACCAGGTCTAGAAGACATTGATAGACTTATCCTCCGTGAATCTATCTAATCCCCCAGATCCTAAAAATGCAATTCCAGCATGTGTTGAGGAACAAATGTGCATGGAATCTGCCCATTAAGGATCCAAACCAGTGCTGAGCAATGAGATCTCAGTGTGGTTCAGTGACTCAGTGGTAGAGCACCTGCTTGGCATGCGGAAGGTCCCGGGTTCCATCCATGGCACCTCCATTTCAAAGGAACATGTAGGAGGCAATGTGAAAGACCTCCTCCTGAGACCCCGGAGAGCCACTGCCAGTCTGAGTAGACAATACTGACTTTGACGGACCAAGGGTCTGATTCAATATAAGGCAGCTTCATGCGCTTCATGCGTCCCATGTGTGATGTTGACTGATAGGACCGGAGTGTCGGCTGACTCTCCACCCGACGGAGGTGCTGAAACCATGCTGCCGAACGGTGCGGAGGCTGGAGTCGTGCAGCCGCGTCAAACCGTCCTTCACAAATTGCTGACAAGCTCGATTCTGTCAGCAGTCTGACGATCCCACTTAAAAGCCATTGATCTCATGCGCTGAAAACAGCAGCAGCTCTTCAAAAATTTATAAGTTATGCTTCGAAACTTGCAAAATGTATTCTTCTGCTGCCAGGGGCTTTGGCTTGGGGCGGGGGTGCTTTAGATATGGAAATTGGAGAGGGTTGTGCAGTAGGCAGCTGAAGGACTAAATCCGGCAGTGGGGAGCTTTGGAGATGTCCAAAGGTGGGAAGCATAAGTGTCTCTCTGAACTCCACTAGCACAATATTAGCACAGACTGCCTGGGTGGTTTTGGTGCTCAGCAGAAGTGCGTGCGTACCAGGATATGCTCATTTCCTGAGTATGGCGGGAGGAGGAGGAGAGAAACCAAGATTAAAGAAGGGAGGAGGAGGAGGAGGTTGGATTTGTACCCCACCCTTCACTTGGAGTCTTAGAGCAGCTTACAATCTCCTTTCCCTTCCCCTCCCCGCAACGGACACCCTGTGAGGTGGGTGGGGCTGAGAGAGTTCTTTCAAGGACTGCTCTTGAGAGAACAGCTCTGAGAGAACTTGTGACTGACCCAAGGTCACACCAGCAGCTGCCTGTAGAGGCGTGGGGAATCAAACCCAGTTCTCCCAGATTAGAGTCCGTGCTCCTAACCAATACACCAAACAGGAGGAGGAGGAGGAGGAGATTGGATTTATACCCCACCCTTCACTTGGAGTCAGAGCAGCTTACAACCTCCTTTCCCTTCCCCTCCCCACAACAGATACCCTGTGAGGCAGAAGGAGGAGGATGAGATTGGATTTATACCCCACCCTTCACTACCCGAAGGAGTCTCAGAGCAGCTTACAATCTCCTTCCCCTTCCCCCTCCCCGCAACAGACACCCTGTGAGGCAGGTGGGGCTGAGAGAGCTCTTTCAAGGACTGCTGTTGAGAGAACAGCTCCAAGAGAACTTGTGACCGCCCCAGGGTCACACCAGCAGCAGCCTGTGGAGTAGTGGGGAACCCAGATTAGAGTCCACGCTCCTAAATACTACACCAAACTGGCTCTCCTTTTTTCAGGATGAGCTGATAGTGAGATTTATATCTCTGCCGAGTGGCAGCTGATTTATGGCGAGCCCACAGGGTTTTCACCACTAGAGCAGTTCAGAGGCGGTTTGCCATTGATGGCCTCTGCATAGTGCCCCTGGACTTCCTTGGTGGCGACCCTACTGAACCCCAATCACAATTCCTTTGTTTGCAGCATCCCCAAGCTTCGTCCCGAGTATGAAGAAACCCGAAAAGAAACTTGACCTAGAACTGCCACAAAATCTGGCAACGTCTCCAGTACGAAACCTACAACGGTCCAAGGGGTGGTTGCAGGATACCTCTAGGACAGTGTGGAAACAGACGTCAACTCTCCCGAGTTAATTAAGGCAGCAAAAAAAGCCAGCCCCACAAAACCCCATAATGTGTCGACATCTTCTGGGCCCGAGTTCCCTGCCAGCACAACTTCCAGGCCTGCTACGATTGCTCTTTGGAAAGTCAGCTCCGGTTAGACAATGCGGTTGGCAGCGCTGGTGATTAAGATGGATCCCGTCACCCAAATGGGTAGTGACGGAACTGTCATGAGTCTTTCCCCTCTAATAACGGGAAGGAGGAAGATAAATGTTGCTTCTGTTTTGCCTCCCCGACTCGCCGTCTCTCCCTTGACACTTTTGAAAAAGTAAGGATTAACTCGGAGGACCTTGGAGGTGCAAAACACAGGGGTGGTGGCAGCCCTGTAGCCAGGAAATGTTCGGGGGGGGGCACGTCCCCCAGTGTGCCTACATCACTTCTGGAAGTGACATAGCCACATGGGGGGGGTTACGCTCTGGGGAAGCAAGTCCCAGTAACATCCAGTGGGCTTGCTTTCAAGGAAGAAGAAGAAGAAGAAGAAGAAGAAGAAGAAGAAGAAGAAGAAGAGGAGGAGGAGGAGGAGGAGATTGGAAAATTGTTATAAAATGATGTATAGATGTTACATGACACCAAAAAAAATTGCTTATATAAATGAGAATATGTCTAACAAATGTTGGAAATGTAAGAAAAAAGAGGGCTCGTTTTACCATATGTGGTAGACATGTGAAAAAGCAAGTGCTTTTTGGACTGAGATTCATACTGAAATTCAGAAATTCTTGGAATGTACTTTGAAAAAAGAGCCAGAAATGTTACTCTTAGGACTTAAATTAGAAGAAGTCAAAATGGCAAAGAGAACCTTGCTATGGTACTTAATTTCAACCGCAAGAATGACTTATGCTCAGTTCTGGAAGCAGGAGCAGGTACCTGACAAACGGGAATGGATAAAGAAAATGATTTTTATGATTGAAATGGACAAGTTGACAAGAAAACTTCACGGAAAAGAAGATGAAGAATTTTTAGCAGATTGGAAAGACTTTAAAGATTATTTAGAACTTAATTGGGATGTGAAAAATAGATTGCTCTGTTTTGATAATTTATAAGAATAGAAGTGTTGTAAGAAAAGGAATTGTAATAGAAAAGTTACCTAATAGTGAAAAATAGAAAAGGAAAATATTGAAAGTTAAGATTTGATTATCGAATATGAATTGAATGTAAGAGAATATTGATAGAAATGTTGATGGGGGCAGAACATCGCTGGAAGCCAGGGGAGAGGGGGGATAAAAATTTCTAGAAAAGGATATGTTAAGAATTGGTTGTTAAATATGGAACATGTTATTATATCCTGTTAATAAATTTTCTTTTTTTTTAAAAAAAAGAAGAGATTGGATTTATACCCCGCCCTTCACTACCCAAGGGAGTCTCAGAGCGGCTTACAAATCTCCTTCCTCTCCCCACAACAGACACCCTGTGAGGCAGGTGGGGCTGAGAGAGCTCTTGACAGAAACTGCTCTTTTATCAAGAACAGCTCTTATCGGAACTATGGCTTGCCCAAGGTCATCCAGCCAGGTGCAAGTGGAGGAGTGGGGAATCAAACCCGGTTCTCCCAGATTAGAGCCCGCGCACTTAACCACTACACCGAACTGGCTGGCACCTCCACGGGAGACGTGGGCTTTGCTCCGAGGCAGATGTGGGCCAGGTGATTTCCCCGTATCGTCTTCCCCACGTCGCTTCTCTAAGGGGCAAACTGGGGGGGGGGCGGGGATTGCTAAACAGAGACCAAAGGAGCCCAGGCTCTTGGAATGCTGGGGAGGGGAAACAAAGAAGCCGACAACAAGGAGGGACACAGTCACAATGAGAGAAACCAAAACCAAAACTGTGTACAAACCACAAATCATCACGAAAGTATATAATATCGTTCATATGCAAAATTATCTCAGACCAAGTCAACGCTACATCAAAAATGGAAATTTATTCCATACGCTACAAAGAATAAACTCACAGCTAGGCGGTGTTCACACAGGATACACCTACCACAGTGCGTGTATGAAAAGTCCCGTCATAAGTGAACAACTCTACGTATAAATCCTTTCCCAAAGCAGGTGAAAACTGCACTGTCTTGTCAATTTCCTCGAGGAAAAAAGTTCACCAGTACTTGAAGGGAAAAAATCATCCATCCGTAGGTTCCATCAATGCTTCACGCGTCTCCTAGCTATATCTTGGAGAAACAACGGCTGAGGGGTGACATGATCAAGGTTTATAAGATTATGCATGGGATAGAGCAGGTAGAGAAAGAGGTACTTTTCTCCCTTTCTCACAATACAAGAACTCGTGGGCACTCCATGAAATGGCTGAGCGGTCGGGTTAGGACGGATAAAAGGAAGTACTTCTTCATCCAAAGAATGATTAACACTTAGAATTCACTGCCACAGGAGGTGGTGGCGGCTACAAGCATGGACGGCTTCAAGAGGGAATTAGATAAACATATGGAGCAGAGATCCATCAGTGGCTATTAACCACAAGGTATAGATAGGGACTCTGGGGCAAGTGATGCTCTGTATTCTTGGTGCTTGGGGGGATCTACAGTAGAAGGGCTTCTGGAGCTCTGGCCCCACTGGTGGACCTTCTGATGGCACCTGGTATTTTTGGCCACTGTATGACTAGAGTGTTGGACTGGTTGGGCCATTGGCCTGGTCCAACATTGGCTTCTCTTATGTTCTTATGTTCTTATTATGGTATGAACTAACTTGATAACCTACTATCTGATTCTTAACTGGAGATGCCGGGCATTGAATCTGGGACCTTCTGTGTGCAAAGCAGAACCTCTTCCACTGAGCCATGGCCTCTTTCTTTTCACTAATGCACCACAACCTGTATAATTCCTTCTGTGTTTCATAGTATCCCAAAAATCAAGATAAAACAGTAGGGAGAACCACGTACGAGAAGAGAGAGAGAAGACGAGATTGGATTTATACCCCACCCTTCACTGCCTGAAGGAGTCTCAGAGTGGCTTACAATCTCCTTTCCCTTCCCCTCCCCATCCACAGACACCCTGAAAGGTAGGTGGGGCTGAGAGAGCTCTGAGAGGACAGCTCGGGAGAGAACAGCTCTGAGAGAACTTATAGCTCACCCAAGGTCACAGCAGTAGCTGCATGTGGAGGAGTGGGGAATCAAACCCAGTTCTCCCAGATTAGAGTCCACATAAGAACATAAGAGAAGCCAATGTTGAATCAGGCCAATGGCCCATCCAATCCAACACTCTGTGTCACCCAGTGGCCAAAAATACCAGGTGCCATCAGGAGGTCCACCAGTGGGGCCAGGACACTAGAAGCCCTCCCACTGTTGCCTCCCCCAGCACCAAGAATACAGAGCATCCATTGCCCCAGCCTGAGAGTTCCTATCTATACCTTGTGGCTAACAGCCACGGATGGACCTCTGCTCCATATGGTTATCTAATTCCCTCTTGAACCTGTCCATGTTGTAGCTGCCACCTCCTGTGGCAGTGAATTCCATGTGCTAATCCACGCTCCTAACCACTACACCTCCTTGAGTTCCTTGGAAGACCAGGTAGGATAGACAGACAAGAAGTTGGCTGCACTGCTGATACTTTTCTGGCATGCTGTGCTAAGTAGCCTTTCCCCCTTTATTTCTGCCGAGCATCTTCCCATCCAAGCCCGGTCCTCACCCACCGCAGACCTTCGTCCCCGGAGAGGGCACAGAAACAGACAAGCTCTTTTCCAAACACAGACAAAGCTCCTAATTATTGAGCCAGTCCCGAAGCAAGACAAAGAGGGTTTGCCAATCAGTCCTCCCATTGTGGTGATTGCGTGAGGAAGACACTTCACCGTTGAAGGAAGGAACGACGTTAAAAGATGCCCTTTCAGCGGCCAGGCCAAAAGAAAAAGAGACTCCTTCTGAACCACTTTTATCCTCTTGGCACAACAGGGCTCTGCGGGCGGGCCCCGGCGTTCTCCCTAAGCTGAGTTAGTGTGAGCCAGCTCACAGGTTTTTAGGCTCCAGTTTGCACATTTTTGCCCTCGCTCAGGAAGGAGGGCTCCAGAGCAAACTAATTTATGCAGCAGCCAAATCGCTCGTTCACAGCTTTAATGCCGGTAGCTGACAAAGTAGAATTTTTGCTCACAAGAAGACTCCATAGCTTAGAGGGGGCACTGGCAGGGACCCCTCAAATACCGGATTGTTTCCGGGAGAGAAACAGTGCCAGTTGCAGAGGAGCCCATGCATAACAAATGCCCTGTTGGGTTAGGGCCGTGGGCCATTAAAATCCAAGGCAAGAGCTGGAGTTGCTAATTGCACCTTGAAGTCCTGAAATGCCGCGTCCAGGAACCCAAAGCAGTGGACTGCCAAACATATGGCCGTTTTCTGAGGTTCAGAGGAGCTGGAGAAGGATAGATGCCCTCTGGAGTCACCCCTTCAGCAGTGAACTCCCCTCAAAATAAGTGCTTCACCTCCCATCAGGTTGCCCACCTCCAGGTGGGTTATCCCAGAATTACAACTGATTCAAGACTACAGAGAAAAGTTCCCCTGGATTGCTAATATAAGTATGGATAAGAACCTGAGTAACAAATGTTGGAAATGTAAAAAAATAGAGGGTTCTTTTTATCATATGTGGTGGACATGCGAGAAAGCAAAAGTATACTGGTCAAATGTTCATTATGAGATGCAGAAAATATTGAAAATCCCTATTAGAAAAAGTCCGGAACTTCTACTCTTAGGTTTGACAATGGAAAAAATCAAGAAAGAAAAGAGAACAGTATTATGGTACATGATCACGTCGGCGAGAATGGCTTTTGCGCAGCAGTGGAAATCGGATAAAGTACCGGATATACAGGACTGGTTAAGAAAACTGCTATTTTTAGCTGAAATTGACAAAATGACTAAAAAATTAAATGGACAAATGGCAGAAGAGTATTTAAATGAATGGGAAGACCTGAAAATATATATGGAAACTGAATATAAAATGAAAGGGAAAATGTATAACCTTGATTCTTATTGAAAATGGAAATATGTTAGATGAGTCAGATTTCTGTATACACAAAATATGTTACCTGGTTTATCGATTGCTATAAGTCTATAATTATGCAGTCGAGTTTCCCGCATTTGGGGAAATCGCAGGGGTCAGCACACCCGGAGTGCAATGGATGAGCCTCACCCTGGGAAAACCTCCTTCGTGATCAAGGAGCTGCGGTGGCTCAAGTGGTTAAGACACTGAACTGCAGGCTGTGGAAGGTCAGTAGTTCAGCAGTTGGAGACCCGGGTGCCGCATGACAGGGTGAGCTCCTGTCTCTAGTTCTAGCTCCTGCCAACCTAGCAGTTCGAAAGCAAGAAATTGCAAGTAGATAAATAGGTACCACTTCGGTGGGAAGGTAACAGCGTTCTGTGCACCTTGGTGTTTAGTCATGCCGGCCACATGACCACGGAAACGTCTTCGGACAGCGCTGGCTCTTCGGCTTTGAAACAGAGATGAGCACCACAACCCTAGAGTCGGATTCGACTGGCTTTCGAGCAAGGGAACCTTTACCTTTATAAGTCTAAACCTGATTACTTTTAAATTTTCTTTGTTATTGGCAATAGCAGTGTTGGAAGCCTATTACGGGGGGAAGGGGGGAAGGGATATAGTTTATAAGTTGTTTTGGAAATTGTGTTTAACAATGTTGAATATATTCCAATAAAAATGTTTGTTATTAAAAAGAAAAAAAAAGTTCCCCTGGAGGAAATGGCCACTTTGGAAGGTGGACTCTCTGGCTTCACATCCCCACTGAACTCTCTCCCCTCCCCAAGCCCCGCCCTCCTCAGGCTCCACCCCCAAATCTCCAGGAATTTCCCAATCAGGAGCTGGCAACCCTAATTTGCTTGGATCACGTCCGTTTCTTCCCTTCTTTCTTTTTTCCCAATGTGCACAAATATTTCCTGCACCTTTCTCGGACACCAAACCCTCCTGGCACTGGGGATATAATATATTATAAAATATATTAAGGTGTACAAGATTATGCATGGGATGGAACAGTTGGAGAAAGAAGTACTTTTCTCCCTTTCTCACAATACAAGAACTTGTGGGCACTCCATGAAATCGCTGACCAGTCGGGTTGGAACGGATAAAAGGAAGTCCATCTTCACCCAAAGAATGATTCACACATGGAATTCACTGTCACAGGAGGTGGTGGCGGCTACAAGCATGGATGGCTTCAAGAGGGAATTAGATAAACACATGAAGCGTGGACCCATGATACCCGCAGGGTGGAGAAGGAGCTCTATGTGGAGGAGGAATCAGCTGCAGGTGAGCCTTCTCCCCTTCTCCCCTGCCCCCTCCTGGCACCAGCGCTGCCGATTCTTCCCCCCAACCCCCCTGGCAGCGATGGTGACACCCACGTGGCTCACAGCCATTGGGCCTGCCAATCCTTCTCCCCCACCCCCGGGCACTGGCAGTGAAATCTGAGTGGCTCCCAGCTGCCAGGGCCCCCGAGCCTTCTTCCGTGCACCCCCACACACACACTAGCAGCAAGCCGTGAGTGGCTCCCAAGCACTGGGCCACAGAGCTTCTGCCCCCCCCAGGGCCGGCTCGCTCACTAGGCGAACTAGGCATTCGTCTAGAGTGCGCCGGCCCTTAGGGGTGCCAAAAGGCCCCGCCCCAACCCCCGCCCCTTCCCCTGGCTTGCCAGCACGCCTTGCAGCTGTGGGGTGCGCCGGCAAGCTGGCGCTCCGACGGAAGGGATGGGGATTTAAACCCCTGTCCCTTCCCTGGCTTGCTGGCATGCCCCAGGGGTGGGCAAGAGGGGGAAGAAGGAGGAGGAGGGGAGCCCTCCCTCAACCTGGGGAGCCCCGGCGGTGGGTGTGTGCCAGAAGGTAGCCCCGCCTAGGGCACAAAAAACCTCAGGCCAGTCCTGTCCCCCCCCCCCATGGCCAGAGAGTTCTCTGTGCATGAGCAGGGAATGCTCTTTTACTTTTGGTGGGATTTAAGTATCCCCCGTATAGTTTTTAAAACTTTTCAGATTTTTCTGCACACCTGGGGACTGCCCCAAGCATGCAGAAAAATCTCTCTCCCACCCCGCCAAGTGCCCCTGATGTGCAGATTTAGATATCCGCAGAGAGGGGGCAACCTGGCTATTAGATATATAGATACAGAGCAGAGATCCATCAGTAGCTATTAGCCACAAGATATAGATAGTTACTCTCGGTCTGGGGCAAGTGATGCTCTGTATTCTTGGTGCTTGGGGAAGGGCAACAATGGGAGGGCGTCTGGAGTTCTGGCCCTGCTGGTGGACCTCCTAATGGCACCTGGTATTTCTGGCCACTGTGTGACATAGAGTGTTGGACTGGATGGGCCATTGGCCTGATCCAACATTGGCTTCTCTTATGTTCCCCTGGAATCTGTTGGCCTCGGAAGTTCTTCATCTACTAGGTGGTAGAGGAGGCAGGGAGCTGTCGGCAGTAGACAATAGGCTTACACTAATGGGTTTAAATTAAGGGCAGAAAGGTACCGACTGGATATTATGAAAAACTTTTTGACAGAGTTCTGCAACAGTGGAATCGGCTGCCTAGGAAGGTTCCCCCTCCCTGGGAGTCTTTAAGCAGTGGCTGGACAAACACTTGTCCGGGATGCTCTAGGCTGATCCTGCATTGAGCAGGGGGTTGGACTAGATGGCCTGAATGGCCCCTTCCGACTCTGTGATTCTGTGATTCTATCTCTCTTCGATGGGGTTAAGAGCAAACGCTCGCATGTTTCCCAGTACTGTTCCTCTGGCTAAATCCTCATCCGATTGTTAAAAATAAAAATGTGTGCATATGTTAGGGTATTTTTAGCCTCGTCGGAGCCAATGGAGATGGCCCGCAGCCACGCTTCGACTGGAAGAGCGTGTTGTTTTTTTTCTCGCCCTCTTGGGTTCAACACAGACATCTTTCAGCAGCATTTCAGAGCCACTGAGCAACGCCGGCCTGTCATCCACGATGGGGATTCTCATTAGCTGCTCGGGTTTTTTTGGAAACCGGTTGAGGGGCTTGCAGGTCAAGACGAGATCCAGACGAGACGGGGAAGTCAATTCTTGCGAGTCTCTTCTGTTGTTGTTGATTAGGGATGCCTTTTCAAGTTGAAACGAAATGTGCATTTTAAAAAAATGAAATAAAATTGCAGGCTGACAAAACAGGCTCTTTGGTCGAGCAAGACTTGGAACAGAATGGGAATGAAAACTCTTCCTTCTCCCACTTACAATAGGAGAGAAGTTTGAAACTGAAGCTTACCTTAACCTGGATAGCCCAGGCGACTCTGATCTCACCAGATCAGAGAAGCTAAGCAGTGTCATGAAGCACAGCATTAATTGATGGCTGATATATTTGGCCTATTAGGCACAAGTGTATGTCCATCGCCCCCTGCTGCATTTCCTTCCTCCCTTCCAGTGCTCAGTTTGCTTTCCGTTTCCCTGGATTTTCTGCGAGTGCTTTTATGCCGATTCCCCCCCTTTCTTCACTTCCAAGTGCTAGACAAATAGATTCCCAGTCCAAAAAAGAAAAAAATGTACTCAAAATGAGGAGGGAGGTCTTAGTGTTTTCATTGCAATCAAGACACCTGAAAACAGTTAGGCCAAACCAGCCTATCAAAAATTGACTGCTTTCTGAACGCAGTCAGGAAGTACATGAAATTTTATTACTTGAAATGACAAAGTCATGAAGATAACATTCAAAAGGCATAATTGGTTACAAAGAACAATACATCGCTTGAGTAATAGTCCACTTATTGGTCAAATGTGAAGAAAGGTGTGCCTACGTAGTATCTTAAGTGTTTACTTAACCTAACCTGAATAATATTGGCCAAGAATTCTTCATACCCAAACAAAGGTGTGTGTTTTTTCTGATACAAAGCTAAAATCCTTTTTGACCCAGAGACTGCAAAGTTTTACCCTAAACAACTAAAAAACAAGAACTATACCGAAAGAATGTTGTTTTCCTGTCTGCTAGCATCAGCTAGAAAATCAATCTAACCTACAAGAGAACGTCCTACTATTTAGTAGGCCTTCATCACATCCTAATAAAATCTTACTTAGAAGACAAGTCTATAAAACCAGAAAAATATGAATAATCAGAAAGGAAAAAAATCTTTATATTCCCATTCATACTACACAAGCCAAAAGCAAGCATATTCCCTTGTATCCCTCCCCTTTCCCTGCCCCTCAAAAGCCACCCCCACGCCCATATCCGGGTCATTCCACCCACTCTGTACCTTCCACCATTCATCGGTTTATTTATTTATTTTTACAAGAGGCATGAGTCTAGTGATATGAGACTATCGCTAGTCTCAGATCGCTGTTAAAAAAAAGAGAAATGACTCCTGGCTGGGCTGCCCTGTCCTGCCGCCTGGGTTAAACCATCAGCTCCTGGTAGGCACAGCGAGCCTGGGTGGGCTGCCTGTACAGCTTCCTGCAAAGAATCTGAGCAATCAAGCCTTTTTGGATGTAGCTGCAGAATAAATACACCAGAGGGAAAAAAAGAATAGTGCATACAGCAGGCACAGAATCTGAAGTCAAGCTTAAAGGCTTCACTGCTTGGATTCTCTGCAGGAAGCTGTGCATTTGTAATAGGCCCATGACTTCTGAGTGATTTAATTCAGGGAGGCTGTGGCGCAGTGGTAGAGCATCTGCTTGCTAGGCAGAAGGTCCCAGGTTGAATCCCCAGCATATCCAGTTAAAGGGTCAGGTTTTAGGTGATGGGAAAGATCTTGACCTGAGACCCCGGCTCAGTGATAGAACCTCTGCTTTGCAGACAGAAGGTCCCAGGTTTAGTCCCTGGCATTTCCAGTGAAAAAGGTCAGTAGTGGGTGATTGGAAAGATCTTGACCTGAGACCTGGTCTCAGTGGTAGATCATCTGCTTTGCATGCTGTAGGTCCCTGACTCCCAGATTCATCCCTGGCATCTCCAGTTATAAAGAAGAAGAACAGACTGGATTTATACCCTGCCCTTCACTTGGAGTATCTGAGTGGCTTACAATCTCCTTTCCTTTCCCTTCCCCACAACAGACACCCTGTGAGGTAGGTGGGGTTGAGAGAGCTCTTTGGAGAACTGGTCTAGAGAGAGTAGCTCTGAAAGAACTTGTGAGACTGACCCAAGGTCACACCAGGAGCTAAATGTGGAGGAGTGGGGAATTGAACCTAGTCCTCCCAGATTAGAGTCCACACACTTAACCACTACACCAAATTGGCTTCCCAAAGAACCAGGCAGCAGGTGATGGGAAAGACCTCTGCCTAAAACCCTGGAGAGCCACTACCAGTCCAAGTAAGTACTAACCTTGATGGACTGTGGGTCTGATTCAGTATAAGGCAGTTTTGTGTGTGTACAATGAGTGATTTAATTGTCAGATTACACAATTGTCTGCTGATCAGAGCACTTTTGCAGCAAGGATGAGAATAGTAGACCTCAATCAGGCTGTGGGCTAATGCACATGCGCACAAAGCCAATTGCACTATGCCACATGGTTTGGCGAAACTTGCCAGACATTGATGAACAGATTGATGAACTCTTGAACTGACCATCGAAAACCGGGTCTCTGTTTGCAACCGGTGAACGGGATGTGAGCTGAACTGGCGAACATATCTATAGTTTTAGCCCACAAATTCAGATTTCAGTTTTATTTCTCCCTTGTATGCAGGGTTGCCAACTCTGGGTTCCAAAGTTACTGGAGATTTGGGATGGAGCCTGGAGAGGGCGGGGTTTGGGGAAAGAAGGGTATAATTCTGCATAGTTCACCCTCCAAAGCAGCCATTTTCTCCAGGGGACCAGATCCCTATAATCTAGAGATCAGCTGTAATTCTGGGAGAGCCCCAGGCCCCACCTGGAAGTTGGCAGTCCTATTTGTATGACCCCAAATCATGCTCATTCATTTGGGGGGCTCATTATTGCTTCCTTATGCCAGCACCCCCCCCCCCCGGTGCGCCTTTTCAGTGTTATCTTTGACATTTGCTTGAACATGTCTTCCAGGTAGCTTACAACAATATAAAAATGAGAGGACTATAAAACAAAAAGTTTACAACAGAGAGAAAAAACCCCAGAGGGGTGAAATGCAATCCAGCAATTTAAAAGAATGCCACATACAGACTGAAGAAGCTCTTAAAATCCTAAAGCAGCCGAGAAATAAAACCAGGGAAGGCCTACTAAAACCACCAATGAGTACGAGGAGGACAATCTGATCAAACGACTAATGAGAATCCACAGGGGGAAAAGACCTAAAAACGCATGAGATAATTTGAAAACATCTTTGCTTGCTGCTTAAAAAAAAATGCTTGTAAATTTAGGCTGCAAACCTTGGACAATTTCTTTGGGGATAAGCCCCACTGGAGAACATGAGGCTTACATCTGAGTAGGCCCGTTTAGAATTGCTCCCTCAGTAGGGTTGCCAACTTTAGGTTGGTAAATTTCTGGAGATTTGGGGAGCAGAACCTGGGGTGGGCGGAGCTTGAGGGGGAGGGGAGGGATGTGATGCCACGGAATTCGCCCTCCAAAGCAGCCATTTCGTCCAGGTCTGGAGATCAGTTGTAATTCTGGGGGGCTCTGGGCCCCACCTGGAGGTTGGCAACGCTGTCCCTTGGTGCAGGTGCACTTCAGTCAGGCGGGACTTTCAGATCTTAGATGTATATTATTCACATACATAGCATATGTTGTGCCTGATATCTAATACGGGCTTCCAGTTTGGCGTAGTGGTTAGGAGCGTGGACTCTAATCTGGGAGAACTGGGTTTGATTCCCCACTCCTCCGCATGAAGCTGCTGGTGTGAGCTTTGGTCAGTCACCAGTTCTCTCAGAGCTGCTCTCTCAAGCGCAATTCTCTCGGAGTTCTCTCAGCCCCACCGACCTCACAGGGTGTCTGTTGTGGGGAGGGAAAGGAAAAGGAGTTTGTGAGCCGCTCTGAGACTCCTTCAGGTAGCAAAGGGCAGGGTATAAAACCAATTCTTCTTCTTCTGACTACAGGATTCATTTGCCCTGGGGACAACGATTGCTTTGGAAGGTAGAATCTCTGTCATGATGCCCTGCTGAGGTGTCCCCCCCCCCAACGTGTGCGCTCTGAAGGCTCCACCCCCAAACCTCCAGGAATTTTCCAGCCTGGAGTTGGCAACCCTATGTCCATTAGAAGCCTGCCAGGTAAGAAGCAATCTCTTTGCTTCAGGGAATCAGGAGGGAGGAATTCACAAGGCCCCCGCCCATAAGAGAGAAGATAAAAGCAGAAGCCTCGTCCGTGTGAGACATCACCTGTTTTTATTTGTGGCGCCCAACAAGAAAGAATGGGTGAGCAACGGGGCCTCCCCCCTCACTGCCCCGTCAGACCTGACCAAAGTCTGCGGATCGGCTGTGGAGATATATTGAACGGCCGCCGCCGTGCCGAAGTAGCGAGATTTCCATAAAAAACTCCTTTTATTGACATGTATCCCCTCGTCTGCCTTTTGTCTTTTTAGACTTATGGCGGTTGGATTTTCGGTTTGTTTGTGTTTTTTCCCACCCTTCCCCTTCCAGCAGGCTTTACAAGCGGATTTTGTTTTCATTATGAGGAATGATTGCCGGGCTTTCTCTGAGAATGAAGTCTCTGGGGCGACTGGGTCGGCCTGGGTTTGCTCTCGAAACAAACATTTCCAGGAGCGCAGGAAGCCGGCTGCAGGAAATTCAGAGAAAGATATGTGGGCCCTGCCGGCTCGCTCCGGCCTGGCTTCGTCAGCCTCGAATCCCACGTGCAAAGGATCAGCAGGCTGCCTGCTGGGCCTCTGGGGCCCAAGGGAGGCACGGGTGAGGATTATCGAGGGTCCGGACGCCTGTGTATTAAACCGAGAGCTGTAGTGGTTATTGAATGAAGTAGGCTTGAGTCAAAACAAGGCCCTGGGAATTTCCCCAGGGAGGAAAAGGAGAGGAAATGGCTTTCCTGTGAAGTACATGCTTGGTAAGCGGAATACCTAGTCGCTAGGGATGCCAGCCTCCAGGAGGGACCTGGGGAACCCCTGAGATTACAGCTTGTCTCCGGACCAGTGTTCCCTCTAAGCTGAGTTAGTGTGAGCTAGCTCACAGTTCTTTAGCCTCCAGCCTGCACATTTTTGTCTTCGCCCGGGAAGGATGGCTCCAGAGCGAACTAATTTATGCAGTAGCCAAGTCTCTCGCTGACAACTTTAGTGCCGGTAGCTCACAAAGTAGAATTTTTGCTCACGAGAAGACTCTACAGCTTAGAGGGAGTGCTGTTTCCAGACCACAGACATCAGTCCCCCTGGAGAAAAGGGCTGCTTTGGAGGGGGGACTCAGTGCCTAGGGATGCCACCTCTAGGTAAGGAAACACCTGGAGGTTTTGTGGGCAGAGCCCGGAGAAGGCAGGTTTTGGGGATGGGAGGGACTTCAGCTGGGGTATAACCCGGGCTCTTTCTGTAGCAGGAACTCCTTTGCAAATTAGGCAAGACACCCCTAATGTATGCAAAAGGAGTTCCTGCTACAGAAAGAGCCCTGGGCATAATGCCACGGAGTACCCCTTCCAGAGTGGCCATTTTCTCCAGGGGAACCACTGTTACCAATCTTGGGGGTGGGCTGGAGATCACTCAAAATTACTACTGCTCTTCGGGTAGCAAAGATCAGTTCCTCTGGAGAAAATGGTGGACTCTGTCATTATACCCTGCTGAGATTGCCACAGCAAATTGTCACTGAGTGCCCAAAGCCGGGGCACTCTCCCAGAGCCTCTTTCTAGAGCCCGTTGTATTTATTTCCACAACGGGCCTTATTCCTAGTAAACTATAAAGCCTTTCATGGCATCTCCTGATGTGCTCCCTGTGGTAGCTTTGCTCACCTGAGCGAGGCCTTCCGAAGGTGCCCCAGGAGCACACGGACCTGAGCATACTCTCTTGTGGACCCTTCCTGTTGGAATAGCCGACCTGATGAGGTCAGGAAGGCTTGTCTCGTTCCTCAGCACGCTGGTTGATTGACGCACAAATCATTGGGGGGGGGGACATACGGACATTTCGTGGGGAAACATTGATGTGAGGAAACGGAAAATGAACATAAGAACACAAGAGAAACCATGTTGGATCAGGCCAATGGCCAATCCAGTCCAACACTCCGTGTCATGCACTGGCCAAAACCCAGGTGCCATCAAGAGGTCTACCGGCGGGGCCAGAACTCCAGAAGCCCTCCCGCTGTTGCCCCCAAAGCACCAAGAAGACAGAGCATCACTGCCCCAGACTGAGTGTTCCATCTATACCTTGCGGCTAATAACCCCTGATTGGACCTTTGCTCCATATGTTTCTCCAGTCGCCTCATGAAGCTGCCTATGCTTGTAGCCGCCGCCACTTCCTGCGGTAGTGAATTCCATGCGTTAATCACTCTTTGGGTGAAGAAGGACTTCTTTTATCTGTTCTAAGCCTCCCGCTCATTAATTTCATCAAGTGCCCAGGTGTTCTTGTACTGTGAGAAAGGGAGAAAAGTACTCCTTTCTCAGCCTTTTCTCTCCCCATGCATAATTTTGTGAACCTCTAAATGGTGCCAAGAGAAATGATCTCAGGTTCCATTTTTTTTTCCTCCAGGGAGAAGCCGGATTGAAACGCAGGATCTGGGGTGCTGAAAATAGCCATCCCTAGCAAGTATGCTGTGCATCATTAGCCTGGTAGGTATTTTAGAGATCTTGAATTTGAACTCTAGGTGAGGGGCTGTGGCTCATTGGTGGAGAGCCTGCTTGACGTGCCGAAGGTTCCTGGTTCAATCCCCGGCATCTCCAGTTGAAAGGATCTGGCAGGAGGTGATAGGAAAGAACTCCACCTGAGACCCTGGAGAGCTGCTGCCAGTCTGAGTAGACGATACTGGCCTTGATGGACCGATGGTCTGATTCAGCATAAGGCAGTTTCATGTGGGGTTAGGTTGTGGCTCAGCGGAGGAGCCTCTGCTTGGCATGCAGAAGGTCCCGGGTTCAATCCCCGGCATCTCCAGTTAAAAGGGCCAGGCAGGAGGTAATGTGAGAGACCTCCACCTGAGACCTTGGAGAGCCACTGGCAGTTTGAGTAGTAGGACTCTTTGTAGAAAAAGACCAGCAGGAACTTATTAGCATAATAGGCCACACCCGACAGCAGAAACTCACTAGTTTATTAGGCCACACCCCTGACAGCACAGCTTATTAGCATATTAGGCCACACCCCCAGGTCACCAGAAGTGTGGTCATCCTGCCACACCCACCTTTTGCTTCTTATTCTGTTTACCTTGTTTGTTGTCAAAACCCCAGGGCTTTTTTTTTGGAGCAGGAACTCCTTTGCATGTTAGGCCACACAGCCCTAATGTAGCCAATCCTAATGAGTTTCTGCTGTTGGGTGTGGCCTGTTATGCTAATGAGTTCCTGCTGGGCGTGGCCAACTCAGGAGCCAGCCGGAGCGCCTTTCCTGTGCGTTCCTGCCCCAAAATAGCCCTGCTGAGTAGACAATAGTGACCTTGACGGACCAGAGGTCTGATTCAGAATAAGGCAGCTTCATGTATTCAGCTTCCGTTTTCGCCACCCGAAGGCCCACCTGGCAGAAATGCCGTGGGTTTTTATGCAAGCCAGGTAGCATTTCCATTGTTCCTGAGCCGATTGCTCTTACATAAGTAAGTGTCTTGGTGTGAGAGGCGTAGATCTCACCCGTTTCTCCCCGAAGCTAATTTTCTAGACAGGTTTTCGTTTCCTCGTAAGAAAAACGAGGGGATGAAATGCGTGAGAACAAAGCCGATTTCCAGCCTAGTGATTCCGACACCTCCGGAATGGCGGGCAGGTAGAAGCCTCTTCCCACGGATGCTAAAGACGCTTCACACCAAGGAGCGATGTTCCTCTCGGAGGTGGGTGTCCTCTGTGTGGGCTGTTTAAAAACAGGGTGTGAATTACCGGATGGGAAAGGGATATGCGTGAACTCCCGAGCAGAGCAGCGAGACTGTTGTAACACTTGTCTGTCAGGGGGCCCACAGGAATCTATGTTGCCGTGTCGGAGGGAGGGAGGTAGAGATGACTGTGCGGCTGCTCGACAGATTTCCTCCGACGGTGCATCAATAGGAAATACAGCAAGTCACGACTTGGGACAGAAAGTTCATTGTTCCATCCTTTCTTTGTCCAGAATTTTCCTCTGCTGGTTTTGAGGAAGTTCTTAGAGGGATGAACTAAAACAGGCGAGACCTCTGTCTGAATCTGTGGTCTGCCCCAAAGCTCCCTAGAGTAACCGGTTCGCCAAGCTGTTTAGGTTCCATGTTCTACATTGTTCCCAATCTTTTTTGAACCGGCAGGCATCTCTGGAATGCTGACGTAGTATGGCGGGAGCAGCCCCAACATGGCGGCCACAAAATGGCTGCCACAGCAGGCAGAACAAGCCACAAAATGGCTGCCAGGACAGGCAGGACCAATCACAAAATGGCTGCCATGGCAGGCAAAACCAGCCACAAAATGGCTGCTGCAGCTTACCTCTGGCAGCTGCTGACAAATCAATATTTTTTTAAAGAAAATATGCACAGTCAATCAAAAGTCTTGAAGGAGAAAAGGCCTACCTAGCCCTGCCCCCTTTCTAAAAACACTTTGCGGGCACCAGGAAAGGTGTTGATGGGTGCCCATGGGCACCATGTTGGGGACACCTATTTTATTATAGACCCTGCCTTAGGCAACTTGTTGTCCACATGGTTCCCTGATTCTGTAATCTGGGTTCTATTTCAGTATTCCTTGGTTTTCTTATGCTGTCTGAGCATATTGTTTTGCACTCTGTCATCTGAGTCTCAGAGAGAAAGGCCAGCTAGAAATCAAGTTAATAAGCAAATGAATGAGAAGTCCTCAGAGGCTGAATACTGGTCATAGGCTCCGGGTACTGATCTGACAGCACATTATGCTTATATAACCACCCCGTATGATTTAGGAGCATAAGAATGATCAGGCCAGAGAGGGTCCATCTAGTCCAGCCTCCTGTCTCACGCAGTGCCCACACAGGGCATAGAGGCCGAGGCCTTCCCTGATAAGAACATCAGAAGAGCCCTGCTGGATCAGATCAGTTGTCCGTCTAGTCCAGCATCTTGTCTCACACAGTGCCCAACCAGTTCCTCTGGAGGAGGGCCAACCACAGGGCATAGAGGCTGGGGCCTTCCCCTGATGTTGCCTCCTGCCCTGGGATTCAGATGATTAGTGCCTCTCAATGTGGAGGTTCCCCTCAGCCACCATGGCTACTAGCCACTGATAGACCTCTCCTCCATGGATCTATCTAGTCCCCTTTGAAAGCTATTTATTCCTGTGGCCATCACTACATCCTCTGGCAGTGAATGCCACATTTCACTCTCTGTGTAAAGTGGTATTTCCTTTTGTCTGACCTGAACCTACTGCCCATCAGCTTCCTTGGGTGCCCTCGAGTCTGAGTATTTGGGGAGAGGAAGAAAAATTTCCCTTTGTCCACTCTCTCCACCCCACGCGTAATTTTATAATTATGAGCCAGTTTGGTGTAGTGGTTAAGTGCACAGACTCTAATCTGGGAGAACCGGGTTTGATTCCCCACTCCTCCACATGCAGCTGCTGGTGTGACCTTGGGTCAGCCATAAGTTCTTTCAGAGCTTTTTTTTCAAGGGCAGTTCTCAAGAGAGCTCTCTCAGCCCCACCTACCTCACAGGGTATCTGTTGTGGGGAGGGGAAGAGATAGGAGTTTGTAAGCCGCTCTGAGACTCCGAGTGAAGAGCAGGGTATAAATCCAATCTTCTCCTCCTCCTCCTCCTCTCCTCCTCCTCAATCATGTCCCCCCTTAGGCTAAACAGGAATAGAATTTGGAAGACATGTGAGTTACATAACATTTTCTGGAGCTCAAACCTTCCATTCTAGAGAATGACACAAGCAAAACAGACATAGCCAGCACACGGGTATAGCAGTGCACTGGAAATTGTAACAGACGGTCTCTTTGAGTTGAATAAAACAACTGGTTCTTGCTGGCAAAACTTTGTGGTGAGTCAAGTCCAACTTCTTCGCAAGGGTCGCCAGGTCCCCCGTGGTTATCGTGGGGGGAGAAGGGGTAGAGTTGCCAGCTCCAGGTTGGGAAACTCCTAGAGATTTGAGGATGGAGCCTGGGGAGGACGGGGACCTCAGCGGGCTACGATGCCATAGAGACCACCCTCCAAAGCATCCGTTTTCTCCAGGGGAACAGATCTCTGTAGTCTGGGGATGAGCTGTGGTTCCTGGGGATCCCTTGGTCCCACTTGGACTCTGTCATCCCTGGTCCACCAAAGTGCTGGACTCCTATCATGTACTTCTCTTTCCAAGGGATTCAGTGCCGACCAATTGGGCAAATCGGTTACCAGACTGTATCCTGCAGAGAGAGAGAGAGAGAGAGAGAGAGAGAGAGAGAGAGAGAGAGAGAGAGAGAGAGAGAGAGAGAGAGAGAGAGAGAGAGAGAGAGAGAGAGAGAGCGCTCCTAGACAGGATGAGAAGAGCTCAGTAAATCTTACCCAGCTCTCTAGCTCCCTCTGCTGTGGAGCTCCGCCCACTGACAACTGAAAACAAAGGTGGTGGTGGGGACTCAACCCAAACCGAATTGTATTAAGAACCCGAAGGTTAAGAAGATCTGAATGTAAAGGCACAATAATTCTGTCGGTAAAATTAAAAACATTAAATATTGACAGATATGCAAAAATGTACTTGTATGTATCACACAGATTAGAAAACAGGTTTTGGCCCTGGCGATAGCCTCAGTTAAGAATCAAAAGGTACAGTGACAACCCAAAAATGGCCATTATTGATACTGACCAGATAAGAACGTAAGAACATAAGAGAAGCCAATGTTGGATCTGGCCAATGGCCCATCCGGTCCAACACTCTGTCACACCTAGGCCAGAAATACCAGGTGCCATCAGGAGGTCCAGCAGTGGGGCCAGGACACTAGAAGCCCTCCCACTGCTGCCCCCCCCAAGCACCAGGAATACAGAGCGTCACTTGCCCCCCAAGCACCAGGAATACAGAGCGTCACTTGCCCCCAAGCACCAGGAATACAGTGCATCACTTGCCCCATTTCGGCCTACTGGCCTTCGTCAGTGGTCAAACAAAAGCTATTCCAGAATGACTCCCAACAATTTTTTTGGATCATTATTCTCTGTGACCAAAGTCAATGACATCAACCAGAGGCCTCATTCTTGACTGTTTGTTTCCACGGTCAAGTAGAAGAGAGAAGGGAGAGAGAAGAGATTGGATTTATACCCCACCCTTCACTGCCCATAGAAGTCTCAGAGCGGCCTACAGTCTCCTTTCTCTTCCCCTCCCCACAGCAGACCGTCACGGCTGAGAGAGCTCTTTCAAGAACTGCTCATGAGAGAAAGCTCTGAAAGAACTTGCGACTGGCCCAAGGTCACACCAGCAGCTGCATGTGGACGAGTGGGGAATCCAGCCTGGTTCTCCCAGATTAGAGTCTGCAATGCTACCCACTACACCAAACTGTCTCTCAAAAGGTACACTTCCCTGTGACAATGGTTCAATTGCATACCTTTCTCACTTGGTCAGAAAAAGTTGATGCAACCGGGAGCCAATAATGATGTAATAGTACAGACAGTAATCATTAAAAAAAATCATCTTGGTCATTTTATAATTAATTATTGTTGCATTGCGATGTCGGGAGCCATTCTGTAATATAAGTTTTTTGACTACTGAGGGAAGGCCCATGGGCCGAAACACATCTGGTCATGGTCAAGAATGGTCTTTTTTGGGTTGTCACTGTACAATTTGATTCTTAATTGAGGCTGTCGCCAGGGCCAATCTCTCTTTTTAAATCTACTTTGTAATAACATGTATATTCCTGTATACCTGTCAATATTTAATGTCTTTAATTTGACTGAGGACCAATCTGCATCTAGCATTTGCTCCGCTGTTTTACCAAACCCACTCTAGAACAGAAAAAGATGTGGCTCAAAACCACATTCAAATACCCTGGGCCAACACATGTACTGACTGCGGAGTCCCCACTGAATAGCCATAAAATGGCCATAAATCTATGCAGACAGCTACCATAAAACCAAGAGATCAAATGAAGTGAAAGCAGCATGCAGACTGGACACTGTCATAAAATCCGACAATCAATCAAAGTGAAAGTGGTATTCAATGTAGAGGGGAATTTCTGTTCCAGCGTGGGTTTGGTAAGACAGCGGACAGAATGCTAGATGCAGATTGGGCCTAAGAGAATTATCGGGCCTGTACATTCAGATTTTAACCTTTAGGTTCTTAACTCCATCCATTAACCACACCCCTGCTGGACAAAACAAACCAGTTATTGCGGGTGACGCTTGCTTGAAGAAAAGCTGAGCTAGATATGGCTGATGCTCGGATGCTCTGGGAACCTCGTGTGCATTGCCTTGACTTTTCATGATGGCAGAACATCAGTACATAGGTACAGACCACGTCTCTTGTGCAAATCAATAGTCCCCGGGTGAACTTGGGTCACAAACTAACATTCAGGTATATTTGGGGCTATTGAAAGCTGCCCTGTTTTGAAGCGGTGTCTTAAAGATCCGAGCGCCGGCATTTCCCCCTTTAGTAGATGAAATTTATGATAATCCCAAATTTTAATGGATTTGTGAATTTGGAATGCAAAGAAGATATTGATGTTTTGCAGCTTTGCGAGAGGCACAGAGAGGCATCCCTTGGAAGAATTCTGAGTGGGTCTTAATTCCAAATCAGATACTGAGTCTCTCTGAGATGGAGGTGCAATTTTATTTCAAGCGTGGGGGAACGTTGCAGAGCTGACTGCTATGAATATCTGTGATTGCCTGTAGAAGGGTTTGGGCCGTTCTAGCTGCAGAGGGAAAGGCGGCACGGTATAGCCCAATATCAATTGCCCCTGTATAAATCAATGGTATGACCTCATTTGGAACACTGTGTACAGTTCTGGTCACCACGCCTCAAAAAGGATATTATAGCACTGGGAAAAGTGCAGAGAAGGGCAACTAGAATGATCAAAGGGTTGGAACACTTTCCCTATGAAGAAAGGTTGAAGCGCTTGGGTCTCTTTAGCTTGGGGAAACGACAACTGAGGGGTGACATGATCGAAGTTTATAAGATTATGCATGGGATCGAGCAGGTAGAGAAAGAGGTACTTTTCTCCCTTTCTCACCATACAAGAACTTGTGGACACTCCATGAAATTGCTGAGCAGTTGGGTTAGAAGTCCTTCCTCACCCAAAGACTGATTAACACATGGAATTCACTGCCACAGGAGGTGGCAGCAGCTACAAGCATGGACGGCTTCAAGAGGGAATTAGATAAACATATGGAGCAGAGGCCCATCGGTGGCTATTGGCCACAAGGTATAGATAGGAACTCTCAGGCTGGGGCAATGGTGCTGGGGGGAGGGTCAACAGTGGGAGGGCTTCTAGTGCTCTGGCCCCACTGGTGGACCTCCTGATGGCACCTGGTATTTTTGGCCACTGTGTGACACAGAGTGTTGGACTGGATGGGCCATTGGCCTGATCCACCATTGGCTTCTCTTCTATTCCCATGTTCTTATCGTCAGATCTTGGAAGCTAAGCAGGGTCGGTACATGAATGGGAGGCCACCCAGGAAGACTGGGCTTGCTTGGCGAAGGAAGGCAATGGCCAAACCATCTCTGCTCCTCACTTGCCTTGGAATCCCCTCATTGGGGTCACCATAAGTTGGTTGTAGCTTGATGGCGCACATAAACATAGCTGCCGAAGCATCTTGCACGGTACAGGTATGGCATTTGGTGTGCTGTATTACCCACGTGGGCCATTTGCGACTTCCCGTGTGTTGGACTGAATGTCAGCTCGGTATGTTCTTTGCATGCAGTTGATTTCAGGCTCAGCTCCTGCACCTTCAAAAGAAGTTTGTGGGCAAGGACCTATTGGGGCAGGCCTCGTCCTGGACCCACCTGAGTTGTTTTGAAGCTGTGATGTTATCGGCGTAGCTGCATTCTAAGCACCTGGATGGCCACGGCTAGCCTGATCTTGTCAGCTCTCGGAAGCTAAGCTGGGTGGGTTCTGGTTAGTTCTTGGATGGGAGACCGCCAAGAAAAGCCAAGGTTGCTATGCAGAGGCAGGCAAGGGCAAGCCGCCTCTGAATGTCTCTTTCCGTGAAAACCCTACAAGGTCACCATAAGTTGGCTGTGACTTGACGGCACTTTCCACCCCTTCCACCTCTTCCTTCCTTCCTTCCTTCCTTCCTTCCTTCCTTCCATCCATCCATCCATCCATCCATCTCAGGTTAGCCAATATCATCAGATCTTGGAAGCTAAGCAGGGTCAGCCCTGGTTGGTGCTGGGATAGGAGACCACCAAGGAAGTCTGGGGTTGCTATGCAGAGGCAGGCAACGGCAAAACACATCTGAATGTCTCTTCCCTTGAAAACCCTGCAGAGTCGCCCTAAGTTAGCTGTGATTTGACAGCATTTTCCACCACTTCCTTCCTTCCTTCCTTCCTTCCTTCCTTCCTTCCTCCCTTCCTTCCTTCCATCATCCATCCATCCATCCATCCATCCCAGGTAAGCCAATATCATCAGATCTTGGAAGCTAAGCAGGGTCAGCCCTGGTTGGTGTTGGGATGGGAGACCACCAAGGAAGTCTGGGGTTGCTACACAGAGGCAGGCAATGGCAAAACACTTCTGAATGTCTCTTTCCGTGAAAACTCTACAGGTTCACCTTAAGTTAGCTGTGATTTGACAGCATTTTCCATCACTTCCTTCCTTCCTTCCTTCCTTCCTTCCTTCCTTCCTTCCTTCCTTCCTTCCTTCCTCCCTCCCGCCCTCCCTCCCTTCCTTCCTTCCTTTCCTTCCATCCTTCCATCCTTCCATCCTTCATCGTCCTATCCATCCTATCTATCCAGCCATCCATCCATTTATCTATCCATCATCTGTCTATCATCCATCCATCCATCCACCCATCATCTATCTATCATCTATATATCCATCCATCCATCCACCCATCATCTATATATCCATCCATCTATCCATCCACCCATCATTTATCCATCCATCCATCCATCCTTCCCAGGCTAGCCAATTTCATCAGATCTCAGAAGCTAAGCATGGTCAACCCTGGTTTGTACATGGATGGGAGACCACCAAGGAAGTGCAGGGTCTCTACGCCGAGGTAGGCCGTGGTGAACCACCACGGAATGTCTCTTCCCTTGAAAACCCCACAGTGTCACCGTAAGTCGTCTGTGACTTGACGACGCTTTCCCCCACCAAGCCTTTCTGCACTGGCACAGGAGTCGATAAGTTTTGCTCAACACTACAGTGTTTAATCTTAGCTACCTCCTGGGGCAGAGCGGCGGCTCATGACTCGGAGATATCATCCTCCGCCTCCCCTTTGTCTCAATTTCCTCGCTTTCTTCCACGTCGGCCCCCACAGCGATCACAGAGGCCCGAAAAGCTGAGAAGGAAGGGGGAAAAAGACGTCAGCCCCAATCCTGCCAAGCATCTGTCCCCATCTATTCTCCGCAGGAGCTATAAACATGATGGACGGAATACATCAGGGTGGAAATAGAGGGATAAATCAAAGAGGCAAATATGGATCTGTATTCATTTAAAGTTTCTACCTTGCAAGAGGTAATGACTTTCTCTCCCAGTCTATGTCTGCCTGCGCGGGAACGGGAAAACCTAGTGATGGATCCTTCCCTGGGCTTGTGTGTTCCAGGAATGTCTCCCCTTCTGGTTTGCCTGCTTCTAGGTATGAGGTTCCCTCAGGCCGTGGCTCGGTGGCAGAGGCTCTGCTTGGCATGCAGAAGGTCCCAGGTTCAATCCCCGGCATCTCCAGCTAAAAGGATCTGGTAGGAAGTGACGTAAAAGACCTCTGCCTGAGATGCTGGCTCGGTGGTAGAACATCTACTTGGCCTCCAGAAGGTTCCAATTGGAATTCCAGACATTGCCAATTGAAAAGGATTTGGAAATAAGTGATGGGAAAGATCTTGACCCGAGCACCCGGCTCGGTGGCAGGGCCTCTGCTCGACGTGCAGAAGGTCCCAGGTTCAGTCCCTGGCATCTCCAGATAAAAAGACCAGGCAATAGGTGATGACAACGACCTTGACCTGAGGACCTGGTTCAGTGGCAGAGCCTTTGCTTGGCATGCAGAAGGTCCCAGGTTCAATCCCCGACATCTCCAGTTAAAAGGACCAGGCGGTAGGTGATGGGAAAGACCACCGCCTGAGACCCTGGAGAGCTGTTGCCAGGCTGAGGAGACTGTATTGACATCGATGGACCAAGGGTCTGGTTCAGTATCATGTGGGTGGTTTGCCATTTGCCTTCTTCTGCATAGTGATCCTGGTATTCCTTGGTGGTCTCCCATCCAAATACTGAGGAGGGCCGACCCTGCTTAGCTTCCAGGTTCCAAAGAGATAGGGCTAGCCTGGGCTCTCCAGTTCAGGGCCAGCCTCTCTGGCTGCTCTTATGAGGGAGTGAACAGCTACACAATGGGAGGGGCCGTGGCTCAGTGGAAAAGCATCTGCTTTGTACGCAGAAGGTCACAGGTTCAACCCCTGGCATCTCCAGTTAGAAGGATCTGGCAGTAGGTGATGGGAAAGACCTCCGCCTGAGACCCTGGAAAGCGGCTGGCGGTCTGAGTGGACAATACTGACTTTGATTAATCAAGAGTCTGATTCAGTATAAGGCAGCTTCATGTGGGTTCATGTTTGGTGTAGTGGTTAGGAGCACGGACTCTAATCTGGGAGAACCGGGTTTGATTCCCCACGCCTCCACATGCAGCTGCTGGCGTGACCTTGGGTCAGTCACAAGTTCTCTCAGAGCTGTTCTCTTAGGAGCAGTCCTTGAAAGAGCTCTCTCAGCCCCACCTTCCTTACAGGGTGTCTGTTGTGGGGAGGGGAAGGAGATTGTAAGCTGCTCTGAGACTCCTTCTTCTTCTTCTTCTTCTTCTTCTTCTTCTTCTTCTTCTTCTTCTTCTTCTTCTTCTTCTTCTTTAATGTCACCCTCAATGTGAACGCCACTTGTACCCCAGAGTGAACAATCTCTTTATCTCAGTGAATAAAAGAATGCTAGAATGCCCGGAGAAGGGAAAATGTGGGCGAACTCTGGTTCTGAAGGCTCATTTTTGCAAGATTTGAATTCCACTTGACCGAGAAATTACCCACTTTCCCTACCTACTCAAGAGCTTGTTTGATTTCGAAAGGCTGGCCTAGTTTTGAAGACGGCCCTCTGGGTTAGTGGTGTTAAGAACGTAAGAAGAGCCCTGCTGGATCGGACCTGTGGTCCACCTACTCCAGCGTCCCATTTCACATAGTGGCCGACAAGTTCTTCTGGAGGTCCAGCAACAGAGATTAGGAGCCAAGGCCTTTCCCTGATGTCACCTCCTCACACTGGAATTCAGAGGTTGTTTGCATCCAAACATGGAGGTTCCCTTTGGTCACCATGGCTAGTAGCCACAGATAGATCTATCTTGCCAGAATCTATCAAATCCCCCTTTAAAGCTGTCTATGCCTGCGGCCATCACTATATCTCCTGGCAGCGAATTCCACATTTTAGTCACTCACTAAGCGAAGTATTTCCTTTTGTTTGCCCTGAATCTAAATGCCCACCAAATTCACTGGATGTCCCTGAATTCTATTATTTGGGGAAAGGAAAAAAATAAGCTTTCTTTGTTCTCTCCCTCTACCCTCAGCACAGTTTTATAAAGCTCTGTCTACCTCCATTCCTTCTCTCAGGGTGATGATGTAGCTTTTAGCCTGGAGAAACTCTGCTTCTCGAAGATCCAGAGATCAGTTAGCAGATAATGATGGAGACCGGGTGCTGAAAGAGAATATAGAGAGAGCGAGGGTCTCTCGGGAACCTGCCGAAATGGTGAAAATCAATCGGATACGGTTACCTGTGGATATAAAAATCCATCGAAAAGACAGGAGAGGTCATACTGAAGGTTGTGTTGCTCTATAAGTTGAAGAGGGCAGAGATGCCAACGAACTGGAACACTGGAGGACATTCCCTATGAGGAAAGGCCGACGAGCCTGGATTCAGTTTAGAAAAGAGACGACTAAGAGGGGATATGATAGAAGTTTATAAAATTATGCACCAGGTGGAGAGAGTGGGCAAAGAGAAATGTTTCTCCCTCTCCCAAAAGACTAGAACTTGAGGGCATCCAAGGAAGCCGATGGGCAGTAGGTTCAGGACGGACATAAGGAAAGACTACTTTACACAGAAAGTGTTTAAAATGTGTTCACTGCCAGAGGAAGCAGTGATGGCCACAAGAATAAACAGCTTTCAAAGGGGATTAGATAGATTCATGGAGGAGAGGTCTATCAGTAGCTACTAGCCATGGTGCCTGAGGGGAAAATCCACATTCAGAGGCACTAATCCTCTGAATCCCAGGGTAGGAGGCAACATCAGGAGAAGGCCTCAGCCTCTATGTCCTGGTGTTGGTCCTCCAGAGAAACTGGTTGGCCTCTATGTGAGACAGGATGCTGGACTAGATGGACCACTGGTCTGATCCAGCAAGGCTCTTCTGATGTTCTTATCAGGGAAGGCCTCTGCCTCTATGCCCTGTGGCTGGCCATCAAGGCGATCTGATTGGCCACTGTGTGAGACAGGAGGCTGGACTAGATGGACCATTGGTCTGATCCAGCAGGGCTCTTCTGATGATCTTATGAGGGCCTCAGCCTCTGTGCCCGGTTGTTAGCCCTCCAGAGGACCTGGTTGGCCACTGTATGAGACAGAAGGCTGGACTAGACGGACCACCGGTCTGATCCAGCAGGCCTCTTCTTTGTTCTTTTGTTCTTACTCAGCCATGGAGTCACTAGTCACAAAGAAACGATGACATCACTTCCAGGTGATATCATCACAGCATGCATGCACCGAAGAGTCTCTCCCGGAAACAAAGAGGGATCCCCCAATGCTAGTAGTGGTTAAGAGTGTCAGACTAGTATCTGGGAGGCCCTGGTTTGAATCCCCACTCGTACCACGGAGGCTCGCTGGGTGATCTTGGGCCAGTCAAGTTCTCTCCGCTGAACCTACCTCGCAGGGTTGGCAAGAGAATCAGATGGAGGAGAGGAGAGCAATCTAAGCCACTTTGAATCTCCAAGGGGGAGAAAAGCAGGATACAAATGATTGAATAAATGAATGAATGAATGAATTCCAAAGTCTACCTGAAGTCCACAGACTCTCTCTAATGAGGCCAAAATGTCCCCAGAGGGTGGATTCTATGGGGGTCACATTTGTAATGAGCTCCCTTCTCCTCACTCCCCGGGCTCCACCCCCAAATCTCCAGGAATTTCCCAACCCAGAATTGGCAACACAAGCGCCTTCGCTTCCTATTACTCTGGGAGCACGCTGATTTCAGCTGTGAGCCCAGCAACTTCACGACGGCTGTTAAAACCCATTTTGGAATTAATTCATTTAGTTAAAGTGCCCTTGGAAGGCGGCACAGGGAGCCGTTCGGTTTCCCATGGCCTGCGCGATGAAGCTGAGGCAGTCGCGTGCAGCCTGCATCTCAGAGCTACACTAGAACATGTCAGTTAAAATGTATAATGGCCGGGAGGGCTTGTTTTGTAAGCGGACGGTTGCGCATGGAATCGGGGAAGTTACTTAGTGGGAAGGCTTTTGTGCAACTCGGTTTTTGGAATGTGTTTTATTATCACTGTGCGCCTTAGCGATATTGGAGCACTTGGGACTGAGGAGCTACCGACATTTTGCATGCGAATATGCTAAAAAACTTGATAACGCTTTTTTAAAAAAAGAGAACCCACTTGAGGAGGAAGAGAAGAAGAGATTGGATTTATACCCTGCCCTTCACTACCTGAAGGAGTCTCAGAGCGGCTTACAATCGCCTTTCCCTTCCCCTCCCCACAACAGACACCCTGTGAGGTAGGTGGGGCTGAGAGAGCTCTTTCAAGGACTGCTCCTGAGAGAAAAGCTCTGAAAAAACTTGTTTGATTCCCCACTCCTCCACTCACAGCTGCTGGATGACCTTGGGCAAGCCATAGTTCTGTCAGAGGTGTTTTTGAAAAGAGCAGTTTCGGTCAGAGCTCTCTCAGCCCCACCTACCTCACAGGGTGTCTGTTGTGGGGAGGGGAAGGGAAAAAGAGTTCATAAACCACTCTGAGACTCCGAGTGAAGGGCAGGGTATAAATCCAAACTCCTCTTCTTCTTCTTCTTCTTCTTCTTCGTTTGTTTATCAATCAATTCAATTTATGATTCACCCTCCCCTACTATCTCTAGCTGCAGGGCGAGTAACAACATATTTATAAAAAACATACATACCAAATTATATATTCCCACAACAGACAACTTGTGAGGTAGATGGGGCTGAGAGAGCTCTGACGGAAACTGCTCTTTTTCAAGAACAGCTCTGACAGAACTATGGCTTGCCCAAGGTCATCCAGCAGCTGCAAGTGGAGGAATGGGGAATCAAACCCAGTTCTCCCAGATCAGAGTCCGCTCTCCTAACCACTCCACCAAACTGTATCTCCAGTATTAACCCCCCCACACACACGCGCACACAAAATACTTCCTGGCGGGACTGTAATAGAAATTCAGAGGAGAGAACAATGCAGGCAAGACCGCAAAGATGGTTCAAAGGGGCCTGCGAGAAAGCAAAGAATATTATAGCAAGATTAATGGTGTTACGGGGGGCAAGGAAGATAATTGAGAGAGAAACAGAGACAAGAGATAGAAAAGTTGGGGAATGACAGATAGATGAAAAGATATAAACACGTTAGACCAGAGTGGGAAGCAGGGGGGAGCGGAAATGAATTACGGGCATGATTTTCTCCCGAAATCTCGGCGTTTCCATTTCACCTTTTGGTTGGCAAACAGAAAGCGTGCCGTCTTTTTTTTTTTTTTTTTTGACAGGCGGGGCGGTGGGGATGATAGAACGTCTCTCCATCTCCTGCGATAATGGTGCCAATGGTTTATGTTCGGAAACAGCGACACATCTGCGGATGAAGGATGGAACCGTGGCGATGGTAAAGGCATCCAGGCCGAGACTGCCAAGGGAGGAACGTTCCGAGATTCACCAAGATTTATATCGGATATTTTCGCAGCGAGACGCGCGGACATAGAAATATCTGCCAGGGTAGATATACCCAAACATCTTTGTCTGTCTAGCTGTCGTCGGGAGCCTTCGATTTCCTTCGAGCCTCATGATGATTAGGGTCGCTGGAGATATCTTGGGATTACAGGTGACCTCCAGGCGACGGAGATCAATTAACTGGGAGAAAATGGCTGCTTGGGAGGGCGGACTCCGTGGCATCGCACTCCACCAAAGTCCCTCCCCTCTCCAAACCCCGCCTTCCTCAAGCTCCACCCCCCAAAAAAACCTCCAAGTATTTCCCAACTCAGAGCTGGCAAACCTAGTGACTATGGTTAGGGCTACCAACATCCAGGTAGGGCTAGGAGATCTCCCAGAATTGCAACACTTTTCTAGAATATAGAGATCAGTTCCTGTGGAGAAAATGGCTGTTTGGGAGAGTGGGCTGTATGGAGTTTAGGGTCACCAGGTCCCTTATTTCTGCTGCTGGGGGGTTTTGGGGGTGTTACAGGAGACCTGGAAGTGATATCAGTACGAAAACATTGCACGGGGATGCTCTGGTATTCAGGTGAAACTCTGTGGGGTTTTGCCCTCAAAACCATAGAGAGTTTGCCCAAATACCAGACTGTCCCGTGTGACATTTCAGCATGGATGACATTGCTCCCAGGTGACGCCATCACGTTGGGGGCAGAAGTGGCCCAAAAACATTGTTTGGGAGTGGGATTTCCCCCCGCTCCAAATTGGGGGATTTCCCCCTCCCAGAACCAGGGACTGGGATCCCAAATGGCTTTATAACCCACTGAGGTCCTCTCCTCCTCAAACCTCACCCTCCCCATGCTCTACCCCTGAAACCTCCTTGAATTCCCCAAACCAGAGATGGCAACCTGAACTATGATGCATTCCCTTTCTCTGTTGGGCAAAGAGCATCTGGAGATGAAGCACAGGTTGGGAAAAGAACATGGGGGCATGGGTTGTGTCCCAGGCCAGATATTGTCACTGTAAGCCATGGTCTGGAGGGCCCAGGGCTATTTTTGGACAGGAATGCACAGGAATGGAATTCTGGCTGGCTCCCAAGTTGGCCACGCCCTGCAGGAACTCATTAGCATAAGAGGCCACACCCAACAGCAGAAACTCATTAGGATTGGCTACATTAGGGGTGTGTGGCCTAACATGCAAAGGAGTCCCTGCTCCAAAAAAAAAAGCCCTGGGTTTTGACAACAAACAAGGTAAACAGAATAAGAAGCAAAAGGTAGGTGTGACTGGATGACCACACTTCTGGTAACACGGGGGTGTGGCCTAATATGCTAATGAGTTTTTGCTGTTGGGTGTGGCCTAAGATGCTAATGAGTTCCTGCTGGGCTTTTTCTACAAAAATAGCCCTGGGAGGGCCTGTATACAGGGGAGTTGGAAATTCCGAGATTTGGAGGTGGAGCCTGGGAGGGTGGGATCTGAGGATGGGGCGGAGCCGAATAGGGGTGTGATGCCATAGAGCCCCCCTCCTAAGCTGCCATTTTCTCGGGGGGGGGGGGGCTGATCCCTGTTGTCCGGAGATGATAAGAGTTGTAATTCCCACAGGATTTCCAGGCCTCACTTGGACACTGGCAACTCTCGAGTGGTATCATGGGCTGATTCTGCAACGGCTTTTCCCTCCATCGTTTTACAAAACCCACGTTGGAACAGAAATCCCCTTCTGCATTGCACGCCGCTGTCGCTTTCTTTGCTCATCGGATTTTGCGGTACCCTCTGCCCTGCAGGCCGCTTCCGCTGCCTTCAACCGTCGGGTTTTATGGTACCTTCTGCATTGATTTAATGGCCGTTTTATGGCCGTGCAGGGATGACATTGCAGTCAGTATGGCGTTGCCCCGAGCTATCTGAATGTGGTTTTGAGAAAATGTAGAGTGGATGCCAGATGCAGAATCACCCCTGGTTAGAATACTCCGTTATATTATGACATGATGGGGGGAAATATGAGAACTCACAGAGGAAGGGAAGTCTCATGCCCTCCCTTTCTCCCCTCTCTCTCCCCCAGTGGTGATGGCCGCTAACACAATGCCAGGAGCTGTTTAATTTCCTACGGCAACCCAAAACCTCATCCAGACTTCATTTTTATTTGCAAAGCCTATGTATGTGCGGACAGCGCTCCTAAGGTTTCAGGGGTTTTGCCATCAAATCGTCGCTGTTTCCTTACAAGCCGTTCTTGTTCTTGTTTTGCAAACCAAGGTGTCCCCCCCGGTTTCGCTGCCCCTTAAACTGTAGCCTAGCCCCATCCGGTGGGGCAGATTTTTTAATCCGCAGAGAGGCCTGCCCCTCGCTATTAGATAGAAGGATTTTCATTTATTCGAAACTTTTTAAAGCCTGCCTTTCCCCTCAAAGGGCTCAAGGCTGGTTTAAATCAAAACCCTCCCCCCAAAAAAGCTTGCTGTGGAGGCTTGAGTTTGTCCCTCCCTGAGCCAGCCTACCTCACCAGGTTGTTGTGAGGCTATGACGTGGGAGGGGAGGAAGGTTATATGCTCCCCTCAAAATGCCTCGGAAGGCTGGTGGGATAGAAACGGTCTTGAGGGCTGCTTTTCGAAACCTGATTCAGTCGAAGAGTTGTGCCGATTCCTGCATCTTCAGCCGCGCGTGTCCTCAGATGACCCAACGGTAGCCCGTTCTCTTCCCGAATCAAGAAGTTTTCTGCCTGGATAATGATACAGTGGCAAGAAACAGGCCGCCTTCGAGAAGCGAAAGGGAACTGGGAAGGATTCGGCATCCCACCTTGTCTCGCCCACTTATTTTTATTGCTGTCTGCTGGAAGGGGAACTAGTTTCCATTTAATAAAATTATTCTGGCACGCACCTGTCCTCCCTTCTCCTTTGCATAGCGGAGCAGACGGTGGAGGGGAGCGACGCCATGTTGGAACAGCTCTGCTTTTTAATGAGGAATCGACATGCTAATAGCCTTCCAAACCATTTTCCGCGAGGTTTCTCATTCTTCCCTCTGCCTGGCTTCCCAGGAGAGCCATTGAGGGGAAAGAGGTTTCTCTCCAGAGATGCTCGGCTACCTCTGACAAAAGAGTCGCTTTTCATCACTGCAAGGCTGTGCGTCCCTTTCAAGGATTCGGGGACAAATGTTCAAAGTCAGCGAGGGAAGCATAACGGGCTGAGGCTCTCTGGGTATGCAGGGACGCCAGCCTCCAGGTGGGACCTGGGGATTCTGAAGAATTGCAGCTCATTTCCAGACTCAGAAACCAGTTTCCCTGGAGAAAATGGATGCTTCAGAGGCTGGACTCTGTGGCATTGCACCCCACTGAGGTCCCTGTCCTCCCCAGGCTCCACCCTCAAATACCCCGGAGTTTCCCAACATGAATCTGTCAACCCTATGACCTTCCATCCCCTGCTGGTGGCCAGGGAGGGGCCCGGCAACCCTACAGCCACCAGGTGAAGTTTGGAGAGCTCCTGGTAATATCCAGACAACATAGCTCAGTTCCTTTGGTCTGTAAAACTCTCCTCCAACACCACACTTCAAATTAGGGTTGCCAGACCCCCAGTCTGGGCAGGGGTTCCCCTGATTTTCAGGGCTTCCCTGCGCCGACGTTGTCGATGTGATGACATCATGAGGAAGTGACATCATCATGCCGGGGACATTGCATGGCGGCGCTCTAGCATTTGGGCCAAAACTCTATGGTAGAGTTGCAGAACAATTGGGCCCGGCACCCCTATTTCAGATGGATTGACTTTCTTCCCATCAGCATTCTTCATTGTCCAACTTTCACACCTGTACACTGCAGCATGGACTGCTAACAGGGTTGCCATTCCCTAGGTGGGAAATATGAAAACTGAGGATCACAGTGTTAGGAAGATATGCAAAAGTACTTACAACTGTGTATAATAGATTAGCCACAAGGTATAGATAGGAACTCTCAGCCTGGGGCAAGTGATGCTCTGTGTTCTTGGTGCTTGGAGGGGTCAACAGTGGGAGGGCTTCTAGTGTCCTGGCCTCACTGGTGCACCTCCTGATGGCATCTGGTATTTTTGGCCGCTGTGTGACAGAGTGTTGGACTAGACGGGGCATTGGCCTGATCCAACATTGGCTTCTCTTATGTTCTTAGGAACTTTAGGTCTGGGGCAAGTGATGCACTGTATTCTTAGTGCTTGGGGAGGGGGCAAAAGTGGGAGGGCTTCTAGTGTCCTGGCCCCACTGGTGGACCTCCTGATGGCACCTGGTATTTTTGGCCACCGTGTGACAGAGTGTTGGACTGGATGAGCCATTGGCCAACACCAGCTTCTCTTATGTCCTTATGTATGTATGCTTATGGTGGATCAATTTTGCGCTTTTTCTTTTCTTAATTTTTCTATACTGTTAGATAAATACCGGTGTCAGATATTATCAAAAATAGGTTGTCCATCCAAGTGCAGGTTTACATTCTCTTCAGACATTCAGACAGCACCTTGTCAGTAGCACAATCACGAGTCCCATGGAACACTAGTAATTTACCTGTTTCGAATACAATCTTTTTCAAGGACTGTGGAGTTTATAAAGGACATAAGGCACAATAATTTCTCTGTGTGAGCATGGAAACTCTTTAAGATAGCAGCATACTTTCTAGGGTCCCATCAGAACCCTTGCAGCAAACATAATAACCTATCTAGGATAGCATGTCTCTCAAATTCTCCCAGGTAGCCACCTGGAGCTCTCCCAGAATCATGACTGGTCTCCAGACGACAGAGATCAGTTCCCCTGGAGAAAATGACTGCTTAGGAGGGTGGACTGTGGTCTTGTACCCTGCTGAGGTCCTCTCATCCCTAAACCAAGCCCTCCCAAAGGCTCCAGCCCCAAATCCCCAGGAATTTCCCAACCCACATCTGGCAACCCTACGGGACCTGTCCTGGAATTTTCTTGGAACTGCTACTGCTTTACATAAGAACATAAGAGAAGCCAATGTTGGATCAGGCCAATGGTCCATCCAGTCCAACACTCTGTCTGTCTGTCTGTCTGTCTGTCTGTCTGTCTGTCTGTCTGTCTGTCTGTCTATCATCTGTCTGTCTATTTATCAGTCTATCTATCTATCATCTGTCTGTCTGTCTATTTATCTATCATCTGTCTGTCTACCATCTATCTGTCTGTCTGTCTGTCTGTCTGTCTGTCTGTCTGTCTGTCTATCTATCTATCTATCTATCTATCTATCTATCTATCTATCTATCTATCATCTGTCTGTCTATGTATCAACCTATCTATCATCTATGTCTGTCTGTCATCTGTCTGTCTGTCTGTCTATCTATCATCTCTGTCTGTCTATCTATCTATCATTTGTCTGTCTGTCTGTCATCTGTCTGTGTGTCTATCTATCTGTCTGTCTGTCTGTCTACTATCTATCTGTCTCTCTACTATCTATATCATCTGTCTATCTATCTAATAGACAGACAGATGATAGATAGATAGATAGATAGATAGATAGATAGATAGATAGACAGACAGACAGACAGACAGACAGATGATTGATAGAGAGACAGACAGACAGACAGACAGACAGATTATGATAGATGATAGATAGACAGACAGACAGACAGACAGACAGACAGGCTCCACTCTCTCTGGGCGCTGACCCCAAATTGGAGGTGGCGTACAGAATTAGCAAGCCGTGCAATAAAACTGGATTACAGAATTAGAAAATGCAACACTGTAAATATAGTGCATCCCATAAACAATAAGCTTGGGCTCTGTCTCTGTGTGCGTGAGAGAGAGAGAAAGAGCAGGGAAGGGGAAAGAAGCAACAGGAAATGGGGTCGCTTTGGAAGTGGGGAGGTTCTCGGGACTCCACAATAATAAGAAGTGATAGGATGGCGAGAGTACAGCAGACGGGGGACTAAACTGCCTGGCGGGCCTGGCACTAAATTTTGCACTTCTCTCCCTGAGCAAAGGGGGTGCCGGGAGCAGCCGACATCGACAATGTATAAGGGATTACTGGCGACATTCAAAACAATGAGGCATAAGGTGTTGCTGATGGGATCCGACATACGATTCCTAAAGGAGTCGCGTTGTAAGTGCCTTCATGAATACATCCATTTAAGAAATAAAAGCTTGGATCAGAATTGAGTTGCTAATCCATGGAGAGAGGGATACCTTACAGAGTGATGTACCAAGGCCATTTTTTATTCCTTTCTAATCTGCTGTGTTATCATGGATTGAAATCCTGTCTTCCCTTGAAGCTGACATGTCAAATTTGATCCTTCCTTCCTTCCTTCCTTCCTTCCTTCCTTCCTTCCTTCCTTCCTTCCTTCCTTCCTTCCTTCCTTCCTTCCTTCCTTCCTTCTTCCTTCCATCCATTCTTCCTTCCTTCCTTCTTCCTTCCTTCCATCCATCCTTCCTTCCATCCTTCCTTCTTCCTTCCTTCCTTCCATCCTTCCTTCCTTCCTTTAATCATCCTTCCTTCCTTCCATCCTTCCTTCCTTCCTTCCATTCTTCCTTCCCTCCCTCCTTCCTTCCTTCCATCCTTCCTTCCTTCCTTTAATCCTTCCATCCATCCATTCTTCCTTCCTTCCTTCTTCCTTCCTCCCATCCATCCTTCCTTCCTTTAATCATCCTTCCTTCCTTCCTTCCCTCCTTCCTTCCTTCCATCCTTCCTTCTTCCTTCCTTCCTTCCTTCCTTCCTTTAATCCTTCCATCCATCCATTCTTCCTTCCTTCCTTCCTTCTTCCTTCCTTCCTTCCATCCATCCTTCATTCCTTCCTTCCTTCCCTACCTACCTTGCAGGGCTGTTGTCTAGCTAAAAGACAAGAGAATGATTATAATATGCATGCCTCTAAGCTCTTTGGAGAAAGAGTGGAATGAAAACGTAATAGTGGCATAGTGGTTAAGAGCAGCAGACTCTGATCTGGAGAACCAGGTTCGACTCCCCCCTCCTCCGCCACAGGAAGCCTGCTGGGTGACCTTGGGCCAGTCACAGTTCTTTCAGGACTCTCTGAGCCCCATGTACCTCCCAAGGCTCCAGTTGTGGGGAGAGGAATGGTGATTACAAGCTTTTTTGAGACTCCTTAGGGTAGAGAAAAGTGGGATATAAGAACCTACTCTTTTACTTTCTTTAGTTCTAGCTCTCCTGAGACCAAAATGAGGCCATCAATGCCTGACTAGGAATGAGAAGGAGGAGGAGGAGGAGATTGGATTTATACCCCGCCCTTCACAACCCAAGGGAGGCTCAGAGCGGCTTACAAACTCCTTTCCCTTCCCCTCCCCACCACAGACACCCTGTGAGGTAGGTGGGGCTGAGAGAGCTCTGACAGAAACTGCTCTTTATCAAGGACAGCTGTGCCAGAACTATGGCTTGCCCAAGGTCATCCAGCAGGTGCAAGTGGAGGAGTGGGGAATCAAACCTGGTTCTCCCAGATTAGAGTCTGTGCACTTAACCGCTATATAGAACAAAGAAGAAGAAGAAGAGGAGGGGGAGATAAGATGCTGTCGAGTGACGACTCCTGGCTCTCCCAGATCAGAGTCTGTGCACTTAACCACTACACCATAGTGGCTGTGGGGAGGGGAAGGGAAAGGAGATTGTAAGCTGCTCTGAGACTCCTTCGGGTACTGAAGGTCAGGGTATAAATCCAATCTCCTCCCCTCATTGGCATCATCATTTCTAAGGAAAGCTGAAAGCCTGGCTTATAAACAAAAGTCTTTTGCTTTATCCATGAACTTGCTTCTTATTGGAATGCTTGTTTCCACACCCATAGCAAAAGTTAATCTAAAGGTAAAAGTTTCCCTTGCTCGAAAGCCAGTCGAATCCGACTCTAGGGTTGCGGTGCTCATCTCCGTTTCCAAGCCGAAGAGCCAGTGCTGTCCAAAGACATCTCCGTGGTCATATGGCCAGCATGACTAAATGCTGAGGTGCACGAGGCGCTGTTACCTTCCCACTGAGGTGGTACCTGTTTATCTACTTGCAGTTTCTTGCTTTCAAACTGCTAGGTCGGCAGGAGCTGGGGCCAGAGACGGGAGCTCACTCCATCACGTGGCACTCGGGTCTCGAGCTACCGACCTTCTGGACTGCAGCTCAATTTCTTAACCTCTGAGCCACTGTGGCCCTCAAAAGTTAATCTAGCAGCAGGTAAGTAATACACAAAGCATTCACCTGCTACTTGGAATTAAGGCTAGTGTGTACGCATCTTGATGGTTTCGGTTCATTCTCAATCAAAACCATTGGTGGCAAAGCACATCAAGGATGATAACGTTGTGTGTGTGACTCACACACACAATGTCATCAACCTTGACGTGCTTTGCCACCAAGTGTGAGTGTGTTTGTGCAGGGCAGAACTGATAACTGGCTCAAACTGCTTGTGTTAATGTGTACTGTGCATGGGTAGAACTGATAACTGGCTCAAACTGCTTGTGTTAATGTGCACTGTGCATGGGTAGAACTGATAACTGGCTCAAACTGCTTGCAAGCCACAGACAAACAAGAGGCGACCCAACTCAGCAGGTGCCCAGAATCCAAGCCAGTCCTGCCCTCCCCCGCATTGACCAACAGGAGCCCGAACTAGGGTTGATCAGATCCAGGTTGGGAAATACCTGGAGATTTTGGGAGGTGGAGCCAGAGGAGGGCAAGGTTTGGGTAGTGGGGGACTTCAGCGGGGTACCGTGCCATAAAGTCCACCTTCCAAACTGTCCAGTTTCTCCAGGGGAGCTGATCTCTGCCAGCTGAAGATCAGTGGTCATTGATGCCTCCCTCTCAGCTGTGGAGTCTCGTGAGCAAAAATTCTACTCCGTGAGCTCCTGGCATTAAAGTTGGGAGCGAGCGTTTTGGCCGCTACATTAATTAGTTTCCTCTGGAGCCATCCTTCCTGAGCCAGGACAAAAATGTGTGAGCCGGAGTCTAAAAAACTATGAACCGGCTCACACAAACTCAGCTCAGAGGGAACATGGATCCCAGGAGATCTCCACCTACCACCTGGAGGCTACAACCTATGAGAGATCACGGGGGGCTGCTGGTCAACCAATACCAACAACCGTGATATAGTTACCGAGAGCTCATTTGATATATATTTCTATGTAAATCACTTATTTTACTTAAACCCTATAAAGATTTTTACATGAATAGAGACCAAAGAATTTGGCAGAGCGTATAATTCCTCTAGAATGAATTAAGTGTTTAGGTCAAATAACTGTCCATATGGTCACGCTGAACTTCTGATTGTCAGCCTCTTCACCCATTCAAAGTTCTGTGTGCAAGACCCTTCCTCTTTATGTTGTAAGCATCCATCAAGACCACATTCCCCCCTCCCCCCCACATCTATTAATAGCACATCCACAGATGTGGCCTTGACGGATGCTTACAATATAAAGAGGAGGGGGCGGCAGTGTTCCCTCTAAGCAGAGTTAGTGTGAGCTAGCTCACAGTTTCTTAGCCTCCGGCTGACACCTTTTTGTCTCAGCTCAGGGAGGAGGGCTCTAGAAAAGACTAATTGACGCAGCAGCCAAAATCGCTCACTCACAACTTTAATGCCAGTAGCTCGCAAAGTAGAATCGGTGCTCACAAGACTCCACAGCTTAGAGGGAGCATTGGCCTGCTGCACTGAACTTTGTGCAGGCAAGGCGGGCTCTAAATCTAAGATAATAAATAAATAGATAAACAAACTTTGAACGGGTGAAGAAGCTGACAGTTAGAAGTTCAGAGTGACCCTGTGGACAGTTATTCAACCTGAATGCTTTATTCATTCTAGAGGAATTAAACACACTGTAAAATTCTATGGTATCTGTTCACGTAAAAAAAATCTTTATAGGGTTTAAGTAAAATAAGTGATTTGCACAGAAATCTCTATCAAATAAGTTCCTCGTTGTTTGTATTGGTTGATCACCACCCGGAGGCTAGCAAATCCAAGCCCAACACAGCCCTTTCTACAAATCCAAACTTTCCCCACCAGCACCCCCCATAACAGGCTATCAAATTTATTCCGCAAAGTGTGCGGGATTTCCCCCCCTTCCTTTGGAAATCCTTCTCTCATAACTCCTTACCTGGTGGTGCCGAGAGAGCGCCGAGCCCTCAGCAGGGGTCTTCTCTCTCCAAGTCTTCTCATGCTCTTAATGGGAGCAGAGAAAAGCTCATTTAGCACCTCGGCTTTGCAAAAGGGTTACGATAATTGGCTTCGTGGAATCCGGCCGTTTCCTTTCCGCGGGCATATTGCTTGTGAAAGACCACACCAGGTGCTCCATTAGAGTGAGAGGGTTGCTGCCCTCCTCTCAAAGGCTGCAGACTCGCTCATTTAAACTGGGAAGGAGACCGATGCTATGGTAGAGGGGATGCTCCGGTGCCCTGGGGTAATCCAGGGGACTTTTAACACCAGCGTTTCGGGCTTGGCTCTCTGAAATGCCAGATCTTCTGGCCTTTATTTATTCATTCACTGCTTCTCCGAAAAGAGATGGAGAGTCAAAGTGGCAAAGGACGGGTATTAAGAAGTCAGCAACCAATTTAAAACTATGAGCGTCCCTCAGGGAAATCAGTATATCAGGACTCAGGTGGTATACGCGGTTCTTTTATCCCTGGCCCTTTCTGCACCCATATTTTGCCTCTGTTTCTGAGTGCATCCTATTCTTCCATTCTGCATTCCCTCTTGCTTTCACGTCCCGTTTCTGACAGGGCTTTTTCTTGTTTCTGCATTTGTTTTACAGGCATCTGCATCCAGGCCGCTTCCAGCACACTGTTGCCCCGCAGTTACCAAAACTCCTTTTGCTGCGATTCTTTGTTCTCATCGGCTTTCGAATCGCCGATCCTTTCAAAAGTAGAATTGTTTCTGCGGGTATTTAACCGCTGCCCACTGCTGTCCCCCGTTTCTCCCTCTCCCTCTATAGGCTGACGCACCTTCCCTGTTCTGTCTTCTTTCCCTCCTTCTCCAAAGACAAAAGAGGACGTGTCCTCCCACTCAGGCAAGCTTTTAGAAAGCTAGAGAGAGAGAGCATAAGAAGGAATCGGTAAATATAAGAACATAAGAGAAGCCAATGTTGGATCAGGCCATTGGCCCATCCAGTCCAACGCTCTGTCACACAGTGGCCAGAAATACCAGGTGCCATCAGGAGGTCCAGCAGTGGGACCAGGGCACTAGAAGCCCTCCCACTGCTGCCCCCCCCCAAGCACCAAGAATAGAGTGCATCATCTGCCCCAGACGGAGAGTTCCTATCTATATCTTGTGGCTAATAGCCACTGATGGACTTCTGCTCCATATGTTTTTCCAATTCCCTCTTGAAGCCGTCCATACTTGTAGCCACCACCACCTCCTGTGGCAGTGAATTCCCTGAGTTAATCACTCTTTGGGTGAAGAAGGACTTCCTTTTATCTGTTCTAACCCGACTGCTCAGCAATTTCACTGAGTGCCCACGAGTTCTTGTATTGTGAGAAAGGGAGAGAAGTACTTCTTTCTCTACCTGCTCTATCCCATGCATAATCTTATAAACCTCAATCATGTCACCCCTCAGCCGTCGTTTCTCCAAGCTAAAGAGCCCCAAGTGTTTTAACCTTTCTTCATAGGGAAAGTGTTGCAACCCTTTTATCATTCTAGTTGCCCTTCTCTGCACTTTTAGGGGATTCTCTGCTCCCAAATGTATCAGTCTTGCATGTGTGGGCCTGGATTTCCCCCTCCCTTCCCTTTCTTTCTGCAGAATCACGAAGGGATGGAGGGAAGGAGGGGTTGGATCTGCAGTTAAAAGTTCTGAAGGATGTTTGCCTTTCTCTTCATCTTAGACGAAGCAGCCAGTTAGCTCAGAAAATGAAGTTTTCGCTTGTAGATGCAGAATACATACAGATTACACAAATAAATAAACTGGAGGGGGAAAAACCAGTGCAGAGGGAATGCGGCAGTTGCAAAGTCAAGCCTTAAGACTTGACTCACCAGATTCTCCAGAGCAAGCTGTCAGTGCAGAAAGGGCCCCTGTTTCAATCTTCACAAAGAAGGAGAAGAAGAGATTGGATTTATACCCCGCCCTTCACTACCCGAAGGAGTCTCAGAGTGGCTTACAAACTCCTTTCCCTTCCCCTCCCCACAACAGGTGGGGCTGAGAGAGCTCTGGCAGAAATTTCTCTTTTTTTCCAAGAACAGCTCTGACAGAACTACGGCTTGCCCAAGGTCATCCAGCAGCCGCAAGTGGAGGAGTGGGGAATCGAACCCGGTTCTCCCAGATTAGAGTCCGGGCACTTACCCACTATACCAAACGAAGAAGAAGCCGATTCTCCCAAATTAGAGTCCACACACTTAACCACTACACCAAACTGGCTCTACACCAACCAGAGCACACGTTGGATCATTCAATTTCAATGCCCTTTAGCAATTGTTTGCAAGAGGATTTTTGCGTCTGGAATAGGAAAATCCACTAGCAAACGATTGCTAAAGTGCATTGAAAGTGCATTGAACGTGCATCATTCACCCCATTGTCTCATTCAAAACTATCCGCGTACCTAGATCCGAGCCCAGCTGCACCGTAGAAACCAATGAGGCTTTCAGGGTCTACCCTTTCGAGAGTCAGAGCTCCCTTTGTCAGATATAAGCATGAAAACACCTGAAACCTAGAGGAGAGAGGATACAGTTCAGAATCAATAAGATGCCTGGCCGATCAGAAAAGGGTTTTGCAGCCAGGGCTCTTTTTGTAGCAGGGACTCCTTTGCGTATCAGGCAACACACCCCTATTGTAGCCAATCCTCCAAGAGCTTACAGAGCTAAGAACATAAGAGAAGCCAATGTTGAATCAGGCCAATGGCCCATCTAGTCCAACACTCTGTCACACAGCAGCCAAAGTATACCAGGTGCCATCAGGAGATCCAGCAGTGGGGCCAGGACACTAGCAGCCCTCCCACTGCTGCCCCCTCCAGCACCAAGAATAGAGTGCATCACCTGCCCCAGACTGAGAGTTCCCATCTATACCCTGTGGCTAATAGCTCTTCTTACAGGGGCTACTGTGAGCTCTTGGGGGATTGGCTACATCAGGGGATGTGTGGCCTAATATGCAAAGTAGTTCCTGCTACAAAAAGAGCTCTGGTTTGCCTAGTGCCTAAAATATGAACAGCTAGGCTCTAATGTTTCCCAAAGGCTCATGGGAATGCTTTTGGAAAACTCACTGTGGGTTTTTTTTGGAGATGTAGTGAAGGTGCCGCTCTTAAGTGCCCTTCTGTTATGTACTGAGCTTGGACAGTCCCTGGACACTGGCTAAGCTTGTTCCACCAGAACAGTAGAAAGCCAGGATCCTCGAATGGACCTATAGAGGAGTAGTTATCATGTAAATAGCCTGTCATTGGTGGTGGGGTGTTCTGGGGTGTGGTCTCTGCAGGCTTTATAAACAGGGCTGCCAGGCCAGATTTTCTGTCTTAGAGTTGAGCTGAAATCACTAATAAACTATGAGCTGATCACTATACATGTCTCGAACCCAGTATATTTCACCTTCTAAGCTTTCTTTTCCTGTGGAAGGGAACACAAACGTATTTGAATGCCTTCTGAAGGCAATTAAATGTCCTCTGAGCTGTTTTCTCCTGTCGTCGTTGTTGTTCAGTCGCACAGTCGAGTCCGACTCTTCACGACCCCATGGACCACATCATGCCAGGCCCTCCTGTCTTCTGCCGTGCTCCGGAGTTTGCTTAATTTCATGTTCGTTTAATCGATCACACTGTCTTAACCATCTCCTCCTTTGCCCGTCCCCTTCTTCTTTGACCTTCCATCTTTTCCCAGCATGCATCAGGGTCTTCTCCAGTGAGGGCTCCCTTCTCATTTGGTGGCCAAAGTATTTGAGCTTCAGCTTCAGTCTCTGGCCTTCCAGGGAACAGTCAGGGTTCTTTTAAGATTGACTGATTTGAGCTCCTTGCAGTCCAGGGGACTCTCTTCTCCAGCACCATAATTCAAAAGCATCTATTCTTCAGCACTCGGCCTTCCTTATAGTCAGGGCTTTTTTTGTAGAAAAAGCCCAGCAGGAACTCATTAGCATATTAGACCACATCCCTGACAGTGCAGCGCATTAGCATATTAGGCCACACCCCCGTGTCGCCAGAAGTGTGGTCATCCAGCCACACCCGCCTTTTGCTTCTTATTCTGTTTACCTTGTTTGTTGTCAAAACCCAGGGCTTTTTTTTGGAGCAGGAACTCCTTTGCATGTTAGGCCACACACTCCTCATGTAGCCAATCCTAATGAGTTTCTGCTGTTGGGTGTGGCCTCTTATGCTAATGAGTTCCTGCAGGGCGTGGCCAACTTGGGAGCCAGCCGGAACTCCGTTCCTGTGCGTTCCTGCCCCAGAATAGCCCTGCTTATAGTCCAACTCTTGCAGCCTTCGCAGCCATACTTGCTGCCCCTTGAAAGGAAGGGCTAGAAACAGGCTCGGACCCTCCCCTTTTGAAGACTGGAATTCGGATTAATTTAGTTAACTGTAATTTAACTGCCCCCTTGAAAATGTAAATGTCTCCCGAACAAAAAAAAATCCTGGCTACGGGCCCAATAGGGCTAGGCGGGACTTTTCCCCAGCAAGGCTTTTGATTGGCTATTGGAGATTTGACTGGCAGTGCAGGTTTTTAAAAACATTGCTTTGGCCTGCAGCTGCCACCACAGCACGAGGAGCCCGTTTGGTGTAGTGGTTAAGTGCGCGGACTCTTATCTGGGAGAACCGGGTTTGATTCCCCCACTCCCCCACTTGCACCTGCTGGTGTGACCTTGGGTCAGTCACAAGCTCTGGCACAGCTGTTCTCTCAAGGACAGTTTCTGTCAGAAGTTCTCTCAGTCCCACCCACCTCACAGGGTGTCTGTTGTGGGGAGGGGAAGGGAAAGGAGTTTGTAAGCCGCTCTGAGACGCCTTTGGGTAGTGAAGGGCGGGGTATAAATCCAAACTCTTCCTCTTCTTCTTCTTCATCTTCATTGCGTGATTGCAGGTAAGCCGCGGCGGCCATTTTGTGGCTGTGTCAGCATTCCCAAGGTGCCCTCAGACTTGAAAAGGTTGGGGCCTGCTGAATGAAAGTAACAAAAATGGGGTTCCCTTTATTCCCAAGCCAAGGAAATTTTCACCAGCCAATTTCAGTCAAAGGCAGAGGAGCAGGCCAGACTAACCAATTTTCTGGCCACTTAGCAACCCTTCCCACTGGCCCACAAACAGAGTCAGTACGTCAGCTGAAGGCAGCAGTGCTCCTTCTCAGACACGATTCAATCAACACCACCGCCGAGAACCAATAACGCCTGTGATTAGGTGCTTAATGACCTAGCCTCCTGCCTAGGGTTGCCAGCAGCAGGTTAAGAACATCAGAAGAGCCCTGCTGGATCAGACAATAGTCCATCTAGTCCAGCCTCCTGTCTCACACAGTGGCCAACTAGTTCCTCTGAATGGCCAACGACAGGGCAGAGAGGCTGAGGTCTTTCCCTGATGTTGTCTCCTGGCTCTGGGATTCAGAGGATGAATGCCTCTGAATGGGGAGGTTCTCCTCAGCCACCATGGCTAGTAGCCAATTGATAAACTCAGGCCTCTTTTTGTAGCAAGAACTCCTTTGCATATTAGGCGACACACCCCTATGTAGCCAATCCTCCAGGAGCTTACAGAGCCCTTCCTACAGGGGCTACTGTAAGTTCTTGGAGGATTAGCTACATTAGGAGTGTGTCGCCTAATATGCAAAGGAGTTCCTGCTACAAAAAGAGGCCTGGATAAACTCATCCTCCATGCATCTATCTAATCCCCTCTGAAAGCTGTTTATTCCTGTGGCCATCATAGAGTTCCCTCTAAGCTGAGTTAGCGTGAGCCAGCTCAGTTTTTTTAGCCTCCAGCTCACACATTTTTGTCTTAGCTTGAGAAGGATGGCTCCAGAGCAAACTAATCTATGCAGCAGCCAAATCACTTGCTCACAATGTCAATGAAGTAGGATTTTCGCTCACAAGATTTCACAGCTCAGAGGGAGTACTGGCCATCACTACATTCACTGGCAGCGTAGTCCACATTTGAATCACTCCCTGTGTAAAGGAGGATTTCCTTTTGTCCGCCCTGAACCTACTGCCCATCAGCTTCATTGGATGCCCTCGAGTTCTAGTCTTTGGGGAGAGGGAGAAAAAGGCTGATCCTGCATTGGCTTTCCCCTCCACTGTTTTACCAAACCCATGCTGGAACAGAAAAGGTGCCACTCAAAACCACATTCAAATACCCCGGGCAGGGCTTTTTTTGTAGAAAAAGCCCAGCAGGAACTCATTAGCATAATAGGCCAAACCCCTGACAGCAGAAACTCATTAGCATATTAGGCCACACCGCCATGTTACCAGAAGTGTGGGCATCCAGCCACATCCACCTTTTGCTTCTTATTCTGTTTACCTTGTTTGTTGTCAAAACCCAGGGCTTTTTTTGTAGCAGGAGCTCCTTTGCATGTTAGGCCACACACCCCTCATGTAGCCAGTCCTAATGAGTTTCTGCTGTTGGGTGTGGCCTATTATGCTAATGAGTTCCTGCTGGGCGTGGCCAACTCAGGAGCCAGCCGGAACTCCAGTCCTGTGCGTTCCTGTCCAAAAATAGCCCTCGCCCTGGGGCAATGCTGTACTGACTGCAAAGTCACCCCTGAACAGCCATAAATCTATGCAGAAGGTACCATAAATCCCAATGACTGAAGGAATTAAAAGCGGCCTGCAGTACAGAGAGTACCGTAAAATCCGATGAGCAAAGAAAGTGACAGCAGCATGCAATGCAGAGGGGAATTTCTGTTCCAACGTGGGTTTTGCAAAACAACAGGGGGGGAAATGCCAGTGCAGAATTGCTCCTTGTCAACTTTCTCTGCCCCAGGGATGATTTTACAATCCTCTCTCATGTCCCCCCTTTATTCGTCTCTTTTCTAAACTGAGACGTCCCAGACTCTTCAGCCTTTCCTCACTGGGAAGGGGCTCCAACCCCCTCCTCATCTTGGATGCCCTCCTCTGTACTTCTTCCAGCTCTGCATTGTGAAATACCTGGAGATTTGGGGGAATGGAGCCCAAGGAGAGCAGGGTTTGGGGAGAGGAGGAGGAGAAGACTGGATTTATATCCTGCCCTTCACTCGGAGTCTCAGAGCAGCTTACAAGCTCCTTTCCCTTCCCCTCCCCACAACAGACACCCTGTGAGGTACGTGGAGCTGAGAGAGCTCTGACAGAAATTGCTCTTTTTCAAGAACAGCTCTGCCGGAACTATGGCTTGCCCAAGGTCATCCAGCAGCTGCAATGGAGGAAGTGGGGAATCAAACCTGGTTCTCCCAAATTAGAGTCCTCACACTTGACCGCTACATCAAACTGGCTCTCCTAGCAGGGTATAATGCCATAGAGCCCATGCTCCAAAGGAGCCATTTCCTCCAGGAGAACTGATCTTGGTCATCTGAAGATCAATTGTAATAGCGTGAGATCTCCAGGACTCACCTGGGGAGTGGTGACTCTACTCCTGCCCTCCCCTTGGCTCATCTCTTTCTTACTCCGCACTGACCCTTCATTCACCTTCAGGAAGGCCTGGCAACCATGGCCAATTCTGCATTGGCTTTTCCCTCCGTTGCTTTAGCACACCCACATTGGAACCGAAGATCCCCTCTGCACTGTATGCCGCTTTCACTTCCTTTGACCATCGGATTTTATGGTACCCTCTGCATTGCATGCCGCTTTCACTTCCTTTGACCATCGGATTTTATGGTACCCTCTGCATTGCAGGCCGCTTTCACTTCCTTTGACCATCAGGTTTTATGGTACCTTCTGCATAGATTTGTGGCTGTTTTATGGCCATTCAGGGGTGACTTTGCAGTCAGTACGGGGTTGCCCCGATGTATTTGAATGTGGTTTTGAGCGGCACCTTTTCCTCCCCGTTGAGAAAACATGGAGCGAAGGCTAGATGCAGAATCGCCCTATGTTTGTTTGCCGGGGGAGTCTCGTTTCTCACCGGCGCCCATCGATTTCTTAACGCAAAGTTAACGAACAGGTTTCATTGCCCTGCAGTCCTATTCATCTTGAGCTCGTCCCTTCCTGAACGACACGGGCGCAAAAAGGGTGCCTCTCCGAAAAGGAAACGCTTGGCTGTCAAAAGCCCCGTCTCTTCCCAAAAGCAGGCCGCATCCCCCCGAAAATCAATCACGAGGATCGCTGGCGAGGCATTTGGTTTTCCGCCGGGCGCCCTGTCTCTCTTTTGAATCACATCCCTCAAACCCCTTCCCGCTGTTCGGCGTCGCCCTCCATTGTACGAATTTTCCTTTTCTTTAGCAGTGAAGATCGGAACATTCCCTAACAAAACGAGCTGCTCTTCCCCGGCCTCGGACTGTCTTTTGTGCACGTCTCTGGCTTGGAAATGGGGCTGGGGACGAGAAAAGGCTAACAAAGGACGGGCTGATGCGGCAATTGGCGTCGTCCTTTTGCTTTCTGTCCATTGTCGCTGTCAACGGTTTCGTCGCCCCTTCGCAGTTCTATTCCCAGAAGACGCTGAATAAATTCGACGGCAAGAAATAATTTTAATGGGCAGAGAAAAAATAGGTGGGGTGGGCAGCTCTGGGTTGGGAAATATCTGGTGATTTGGGGGGGGGGTTTGTTGTGTGAGTTAGTGTGAGCTAGCTCAGGTTTTTTAGCCTCCGGCTCACACATTTTTGTCTTCATTGAGGAGGGATGGCTCCAGAGCTAATTTATGCAGTAGCCAAATCGCTCGCTCACAACTTTGATGCCGGTAGCTCCCAAAGTACAACCTTTGCTCCGCAGCTTAGCGGGAGCACTGCTGGCGCCCTATGCGATCGCCTCGGTTTTCCTAAGGGTCGGGCCGCCCCTGAAAGAAGTTCAAACTGGTGTAAAGATGGAGGGGTTTGTTTTGCACAGAGGCGGAAAGGAATCGAAACAGGGAATCTTTTTGACCTGAACCAGACTGCTTCTGAAATCTGGCCTCGCTCCCAAGGGTAGCATCTGAGAGCAGTTCTGAACTGGAACTGGGAACCTGTTTCCAAAACCGATAAGTGATCATGGATCTCAGCTGAGGGTCCAGAGAACTGCAATTATGGGTAGCACATGCAGGGAAAACAGTGCTGCAATGCATGTTGCAGGGAGGGACCCCTGCTCCACACATAGGCTATTAGCCACAGGGTATAGATGGAACCTCAGTCTGGGGCAGGTGATGCTCTACTTGGTGCTGGAGGGGCAGCGAGAGGCTTCTAGTGTCCTGCCCCACTGCTGACCTCCTGATGGCACCTGGTATATTTTGCCACTGTGTGACAGAGTGTTGGACTAGATGGGCCATTGGCCTGATTCAACATTGGCTTCTCTTATGTTCTTATGTTCTTTCCACGTAGATGTTGCTCATTTCTGGTGATGCATAGGAAAGGGCAAACCTTCTTCTTATCACTCCCTTTTTGTGCATCAATTTCAATGCACAGGCGTCATCTGAAGCACATGCAGTCTTGGGAAACAGAAGACACCTGATTGTATGGAAGAGGTGTCCACTCATCCTTTTCTCCTCCTGTTTTCTTCTACTGTGGGAATTTCCTGACATAATGGTTTTGCTTCCTTCTCCCGGGTTGAAAAATCAAAGGCACAGATATAGAATGGGAGGGGCTTGGCTTATTTATTTATTTTATTTATTTATTTTGGGATTTCTACCCCGCCCTATCCGGTAGCTCAGGGCGGCTAACAAGTGGCCAAGCCGAGTTTCAGAACTAAAAGCAATAACAATATTACATACAATACATACATACAATAAAAAATTCAATACAACAGTAAAATTCATATAAATCCAAGATGCACGATACATGATATCCCACACTGGCGGTGAATTTCTTAATTGCATGGGCACCAGGAGTAATATATCCCAGCTCACGGACGGCATCCATCTTTCCAGATAATGGGGCAGATGGATGAAAGGCTCTCAATGATGGCATGATAGTGGCGGCGGCTCCTCCTCAAAGGCTTGACACCGGCACATGTGAAAGGGATCTAGGTGTTCTGGTTGATCACAAGCTCAACATGAGCCTGCAGTGCGATGTGGCTGTGAAGAAAGCTAATGCGATCTTAGGATGCGTTAACAGAAGTCATCGTGTCCAGATCACGGGAGGTGGTAGTTCTGCTCTATTCTGCTATGCTCAGGCCTCACCTGGAGTACGGTGTCCAGTTTTGGGCACCACACTTTAGGAAGGATGTTGACACAGCTCGAGCGTGTCCAGAAGAGGGCCACCAGGATGGTGAGAAGGTTGGAATCCACGTCTTACGAGGAAAGGCTGAAAGAGTTAGGTATGTTTAGCCTGGGAAAGAGAAGGCTTAGAGGGGACATGATTGCAGTCTTCCAATATCTGAAGGGCTGTCACGTAGAAAATGGAGCAGATCTATTATCTCTTGCTCCGGATTGCAAGACTAGATCGAATGGGTGGAAATTACAAGGGAGTTGTTACCGGCTAGATATCAGAAGAAACTCCCTAATTGTAAGAGTGATTGAGCAGTGGAACAGACTGCCTCGGGGTGTGGTGGATGCTCCTTCCCGGGATGTTTTCAAGCGGAGGCTGGACAACCATCTTTCGGGTATGTCGTAGGTATGTAGGGCTATCTTTCGGCTATGCTTCTGCAGAGTACAGGGGGTTAGACTAGATGACCTGCAAGGTCCCTTCCAACTCTAACATTCTATGATTCTGTGATAGGTCAGGGCAGTCCTGGTTTGGTTTGACGTCTTTTTGAACCTCCAGTTTTAGCTCAGAAAAAGAAAACAAGTGCTGTTTCAGGTACACAAAGTTGTTTGTGGGGAAGGGGGGGAACCCTGATCTATTATTTAGATTTCCTTTGAAAAACAAGCTCTCCCTACCGAGATCAAAGGTCGCTCCAGCGGAATTGCCAAAGGGAGCCAAATTAACAAAGCCTAAATAAAATTAACGGATTGTTGACAAGTTGACAACCCGACAAGCTAATTACAGCACGGATACAGTAATCAGCATCTAAAAACAGCCAAAAGAGTTTGCAGAGTTGGGGGAAAGGATGTTAAAAGCCACCAATTAACCCGCGCGGAGGAGAAAAGGGATGGTGAACATGAGCTGCCTTGCAGCAAAAAAAAAAACAAAGTAAGGGGGAAATGTAGAGAGGATGCCTCCGCCGTTAAGCCAGGCGATGCTCAGGGAATGAAAAGACAGAAGATGCAGCCTGGGACTTTGGCAAGAGAGCCACAGAAATCAGGGCACACCAAAGGAAGCCCTCCTTCACTCAATGGTGTGTTGTTTTTCCCCCCTCGTCTAGGTAAAAGTAAAGGTAAAGGTTTCCCCTTGCTCGAAAGCCAGTCGAATCTGACTCTAGGGGGCGGTACTCTTCTCCGTTTCCAAGCCAAAGAGCCAGCACTGTCCGAAGATGTCTCCATGGTCATGTGCCCGGCATGACTAAACACCAATGCGCACGGAATGCTGTTCCCTTCCCACTGAAGTGGTACCTATTTAACGACTTGCAGTTTCTTGCTTTCGAACTGCTAGGTTGGCAGGAGCTGGGGTCAGAGACGGGAGCTCACTCTGTCACGCGGCACTCGGGTCTCGAACTGCCGAGCTACTAGGGTTTCTAGGTCTGGGTTTGAAAATACCTGGAGGCTTTGGGGGGTGGAGCCAGGAGAGGGCGGGGTTTGTGGAGGGGAGGGGCCTCAGCATGGTCCAATGCCCTAGAGTCCACCCTTCAAAGCAGCCATTTTCTCCAGGGGAGCCGATCTCTGTCAGCTAGAGATCAGTTGCAGAAGTGGGAGATCTCCAGGCCCCACCTGGAGGCTGGCAGCCCTATGAGCTAAAGACCTTCCAGTCTGCAGTTCAGCGTCTTAATCTAGAATGCATGGATTTCTCAGTGTTATTTGGACATCAGGAAATGAGCATTATACATTATGTGTAAAGTACAGTTGCCAGCCTCTGGGTTGGGAAATTTCTGGGGATTGGAGGGGGAGGAGCCTGGAGAGGGTGGGGTTTGTGGAGGGGAGGGACCTCAATGGGGTATAATCCCATTGGCTGCACCCTCCAGAGCATCTGAATACTTGCCAGGGCTGACCCTGCTTAGCTTCCAAGGTCTGAGCCAGTTTGGTGTAGTGGTTCGGAGCACAGACTCTAATCTCTAATCTCCTCCATATGCTGGTGTGACCTTTGGTCAGTCACAAGTTCTCTCAGAGCTGTTTTCTCAAGAGCAGACCTCAAAAGGGCTCTCTCAGCCCCACCTACCTCACAAGGTGTCTGTTGTGGGGAAGGAGAAGAAGAAGAAGAAGAAGAAGAAGAAGAGGAGGAGGAGGAGATTGGATTTATACCCCGCCCTTCACTTGGAGTCTCAGAGTGGCTTACAAACTCCTTTCCCTTCACTTCCCCACAACAGACACCCTGTGAGGTAGGTGGGGCTGAGAGAACTCTAACACAAACTGCTCTTTCAGGAACAGCTGTGCCAGAGCTTGTGACTGACCCAAGGTCACATCAGCAGGTGCAAGAGGAGGAGTGGGGGAATCAAACCCGGTTCTCCCAGATTAGAGTCTGCGCACTTAACCACTACACCAAACTGGCCACTCCGAGATTGTAAGCCACTCTGAGACTCCTTTGGGTAGTGAAGGGCAGGGTATAAATGCAGTCTCCAATGATGATGATGATGGTGGTGAAGGTGATGGTGAAGCAATTGGGCTAGCCTGCAGCAACCCCGTTTGTAAGGGAAGTGGAACGGGTGCCAAAAAACTAACCCATGTCTTGGTTTCCCACAAATTCACCCTGGGGCCTGTGTGAATTGGACCAGCCAGCCTTCGAAATTCGATTCTCCTCCTTGTGTCCACAGACGCATATTGGCCACAAGTTGCAACCGCGGGAGTTGGTCGCTTGCCTTTCCAGCCCCTTGGAAACATGATGCAATACAAGCGGACAGGAGTGGGGCAGAAGTACCAGACAGGGAACAGGAAGACTGAAAGGAAGGAAGATGAAACGGCAGAGACGGCAGAGGTCCGTCAGCACCAGTTTAAAAGACGTAGCAGGAATACTGCAAAGGCCCAGCCTTCATCAGGTACGGCGTCCAGATCAGAGCTGCTCTTCTGGGTTTCTTCTGCTGGGAGAGTCATTCTGGAAGCTGTGCTTTCCACCCCTGCAAGGGGCAATGTCTAGACTGGAATGTCCAACCAGGTAGCTGGTGAGCTTTCAGTTGCTTGCTGTACGGTAGTTTGTGCACCCCCAACATGGGTCCCCAACCTGGTGCCCCTGGGCGCCATGCTGCCAGCCAACACTTTCTCTGGTGCCTAGGGTTGCCAACCCCCTGGTTTGGCAGGAGTCCCCCACTTTTGGGGGGGTTTCTACCCAATGCCTGCCAGCTGGCTGGTGGGGAAGCCCCACTCCCCAGCCCCATCACCCACAGCCACCCCTCTCCCTTCTCTCTTGAGAGAGGAGGGAGAGGGTGGCTGCAGGCCACGCACCCAATCTCTGCATGGAGATTGGGCGTGCGAGGCCTTCCAGCTCCCTGCACTTAAAGGGGCTCCCTTTAAGTGCAGGTAGCCATCAGAGATAGGGTGGGTGGGCGGACGTCCCCAATGTGATGTCATCACATCGGGGATGCCCCGCCCCCTCCAGGAATGCCCCCCCCAAAGTCCCCCGCTGGGGGGACGAAGATTGACTTGGCAACCCTACTGGTGCCCCACAAAGCACTTTTTAAAAGTGGGTGGGGGTTCCAGGCCCAGCAGGGCTTCTGATAGGCTGTGCAGGTTACAAAGCATCCTGTTCAACAAATCTTCTGCCCAAGATGCTGAAGAATTGCTTAAGTTACACATAACCTACCATGCTGAGGCCCCTCCCCTCCCCAAACCCCGCCCTCTCTGGGATCCACTCCCAAAGTCTCCAGGGATTTTTCCAACCCAGACCTGGAAACCCTACCAGCAGTGCATGTTTCTTTAAACAACTCGGCTATCAAGTTGACGTGTCCCTTTAACAGACTATCTTACAGTAAATACATTTATATCATGTCCTTGTTGATACTACCAGTCAGGGCTATTTTGGGGCAGGAACTCACAGGAACAGAGTTCCAGCTGGCTCCCGAGGTGGCCACGCCCAGCAGGAACTCATTAGCATAATAGGCCGCACCCAACAGCAGAAACTCATTAGGATTGGCTACATGAGGGGTGTGTGGCCTAACATGCAAAGGAGTTCCTGCTCCAAAAAAAGCCCTGGGTTTTGACAACAAACAAGGTAAACAGAATAAGAAGCAAAAGGTGGGTGTGGCTGGATGACCACACTTCTGGCAACATGGGGGTGTGGCCTAATATGCTAATGGGCTGTGCTGTCAGGGTGTGGCCTAATATGCTAATAAGTTTCTGCTGTTGGGCGTGGCCTGTTATGCCAATGAGTTCCTGCTGGGCTTTTTCTGCAAAAAAAAGCTCTGCCACCAGCTGAATATATTCGACTGTCATTGTTAGATATACTCATTCTCTGAATTATGTTTTTTACCAGTTTGGAAGAGGTGAGGAACTGAGCGTCCTTGGGAGAATCCGAATTGGATTTTCCACTCATTGTATGCTTTTGGATATTGCGAGCTCTTTCCCCGCACAGAGGCGGTGAGTGCATTTTCCTTAAAAACATAGACTCAGGGTATTTGGTAATCAGGCTCAAAAAGGTTGGAGACCCCTTTGCTAGAAGATCCAGGGAAAGATTGTGAAAAGATCTGCTCTGGGCTTCTTCTTTTTTTAAAAACAAAACCTTTTATTTCACGGGACTCTGCTATCAGACTCTGCTTAGCCGATAGCTTCACTGTCGGCCCTC